>OZ022493.1:13520566-13825239 GCA_963989405.1 Trypoxylon attenuatum | reverse complement strand
CCTGACCTGACCTGACCTGACCTGACCTGACCTGACCTGACCTGACCTGACCTGACCTGACCTGACCTGACCTGACCTGACCTGACCTGACCTGACCTGACCTGACCTGACCTGACCTGACCTGACCTGACCTGACCTGACCTGACCTGACCTGACCTGACCTGACCTGACCTGACCTGACCTGACCTGACCTGACCTGACCTGACCTGACCTGACCTGACCTGACCTGACCTGACCTGACCTGACCTGACCTGACCTGACCTGACCTGACCTGACCTGACCTGACCTGACCTGACCTGACCTGACCTGACCTGACCTGACCTGACCTGACCTGACCTGACCTGACCTGACCTGACCTGACCTGACCTGACCTGACCTGACCTGACCTGACCTGACCTGACCTGACCTGACCTGACCTGACCTGACCTGACCTGACCTGACCTGACCTGACCTGACCTGACCTGACCTGACCTGACCTGACCTGACCTGACCTGACCTGACCTGACCTGACCTGACCTGACCTGACCTGACCTGACCTGACCTGACCTGACCTGACCTGACCTGACCTGACCTGACCTGACCTGACCTGACCTGACCTGACCTGACCTGACCTGACCTGACCTGACCTGACCTGACCTGACCTGACCTGACCTGACCTGACCTGACCTGACCTGACCTGACCTGACCTGACCTGACCTGACCTGACCTGACCTGACCTGACCTGACCTGACCTGACCTGACCTGACCTGACCTGACCTGACCTGACCTGACCTGACCTGACCTGACCTGACCTGACCTGACCTGACCTGACCTGACCTGACCTGACCTGACCTGACCTGACCTGACCTGACCTGACCTGACCTGACCTGACCTGACCTGACCTGACCTGACCTGACCTGACCTGACCTGACCTGACCTGACCTGACCTGACCTGACCTGACCTGACCTGACCTGACCTGACCTGACCTGACCTGACCTGACCTGACCTGACCTGACCTGACCTGACCTGACCTGACCTGACCTGACCTGACCTGACCTGACCTGACCTGACCTGACCTGACCTGACCTGACCTGACCTGACCTGACCTGACCTGACCTGACCTGACCTGACCTGACCTGACCTGACCTGACCTGACCTGACCTGACCTGACCTGACCTGACCTGACCTGACCTGACCTGACCTGACCTGACCTGACCTGACCTGACCTGACCTGACCTGACCTGACCTGACCTGACCTGACCTGACCTGACCTGACCTGACCTGACCTGACCTGACCTGACCTGACCTGACCTGACCTGACCTGACCTGACCTGACCTGACCTGACCTGACCTGACCTGACCTGACCTGACCTGACCTGACCTGACCTGACCTGACCTGACCTGACCTGACCTGACCTGACCTGACCTGACCTGACCTGACCTGACCTGACCTGACCTGACCTGACCTGACCTGACCTGACCTGACCTGACCTGACCTGACCTGACCTGACCTTTTTTTTTTTTTTTTTTTTTTTTTTTTTTTTTTTTCGCAAAAGGTGTAATTTGTCCTATTCCGCCGCCATGACCTGGCATCATCTGTTGAGATATACTATCTGGTCATGGGGCTCAGGACTTAGTCCGTGAATCGTATAGGGGTGTTCTCTACGTCTCCACGGGGAGGGTGTGGGATCCGGTGGAGTTCGAGGCCCCTTGGTCAGAAGGTTTCCAAAACGCACTCATCAATACGTTTCACTCACGCGATGATTGCCAAGTTTACCGCCGATTTATAGGTGCGCGTCGTCATTGTGTCTAAGAGGACCGGGCACATGTCAGGGTGGTCTTCGTCGGCAGGCTGTTGCGCCGAAGTATGTTGAGGTACGTGCGTCTCTGTTTCCGGTACCGGAGGTTTCCATTTTCTAAAGCGGCTTGTCCGCGGCCAGTATCGTTCCTCGTCCGGTGAAGCGGGAAAAGGCGGAGTAACAATTCCGAATTTCCCGCACTTTGTTAGTATGCCGAGGTAAGAGGCGGTCTGGGTTCAGGTCAGGTCAGGCTGGAGTGCGCGAATGAGGTTGCGCACCCCAGCATCCACTGTAGGCCGTTTCCTCATGTCCAGTGCTCAGTTGGTTGGTTCCTTGGCAGCAGGTACGGTTCCATGGTCTTCGGGGGCGTCACCTACAGTCACTGCTGTTCGACCGGTGGGCGGGCAAAGTTTATTTCGGCGTCCAGGTTTCCCAAGGTAGAGTGGGGAGGCCGTCTCTTCTTTCTAACCGAGTGTGTTCTACGGAAGGGGGCCATCGCTTTCCGTCCAGCGTTGGTAGGTGGGGTGGCCCCGTCTTTCTCCATTGTCCAGCATAATCTCGATTGGGCGGTGATGGGTCCATATGTCCGAAAGTTCCAAGAGGTGGTCCAGGGTGTCCGGGGCGGACTGTACTGCCGTATGCTATATGATAACGAAAGAAGAATTCGGCATCCGTCGGGGTACACGTGTCTGTCTCTGTCCATTGTACGGTCATGGGGATGTTTCGAGGTCGTGTCGCCGATGGGGTCACTCGTTCGTCCATTGTCCGGTGGTAGAGGCGATCCCATTTGTCTCATTGGATGGTCCAGGGTGTCCAAAGTGGTGTGCGTTGCGGTATGCTGTGAAATATTGGAAGAAAAATCGGTGCTGGTTCTTGGATTCGAACCTGGGTCCTCGTGGTAGTAGTCCGGTGCCTTGCCTCTGAGCCGTGGTGGTATATGTACGGAATTAGGTGCGTACCGAATATGTCGTGGGCGGAACTGAGTTCACCCGCTCTACCGATATGGTGCATTCCGAGATTTCACGACAGTATTTATACCGTTCAATCCGTAGGTCACATGTTCCGTCCGTCGGTGTGTTCGGTGTGTTTGGTTACCGATGGTCGCGCAAGGGGGTTATCGACTGGAGGTGTTACCGACCGGAGGTGTTATCGGCCGTTGGTGTTTTCGGCTGTCGGTATTTATAGCTTATCACTTATCATTTGTGGATCTGTGTTAGGTGCTAGTACCGACCTTCCATCTGTATGACCGTTCTTGCTGTAATGTTATAGTTCGTGATTTTACCCTATGTTCAGGGGATTGGCGGTTCTCGGGTGGTTGGAAAGGTATTTCCGCTCAGTCTGTTCTCGTTTTGTCGCTTCCTTTCTTCGATTTCCTTCCTGATCATTATGTTATTTAGGAAGGTCGTGATTATATTCCAGTTGTTAGGCGAGGCAAGCATTATTGCAGTCATGTTTTCCTTCTGTAGGTTTGTCCCAAGTGCATCCCTCAGTTTATCCCGGTCTTCTTGCCATTTGCTGCAGTGGAAGATCGTATGCTCGGCGGTATCTTGGTCATGGCTGCAAAACCAGCAGGCGGGAGATTCGGATTTACCGATTTTCTGAAGGAAGGCCGCAAAACAACCGTGTCCAGTCAGACATTGGGCGGTGTGGAAGGTGATGTGACCGTGCTTTCTATGGACCCAGGGATCGATGGTTGGTATTAATGCTCTGGTCCAGGCGTTTTTATCGTGGGCAGACTCCCATCTTTCCTGCCAGTTTTGGTGCATTTCGCGTCGAATATTGTCCTCTTCATCTCCGTCCTCCGTTTCGAATAGCGCGATTCTAGCCTTGGCCAGTATGTCTATGGGAACACAGCCGGCCAGAACCAGGACTGCTTCCGTTGGCACGGTTCGGTACGCCGAGATTATTTTTATGGCAGCAAGTCGTTGGGTTTTGATCATGGTGGTAACCGCTGTTTTTAATTTCAGCGCATACTTCCACGCGGGAACAGCATATAGGAGGATGGCGTTCACTACCTCCATTTGTATGCGCCTGGATTTGCTGTTCGATCCTCCGATGTTGGGCATAATTCTGGCCAGCTGACCCAGTACTTTTTGTGCTTTATCGCTGGATTTTTTAGCATGCTCGAGAAAGTTTCGGTGCCTATCTATAACGACACCGAGGTATTTAATGTGCGGTTTAGTTTCCAGGACTGTCCCTTGCCATGTCAGTTTTTTTATATGCGCTTTGCGGTTTCCGGCTAGCTGGATAATTTCCGTTTTCTCGACCGCAAGGCGCAGTTCGTTGGTGGATAGCCAGGCGGCTATTTGGTTTAGCGCTTGGATGGCTTTCGATCTAACCGCATTAGCGGAGTGTGCTCTAACCAACACCGCAAGGTCGTCGGCGTATGCGACATTCATCTTGCCGTTTTTATCGTGGAGTCTTACCAGGGAGTCATAGACTATGTTCCACAGAGTGGGGGCTAGCACCGATCCCTGAGGCACCCCCGCGTGTACGATAAGGGAGTTATTTTCTGGGGGACCAGATAGGACTATCGTGCGTTTGACGAGGTAGTTATGAATGACCGTTCTCAGGAGTGGGTCTACGCCTCTCTTTTCTAGGGCTTGGCAGATCTTTTCATGACCACATTCGTTAAAGGCATTCTTGATATCCAACGTGATCATTAACGCTACGTCGGATTTGCGCGCGGCGGCGTCTGCGAAGTTGATCACTTCTCTGATGGCGTGGGTTGTGCTTTTTCCCTTCGTGAAACCGTATTGGTGTCGGGCGAAGCCGCCAGTACGTTCGATTTCTCGTAACAGTTTTTCTCGTATTACGATCTCGAAGGCCTTTGCCAGTGCATTAATAATGCAGATCGGCCGATACTTGGGTGGTTCGTCGGGGTTGTCAGTTCCTTTAGACGGTTTCACAATGAGGACCAGTCTCTGCTTTTTCCAGCTGTTCGGGAAATATGCGTTTGAGTAACAGTCGTTAAACAAAGCCCACAGCAGAGAGCTGTTAGCCTTGTGTATCTGCCTTACGAGTTTCGCCGAGATGCCATCTGTACCCGGCGCTTTTTTATTCTTTAACAGTTTGATGGCCTCATTTATTTCCTCTCTAGATATGTAAAGTTCAGAGGGCGCTTCGGGTGCGAATTCATGCGAATGCGCCGGAGGGCTTTTCGGATCCAGTACGAACAGTTCGCCCACGATCTCTTCGAGCCTCTGGGGTGGGAGGTGTTTGGTGCAGCTACGCGAGGTAAGTTTCCCCATCACGATTTTATATGGCATGCCCCATCGGTCGTGGTCGATTTCCGAACATAGCTCTGCCCATTTTAGCTCCTTTTGCTTCTTGATCATATTTGCAAGATTCCTCTTTTTTCCCTTGGCGATTTTACGAAGCTCCTCGGTGTTGGCGCTATTCTTTGACGCAGCTCTGCTGGCTTTTCGACGCGCGGCCTGGGCTTCCTTTCTGGCTGCCGCAATTTCGCTCGTCCACCAATATTTGGGGGAGTGGGGGTGGTCCACGCTGCGTATGCGGGGCATTGCACTATCGAAGGCCTTGGTGATGATATCATGGTACACGGACACCCGGTCCTGAACTAAGGTAGGTACGGTGGAGTCGACTGAAATTTGGTCGTGCGCCTGAGCGATAAGTAGGTCTAACGTGGTCTTGAAGGTTTCTTCGTTAAATTTTTTCTCATTCCAGACGACGTTCCAGCGCGTTGGTGGACGCGGAGTATCCTGGGATTTACTCGCGCCGCGGGCGGAGCGGGGCTTGCGAAAAACGTGGAAGACGTACCTATGGTCGCTGCCCGAGAAGGTATCCAGAAGCGATGTTTCTATACCCTGTTTGTTAATTGAGTTCGAGGCGAAGGCTACGTCGATCTTCGATTGTCTGTTCCCATGCGCGAAAGTGGGTTTGTTGCAGCTTGAAGTGGGCAGGAGTTTAGTGCGGAAGATCATCTCAGCCAGAAGCCGGCCACGTTTGTCCGTACACCTAGATCCCCATAGCGGAGACTTTGCGTTGAAATCGCCGGCGACCACGCATGGTACGTTATTTTTAACAATCTCGTCTTCCAGGGCGTTAAGTTGAATCTTGAAGGCGTCTAGGCTATCGTTGGGCGAGAAATAACAGCTTAGTATCAGCATGTTGTTAATTAATTTTCCAATAAAACCAGGTCCTTTAATAGGGTGGTCTGCGATCTTGACGGATCTTTTAGATAGGTTTGGAGTCGCAATCGCAGCTCGCCCGGTGGTGTCGGCTGCCCATCCCTGTTCGAGCTTGTACACTTCCGAAATTAGCAGCACATCCGCCTCCATGTCCACTGCGGTTTGACAAAGTAGGTCATGCGCTAATCTGGCGTGGTTAAGATTTATTTGCAGGATCTTGAGTTGCACGTTTTTATCCTGTATGGAGTTAGCCATTCTATCGTAGAGGGTCTCTCGCTAGAAGTTTCCGAACAATTGGGCACCTTCTGGAAGCTGAAACGTGAGCCGCGGCGTCTCCGCGGATCCCCATGGCGGTACATGCGCAGCAGCGTGCTGCATTTGGGCAGTCTTCAAATGCGTGCTCGGCGTTACCACATTTGCGACAGTTAGTGGTTTTAGTACGCACCGTCGGGCAGTTTGCTGCTATATGGCCGAGATTGTGACAACGAAAACATCTAGTGATGCGTGTGACCGCTACGATAGAGCAGCTTATGTACCCGATTTTAATTTTACCCGCTTCTGCCATGCGGGTTGCAGTGGCTCTGCTCGCAGCCAGGCCGGCTGTTTTTGCTCCCGTTCGTGTCTCCCGTATGAATCTAAACCTCACTTCGGCCGCTTCAGGGTCACCGAAATCGCGCTCTATTGCCTCCATCACCTCCTCCTGCGTTGCTAGAAAGTCGAGTCCCCTTATCTCAACATCCACGGTGTCGTCGAGGATGCTGACGCGCGATTGTGGACCGACTTTCTTTCTAAGAGCTTCCGCTACTGCTTTCTTATTTCCGGAGTTTTTGGGCATCTCAATAATCAGATTCCCCGCTCTTGTTTTCCTAGCCGCAGAGAATACTGTACCCTTGATGTCCTCGGCTTCGCGGAAGGCGCGGACGGCGTCCTGAAATGTAAACTGTTCATTCACATGGACAGTAACTGCATCGGTCTTTCTATCGAAGCGTTCTTCGATGCGCTTCTCCTGCTTTTCTCTTATTGCAGCTTGGCGTTTGGCTTTTCTGCCCACCGCCATAGCCCACGTGGAGCCTCCGTCTGTAGTGGTGGGGTCGTCCGCCGGTTCAAAACCTTCGCGCCTGTAGTTTTCAAGTTCATCACCAGATGACTCCTCCGTCGTGCGCTTTCCCTTCTTATGGGATCGGGCTTCTACTTGCGCGGGCGAGATGTTTTTTCGCTTAGGGTTTCGCGCGATAGGTGGCGGCAGCATGACTTCCAACGTCTGCGAGGCAGTGGACGCAGTATTTACGTCCATTTGTGTACCTGCGTCGGAGCACGGGATCAGTCCGGATTGGAGAGCTCTTTTCCGTGCGATCTCCTTGCTAACGGCTTTAAGTTCATTGCAGGCATTTTCTCGAATTTTCTTGTTAGAATTCCATCGTGCTGTAAATTTTTCGATTCCCCCGTTAAGTCGAGTGACATTGATCGTTGAGATCTGGACCTCCTCCTTGACAGAGCGGTGGACATTTTTCTGCGTCTTTATGAACGCCGTTAACTTCTTCATTGATCCAGTGATGCGGATCGCCTGGTCAGTGATGAGTCGCAGGAGCTTCGCAAGCTCGGCTTCCTCCGCGTATGGGTCCGCTATTGTCCTTGGACGGGGCGTGGAGGCTGCGTCGCCTCTGGGGGTGCCGTATGCGTTATCTGAGGGACTTAATTCGACTATTTCTAGTTCCGTAGATCCCCCAATCTCTTTGGACGCATTAAGGATGCTCATTTCCGCCTGTCGTATATTTTCTTCGTTGTCGAGATTGAAATCGTATTCCGGGTCTTCTAGTGGCGATTTAATTGGTAGCTGCTCCGCATTAGTACCAATTATGTCCTCGATGTTGATGGGATTCGGTTTGTCCAGGAGGAGTTGACGTTTGACCGATTGAGCTGTCTTAGTGGCCGATGGATGTGGTGGGGAATGGCCAACGGTCGCCATTTTTCACGCCGCCCCCGCGGAGGGGGGGCTCAGTTGTACGTAGACAAGAGGTAATGTATTGGGACTCACCCGTTTGTGGATTCCCCTGACTGTTGCTTAAGTGGCGCTGCGATCGTCGTATTCTTGAGTATCGTGTGTGGATAGCGTGTGGGATGCCGCTCTAGTCAGTTGTAAACCAATGGTGGTTGACTTCCAGTGCTGTCCAATGGGCGGCCGCCGGGTAAGAATGGCCGACCAATCCGAGCGCACCTCGTGTTCGCCACGTGGTCGAAGTTTTCGTGTAGCTCGTGGAACTGTCGTTAAGCTTCGATGGCGCTAAGGTCGTCGGGATGCTGGTTGCAGGTGAGGTACCTTTCTAGGTATCGCGCGTGTTCGAAGCTGCAGTCCTTCGTCTCAACCAATGGGAGTGCTCGAGCGACGCCAAGATGGCGGCGCATGCGCATGCGGGCTCTGGCACCACGTGGAGACCAACAGAGTCCGTTTTACACGATTCCAGGGATCGGAGATGGTGATTTATCGCACTACAAGTGTCTTATCACAGTAAACGTGCACTGCACTATTGTTTGTATGGCCGCCCGTGGACCGGATTTCACACGAGGTCGGTTCGACGGAGGTAAGCACGTGTGTCGACGGGCGTTAGGCGGTCGCCATGACACCCGGCC
Organism: Trypoxylon attenuatum; assembly: GCA_963989405.1. Classification (NCBI taxonomy): domain Eukaryota; kingdom Metazoa; phylum Arthropoda; class Insecta; order Hymenoptera; family Crabronidae; genus Trypoxylon; species Trypoxylon attenuatum. The sequence goes on along the minus strand of OZ022493.1, from coordinate 13,816,681 downwards.
ACGAGGCCGCAGGCCTGTACGGCAGCAAGTATGCACGGAGATATTCGTTTATCACTGTTCGTATGCACTGGTATATACGCACGGGTAAGACGCACTGAATTTGCGCAGCTGGTAAGTAATTTGTCGCGATGAAACACACTGGTAACGTCGTAGCGTGGCACACACGGTGGGAGATGTCACGGCACGTCCGCACAGTGCGGAGTCCATAGGCCGACTGACCTGACCTGACCTGACCTGACCTGACCTGACCTGACCTGACCTGACCTGACCTGACCTGACCTGACCTGACTTTTTTTTTTTTACCTGACCTGACCTGACCTGACCTGACCTTTTTTCCCCGTTCATGTTCTTAGTTGTCCCGTTTGTTGCCCGACACCCTTTGGCACCACCTTCCGGCATTCTTCTGGGTGCCGGGTTGGGACTTTGTCCATGGGTTCCTACATCTGCACCCAGTTGTTCTTGGGTGGAGTTCGGAGTCATTTACCGCTTTGGTCAGGCCGGTCTTTGCCCTATGGTCCTGTACGTATGAGTAGCCATCCTCGTAGTCCTTGGGGAAGCCCGGGGGTACCAGTTGACCTGACCTGACCTGACCTGAGCTAAACCTGACCTGACCTCACCTAAACCTGACGTGACCTAAACCTGGTCCCACATGGCCTTACCTGGTCCCCCCTGAGTTTCCCCGGTCCCCCCTGAGCTTCCCTGGTCCCCCCTGGGCTTCCCTGGTCCCCCTTGGGCTCCCATGGTCCTCCCTGGGCTCCCCTGGTCCCGCCTGGCCTTACTTAGTCCCACCTTTTCAATCCCTCCACCTATCCTCGCCACACCGTGTCTGCGGCACCGGCTTTTGGCATTTTTCCGTCGCAGACTCGGTGCCCCGGACGCACTGCGCCGGGAGCGACTCGCCCTTTGTTCCCTCGGCATTTTCGTCGCCGCTTTCTTCACACCCCTCCGTCTGTGCCCCCTTCTGGGCGCCCCTTTACTTGCCTTCGATACGCGCGATGTCCTTGCGCCCTCTAGTCGTCCCCTCGAGAGTGGGTTGCGTCCCTTGGTATGCTCCCTGTATGGCGGCGTTTCGTTTCGCGCGTCCCTAAATTTGTTTCGCGTCCCTAATTTTTATGTATGACAGTTCGTCGCGCAGCCTTTGGGGCATCCCATAAGTTGTCGCTCCTAATTTCTTCCCGAGTGGTGGTGCCATCTCTGGGTTGGTGCAGTCACGCCCCGGTGTCCCTAATTTTTCCTTCCTCGAGGTTTTCTGGCATTTCCAGAGTGCCCGCGCATGCGCTGCAGGCACGCGGGCCTGTCCCTAAATTCCTTTCTCCTCCTTCATAATCAAATTTCCCTCCTACGTCCTTTGCGCATGTGCTGCGGCTGCGCGGATTCCTCCCTGGATCCCTTCCCGACCTTCTGCGCATGCGCTGCAAGCACGCTGGCCTGTCCCTAAATTTTCCTCCTTTGCCTTTTGCGCATGTGCTACAGATGCGCGAATCCCTCCCTAAGTTCCTTCCCGACCTTCTGCGCATGCGCTGCAAGCACGCGGTCCTGTCCCTAAATTTCTTTCGACCCCGTTATATTTGAATTTCCCTCCCTTGTCCTTTACGCATGTGCTGCAGGTGTGCGAATTCATTTAACCCCTGGCAGCCGGGGCTCCCCTATCGTGGGTGCCGGATCGGAGGCAAATGCCTCTGGTGCAGCCAGCACCCTTTTCCGCCGTTCGGACAGGGTCAGGGTCATGATGCCGGCCCTTTCCCCCTCATGCGAGTAGTCCGCCCGGCGGGCACTGACCTGACCTAAACCTGACCTGACCTGACATAAACCTGACCGGACGTAAACCTGACCTGACCTGACTAAACCTGACCTGACCTGAGCACATGCGAACCTGCCTCAACTCATGCGAACCCACCCAAACTCGCCTCAACTCACCTGCACTCGCCTAAACTCACCTGAGCCCACCTAAACTCACCTCAACTCACGTAAGCTTGCCTCAACTAACCTCAACCCACCTAAACTCGCCTGAGCCCACCTAAACTTATCCGAACCCACCTCAAGCCTCCTGAATCCACCTGGGCCCATCTAGCAACAAAAACCCGAGGGACATCACTCACAATCTGCACAGTATTAGTCGGTAGAGACCGGAGAAAAGGAGATTCAATGGTGCATCAAAATTATTTTCACTTAATTCTAACTTATTCTACTGTCGGCCACCTTCCACCACGTCGCGGAACATTGGCCTATCCAACATCCTACTAATTTCATTTTTTCTCATATCGCACGCGCCCTATCCCTCCTTATCAACTTTCTTACCACTATTCTTCCTAAATAAATACAACACGTGTACATCATAAAGGCCACATTCTTAACTCAAATCCACACAAATTGACGCGTCCGTCATGATTCCACGACGCTTCTGCTCTATTGCCGCCGACAAGCCAATGGCCACCCTTTTGGCGCCAACGGCTACGCTGCCTCGTGGACCGCCGCCAACGCCGCCACCCGTTCACTATCGGTTACTACCTGCCGCGCGACCGCCCGCGCATCTTACAATACTAACACATTTCTGCGACGCCCCTCTCTGCGGTTACTATAACGTCACGCTGTAATACTCACGCATTGACAACAACGTCATGCCTCATTCTATTCTGCCTATTTAATACACACAAACAAAATAAATAAATAAAGAAAAATTACACTTTACATATCTTACAAATATTTATTTTTTAATATTCCATTTCTCATCTTTACTTTCCATGACCCTCAATTTCCAAACTCATACTACATCGTCATCGATGTGTGCCGATCGCTACACCTTATTCGACTACCTGTCCAGCAAGCCGCTCGACACACCCAATGCAACAAGAGAATTCTAATGCGATATCTTGCTTATTCATACAACTCATTTCGTACGCAAACTTAATTCAGTCGGTTTCCACTACCCCGCAACTCTTCCCAACCCGACCCATCGTCCTTCCAGTCGACAGACTGCCGTTCGGTCGATTCGATATTGCAGTCGCAATTGCCATTGCCCTTTCGACCCTAACCATCCAATTCTAAGTAAATGAAAAATACAGACCCACCTAAACACGTTCGCTTAACTGCTTAGTACATTGCATCCGAATCCGAAAACATTGGTAATACGTCAATACGCATCTCTGGTCAATACTATTCGGGTCAACGTTGCTTTAACCATAACTGCATTCCATCGCTCGAACCATCATTCCCATCTTTCCTCATATCTTCCTTTCTCATCTCTTCTTTTGCCCCTTTTACTTTTTTCTTCATTTTCCTTCTTCATATCTATAACCATAGCGAGTCTTTCAATTCTCGGACGACATTCCATGTTTAACAAAAATATTTCCCTACCATACGTGCGTTCTCCCGATTGCCTAATACCAATTGAGTGCGCACAAATGTATACGCACGCTCATACGAACATAGCCGATGACACCTCCATGTCGTTATTTTCCACGATTCCCTCAACTTTTCCCATCGGTCTATCTCAACCTACGCACGTTCTCTCATTATTACGTCCAATGCAACACAGCACCTATTGGCAAGGCCACCACTTACACTTTTGCAATGCGTCCCTCGTCTACTTCCCCGTCCTGAAAATCACGCAATGTACGCTGTTGACGGCAATAACACAACTTTCACAGACACAAGCCAAAAGCCTTCGACAGATCTTACCATGTCAAGAACTTAACCTCCTTCTTTAGCACCTCCAAGTTACACACGGTTTCATTACTGACGCGGTCAGGCATTAACGCCCATGGTCACGAGACGGCCCGTCGCTTCTCATTTATAATTCACACTAGTCGTTCGTCTGTTTATTGTCCTAGTCACAATCTTCTGCGCTCTTCCACCTCGCTACTTCCCACCGGCCATATTGATACCCACAAAACCCAGTTTCGTTCGCTCATAACCAACGCGCCCTAGACACACCTAACTATGTATACATATGTAAGTCTTTTCCTCGTTCCATTTCCCACCTTCTTCGCTTCCAACGTCCCTCGGATTCTTCTAATGACCGAGGACCCAAGCGCCAACGGGAGTCTCTGCTTCTTGGAAAAACTGCGCAACTAGAAAAAATTCAACTCCACTGGGAGTCATCTCGCCTACGTATGCCTATCGCAAGCTCAAATATGTGTCTACGTACCTACTTACGTAACAGCACGACACAATTTCGTGCTACGCAAACAGGAAATAACGCAACATATGCGAATAAAAATCCTCGCTATTACGAGGCTTACACTAACAATAACAACGGCTACGGTGTGACCAAATTAGACAGCTATGCGGTCTACACGCATAGACCTCGACGACTGCAGAATTCTCAATGCTCTCAATCAACACACCTTTAACAATCTCATCAACGACTAGTACCCTATACGTTTTACCAACAAGTCTAAATACAACATCCTCTTTTTCCTCTCCTTTTTCTACTTCTATTTTTATTTCTATTCCCTTTCTTCTTTTACTATGGCTTCTTCGTTTCACCTTTCTGCTCCTTTGCGTACTACCTACCATCACTACCGTTAACTCCGACTCGTCGCATCCTATCACTTCCTTTCCTTTGCGATCTCTCCTCCCCATTTACTCCACACCTCGTAATGCCCTAATAACAATTACCACCGCCCTTCGCGCCCTGCTTTTATCGTGCTAATCGTGTAGTCGATCTCTCTCGGCAATGAATACAAGTTATAGACTCATACTCTAATAGGACCTCATACACCTCGGTCTAGGAAAAGCCGCAAATCCTTAACCACGATGACCGTTTCAAGTGCGATTAGTCACGAGCATCTTTGAAGGAGAGGATACATGCACGTCGACACTCAATGTCCTTTTATAAATGATGAAGCGGCACGTACGCATCACGGACATTTTTGCCATCACCGACGGCAACGGGTGTCGTGAACGGGCGAGGGCGGGAGGGGCGTGGAGGGTGGAGGAGGAGTAACGAGGCACCGGCGGTGGTAGCTGCCGTGGCAAAAGCGGAGGCAGCAGCGCTGAATCTTCAACCCATCGGTGGGGCAATGGAGCGGCAGAACGATGGGCGATCTCGCGCGTCTTCCTCAGTCAAATCGCGATAGTCCCTGCAAACGCAACTAACCGCGTCTATGCACATACTACTCGGAGTGGATTAAACGCTTCCCTTGTGCTCTTCTACCGCCAACTGGACCAACATACATACATACATACGCGATACGCTGGCACTGGTTTACGAGTCGTTTAATCCTCTCGCATCCCATCGGGCTCACCCCAATTTGCGGCCTTCTCTCTCTGCCTCTCTCTCTCTCTCTCTCTCTCTCTCTCTCTCTCTCTCTCTCTCTCTCTCTCTCTCGCTCTCTTATCAATCTATCTACCTATCGTGACGCGGGCGCGCTTACTCTGATATTGACACCTCCAGAATCAAACGTTCCAGTTCGAGAAACCAAAGAACACGCATACCCATCGACGACGAACGTTTCGGCATCTGCCCTAAAGCTGCCGGACCCAAAATATCTCGAGTTCCGGAGACGCAGACAGAGACACAGGGAAAGAGAGAGAGAGCGAGAGAGAGAGACCGCGCGAGTGTGTTGAGAGTGAGGGACAGGAAGAGAGGGTACGAAATTAAAGACAACGCAGGAGAGACCGACAAGAGCGCGAAGAAACAGGGCGAGAAGGCGCAAGAGAGTGGGAAACATAGAAGACGGAGCGAACGATAACGAGATTCGGAACGAGGGTGGGAGAACGAAAGAAGCAGCGTAACGAACAGCCGGAGAGTTAACGGACGAACAGAATCAGTAGGAAGATCGGGACTGTGCTCAACGCGTGGAAATCTTTGCATCTTTTGTGCGGCTCCACTGCCAGAAACTCTACACTTTCTTACGCCGCTTGCTCTCCAACTCGGAAAACATCGCCGAGAAACGAAAAGGAAAAAGAGAACGGAAACGGAGAAGGAGGAGTCATTTGCGAGCAAATCCAAATACACCGTGCAATACGTGGCGGCGGAAGGGGGGTTCTTAGCAGCCCCGCGCGAGTGCGAGCTCACGCGCCCACTGACCAGCTCGGTTGCGCTACAAGTTCGCGACTCTCAAGAATGACAATGGAAATGGCGCTGGGAATGGGAATGAGAATGGGAACGAATACACTTTTAGCATGCACAGCGGCAATTCTGATAGTAGTCGCGACGATGCCACCACCGGTCGCTTCCCACGAACCCTTTCAAGTCATCTTTCAGTGGAACACGATCGACGTAATCTGGCCATCCGAGGAAGAGATGGAATATGCCGTTGCTCACGGCGATTACATAGCGGCCAACAACTTTATAGCCGGTATCAAATTGTGGAAAGGAAAGATGTACCTCACAATCCCGAGATGGAGAGATGGCGTGCCTTTAACCTTGGCCGTAACGTCCGCCATCCCGGTTGACAAACTTACCGCTCCCAAGCTCGAAGCCTTTCCCAATTGGGAGATGCAGAAAATCGGGGAATGCGATGCTTTTCAGCTTGTCCAGAGTATGGAGATCGATCCGATCGGTCGGATGTGGATCGTCGATTCCGGTAGGACGACTGCCCTTTCTTCGCTCGACGCCAAGAGCAGCTGCCCTCCGCGGTTGCTTATTCTCGACCTCGAGAGGGATGGCGAGCAACTTCTGTCCCATCGATTCCCGGAGCACGTGGCGCGACCCGGCACTGCTTACCTCAGCGACATCGTCCTCGACCACGAGGACGGCGGAATGGCCTACATCACCGACAGCGATCGCGACGATCCCGGCATCATTGTTTACTCATTGCGACAAGACACTTCCTGGAAGATCAGACACGACTCGATGCGCGCCAAGCCCGAGGCAGTGCGCTTCATGGTAGCCAAGACGCCAGTCAATTTGCCCATTCACGTCGACGCGATCGCCCTCTCTCCGGCCAGTGTTACCGGGGAACGGCAGCGTCTCGTTTACTACTCGCCACTTTCCTCCTTTCATCTTTATTCCATCCCTACCGCGACCCTTAAGAGCAACGCGACCAACGTCGATGCCGACGTCAAGGAGCTCGGCAGAAAGAATTCCCAAACCGCCGGCATGATCATGTCCGCCAGCGGAGTTCTCTACTTCGGTCTACTGGCCGACGACGCAATCGCCATGTGGGACACGAAGCAGCAAGGTCACTCGTTCGTCATGAGCCACCGAGTTATTTCACGGGACCACGAAAGGATGCAGTGGCCCGACACTTTTGCGTTCGACGAGAACGGTAGCTTTTACTGCGTTACCAATTCCCTGCAAAATCTCTTGAGTAATCGCGTTAACGTCAGTGCACCAAATTATCGCGTAATCCGCACCAGAAGCGGAGCGAAAAGCTATCAGTACTTTGAAGACGGAACTTTTCCGCCCCAACCGGATCTTCCCGTCGCGGCCGCCGCCAGCCCCGCCGGTGTCGCCCCACCTCACAATTTATACCAATTCTCTCTCGCAATTGCCACGATACCCATCGTCCTTCGTTCTTTCTTCTCTTGATGATTTCGACTACCCTTCCCATAAACTAACTCTCTTCGATTACGCTAATTGTAGCGTCGCACTCTATGCACAACTACTGCGTAACACCACACCACCGGTCCTATACACCCGCCGAATATACAAACCCTTGCCCCCCGCCCCTCCCGCAGTAACCACTTGCACCGATCTACCTGATACGTATACGTTACTCATCTTACCAAAGCATGTCGGTTACACGTTCGTATCGTCCACGTTCATTGTAAGCCTAACGCCGCTAATCGTAAACATAACGATAAGACACAACATTTCAGTATCTGGCTGTCCAGTTTCGACCGGACGCATAATTTAAGCAGAAACTCCGTTTGCCCGTAATTCGAAAGTGCAAATTTATCGTTATGCCCTTCGAATCGATCCGACATCCAACTCTTGTCCGATTCGTAAAAATACGGTAAACAATAAACAATTTATCGTCAACCTGATACGTCAAGTTCAGTGCCCCTCACCACTAAACAATAATCTAGATCCTTTCTTTTCGCTCGTCCGCTAAACTTCCTTTCTTTACCGTTCCTCGCCAAATCCTCCGGATTAGGTTACAAAGCGCAATAACACACGCCAGTAATTAACCGCATACTACGGTACGCGTGCCTTCACGCGTTTATCATGAGTGCCTGGCACTGTCAGCCGAGTATGAAACCGACTGGCCAACCGCTAACCCAATCCAGTCTCGAAATAATACGATAAACTTGTTCATTGCAACTTGGCTCTATCGACAATGAGCCCTAGCGGGCCGTAGCGGGCTGCGACGCGACGCGGCCACGCGCAGAGCGCAGCTGTCCTACTTTTCCCATAAATTCACAACAGTATGTATGTGCAACGTGACGCAACACTACTTATGTTAATATACATATATATATATATATATATATATATATAGCATGCGCGCAAATGGCCAGTGGGGACATACCAGCCCTCGATTCATCGAACCAGTCACCAATTGCGGTGAGTTAGTCACTTGCAGGCGGTTCGAGAGTTGCTCACTTGATTACATGTCTCATTGATACTCTACGTGTACGTTGTACGTGAAACAGGCCAAGACCTTGCAAAGGAACGCTCGTTCAATCATTCACGTCTTTATGTACTTACGTGACTATCCCGGCAACGATCTTACAGTCTCTTCAACATAATGTCGCGTCGTTTTTTCAAATACCTCCTACAGAAACGTATGTATTCTTATACAGACAAGTTGACGACATTATTCGTAAAAAGATACGTTAAACTAAAATGAATCAACATGTCAAATTATCCTATCTGTTGACACGAGTAACGCGTTAGCGAACATAATTGTATGTATGCACTATCTACGCGATAAAAGTATGAGAGCACATAAGCAATCATGTGGAAAAGTAATTGTCTTATCACTTCGGATAAGAGACAAATAATCACTTAAAACAGTGAAATTCCGTAAAGTATTTCCCTTACCACCAGTTCGAACAACGTCAACGAACCTCGACTAGAAAAGGGCAAACGAGACAATGAAAACACACGTGTGTACTCATTCTCTTTTTCTTACGGATTAGTGAGTTCGTTGGTTACACTTGGTTCATCGATCGGTCGGTCGGTAGGCAGTTAGGTAGGTTGATAAGCAGGTACATACTGGTAGGTACGACAGTCGGTCAGTTTGTTCGTCTGTTCGTTCGTACCTTCATCGGTCCACGCATGCCTTTTTCCATATCATTTCTCTCAAGAAGACTCTACCATGCTTTACCTTCTCCTGTCAACGCGAGGTCGACCAAGAGGTTCTCGACTCGACTTCGCTACTAGCCATTCTCACCGGCAGCGGCCGTTTTTCCAACGACACCGTCACACAGATCTGTCTGCTAGCGCGTCTCTAAACCCAGTCTCACACTGTTCGTGGTTCGTGCCAATGTCAATCTCGAGAGGTTATCGACAGTTGTCGAGGCTACTTTGCCCTGGTAGCTGTCAACGTTACTTCTGTCCGCCATCACTAGCCATCATCTACCGCGTTTCTGACCACCTCACATCTTCTATCATCTATCTCTTTCTCATCTGTTGCCTTGGCTGCATTCGAGTAACCGCGCAACACCCTGCAACACCACGCATCGCGATTCCGCGCTACGCGTTTGCAAGACCCTTCGCTGGGCCCCGATAGCAGCAACAGCAGCAGGCCAGGATCCAGGACAAGATCACTGAGAGGATCACCATCGGGCCCATCGCCGTCAACACACTCTCCCCGTCATTATCGTCAACATTCGCATACAGCCATTGCCGGGGCGAGAACGAGAGGAGACGCGTTCGAGTTGCTCGCGCCAACCTGAGATGAGCGACCATGGCTGCATACACTTGAATAATTTCAAGGCAGCCAAGGGTATCCAGCCATACAAAGTGATACACTCCTATTTCGTGACCAGTACGTCGACTGAGGCACGCGTAAGAAAGGTGTGATTATCTTTTCCATAAGTGCTTCGTACGCGAACTTGTCCTTTTCACGCCCTCCTCTCATCCTCTTCTCCCTTGCTCTACCTCTTTTCCACTATTTACCGGATTTACCTCTTCCTCCCAGCGTTTCGGTTCTCTCTCTCTCTCTCTCCCTCTCCCTCTCCCTCTCCCTCCTGGTCCTTATTCCCAATGTCGCGTGAAACGTTTCCCTTCGATCTTCCGATCGTGCGTAACCTTTGCCCTTTCCCAATCCCATCACCGAGAAGGCATTTCCTCGTAGCGATCGAGACGGACTCGAGGCTTAGCGAGTTTACGTCTATTGACCTTAACAGCTGAGTAGCGAATAACGAATATCTGATCGATCTTTTCGTACTGATGCTCATATTGCCAATGCACGTAAGTTAACGATTAGGTTAGGTATTTCCATAGATTTACGTGTGTACTCTACGCTTTCCCCAATGTAGTTGGTCTAAGGCAGACTACGCGTTTTCTGCTTCCAAGTAATACATCTTCCACGAGTCTCACGGACCATGGTCTTAAGACGTAAGCTACGTATATATTGTTGCTGCGTTACTGGTACGTAACGCAACGGTATTGCTTAGTCTCTTCTTCCTCTATTGGGTTGCTAGGCATAGTAGAGCCATGGCAGAATTGAAGCTCAACGTGCGTATCCCATTATTTGTTGCAGGCAGTCAGCTGCTTATGTCACACGTGTAAGACGTATAAAGACCGCCTCCATTCTTGCCTTCATTGCATATTTTTTGGCTGCTACGCGAATGGCCACATACAGGATCATGCAAAAACGAAAAAACACTTTTTAGGTAATGCCGATAGGAGGCATCCGACGACGGCCTATCGTTGTTTCCTCTTGCACGATGGTTTGGCTACAGCCTCCTGAATCCTGACATCCGACTCGTTCCTGTTTTAGCGGTGGACCTATCCTATGGAAACATTTTGTGCTTCCAATGTGGTGATTACGTGTACGACAGAGAATTGCTGGCGGTAGCCAAAGCGCAATGGAGCGAATCGGCAAAATCCCTAAGCTTGGGAGAGTTCTACAGAACGTGGGAGCCAACGCAAATCGAGGCAGATTTGTTGAGGAAACATCCTCGCAGGAGACGCATCGTAGAGAATTCCACCATCGGTAAGGAATATCCTCGATAGGTCGGGGTCAGACCTACGCGATAGTGAGCCTCGTTCAAGGTCAAACTTCGAATGTCCAATGTCTTGAAGGTCGAATCTCGACGAGTCCTCCTAGAAAAACCTGAACCTGTTGCAGGTTTAAGGGGACTGATTAATCTTGGGAGCACGTGTTTTATGAACTGCATCGTGCAGGCACTCATACATACCCCTTTGCTACGTGACTACTTCCTTGCTGATCGGCATCACTGTCCGCAGCCATCCTGTTGCCTGGTTTGCGAGGTGTCTCACCTCTTTCAAGAGTTCTACTCTGGCAGCAAGGCACCCTTGACCCTCCACAAGCTCCTTCATCTGATTTGGACACACGCGAGGCATTTGGCGGGTTACGAGCAACAGGATGCTCACGAATTCTTTATAGCCACCCTCGACGTACTGCACAGACATTGCGAGGCTGCACCGATTTTGGTCAAGGATAATCCGCACCATTGCAATTGTATCATCGACCAGATCTTTACGGGCGGTCTACAGAGCGACGTGGTTTGCCAGGCATGCAAGTGCGTTCACGTGCATTCTGCAAATGCTAAAACCAAATGGAAATGGCAATTGAAACTAAAGCTCAAGCTCAAGCTGCGGATACAACTGCAACCACTAACAATCATTTTTTACATTTTAGTGGCGTTTCCACGACGATAGATCCCTTCTGGGACATATCGCTCGACTTGGGACCAGCAGCCGGTGCCTCCGGCTCGGATGGTCTCGTTTCCGTCGCTGGTTGCACCTCGGCTTCTGCCTCCGCCTCCGCTTCCGCGGCAACCACCGTCTCGGGTCCCCCCACCTCGTTGGTGGATTGCCTCGAACGGTTTACGCGCGCTGAGCATTTGGGGTCGAGTGCAAAAATTAAATGCAACAATTGTCAGACCTACCAAGAAAGTACGAAGCAATTGACGATGAAGCAATTGCCTATTGTTGCCAGTTTCCATTTAAAGCGATTCGAGCATTCGAGCATTCAGGACAAGAAGATTTCCGCGTTCATATCCTTTCCGGAGCAATTGGACATGACCCCCTTCATGTCGCATAGGCGCAACGGTAATAACAACAGCACTGTAATCGACGGCCTGTCCAAAAATGGAGAAGACGGGACTTTTAGCGATAATCGATACTCCCTTTTCGCGGTTATCAATCATGAGGGCTCCCTCGAGACTGGACACTACACTGCCTTTATACGGCAGCAACGCGATCAGTGGTTCAAGTGCGACGACCATTTGATCACGAAGGCAAGGCTCAAAGACGTTCTCACCAGCGAAGGGTGAGTTTCGTAGCCAACGGGACATTTTTACACTTGCCCACCAATTCACCACTACCACTTTCTCTTCCAGGTATCTTCTTTTTTATCATAAGCAAATACTGGAGTACGGTCGAAACGTAAAGGCATGAAGCCGTGGCTACAGTTCAATTAATTTATTTCATCCGAATAACGCCGGCCGACATTCCTGCAAACTGGTGTCCTCTGCCATTCATCGTTGACTGTTTGTCGTTTCTCGTCCGACGTCCTTCATTGTCTGTCCATCGTCCATGGTCGATTGTCATTCGCTATACCGCCCTTCCAAATGATCGAGGCGTACCGCTTTATGGAAACACGTATCGCAATATTTGGATGCTTATTTCCGTCAAAAGTGTTGTAAAAGAATCCCTAGGAAAAATACTGACTACAGCCCACTAATAATCCTATACACATAGATGTGCGTAATAGCGTCAGTTTCCACGAAATAAGGCGACGGAGGAAGGCTGCCTTCAGGAATTTCCGCATTATGTGTACCTCTCTCGACCCGTGTCGACGTATGTGGCTGCTCTGAACTGTTTCTTAATTAGTCTAGGTTCTTAGTACGCGCCCTTCAATTCTTCATTGTACTACGACCTATTGCCATTTCTTCATATACCCGACGTTTATTGTACATCTGTATTAGCGCTTATTCTACATATTTCTATGCAATACAACTATTGTGCATGACATGATCGTAGCGAGCATGGGTCACGCGTCAACTTTCGCAGTTTCATTCTCCGAGTTTCCTACGAATTACGTTTCTTTCGCGGTTCTTCTCCCAACCGTTTTCAATATCCGTTCCTCCTGTCAGCCGTTCTTTGCAGACGTTACTTTTTTACGCGACACGCAATCGCATGTACCGACGCGAAGAGACTATAAATGTTCATCAACTTATGGACATGAAACGTTTAGCGCAACAATGTCGCCCAAACGGGCGACCAGTGTCTACGCGATTCCGTGGAATAAAATCTGGAATTTGACAAATTGCCTCTGCTTTGCGAATACCTGCCACGCTCTATACTCTGCTGCTTTGTACTACCTGGAGTCTATAAATTTCTTGATTGAACGAGTAACCCGAGTAAATCCTGCTGACCCTAAAATGCAAATGAAAGGATTTGAAATGGATGTGTCCTTGAACAAGCGGCGCGCATCTCCAAGAGCCAACTGCAGTGACCAGCAGTATGTACAGTCGGTGCAGTTGGGTCGGAGCTCGCAGCAGCGCGCATTACGAACACTACGGTACTACGCAGTACCGTACGGTGACTGAACGGTATAGCAGTTTCGCAATATAAGCCTGATGGTGCTGCGGCTCACGGCAGTTCAGATTCACGTGGCGTGGTAGTTGATGAATTGAATCGCAGAGAAATGGACGCTTTGACACTCGGCTCACACAGGTAAACAGCTGATTCTGAGACCCACATACATAATATGTACTTGTCGGCACTGTTGAGAAAAAGAACATGAAAGAGAAGAGCCAACCGATATTCATCGACAATTTACCCTTATTGTTTTTCTAGATTAGTCCACCTCGATCTTAAAGGTGCCCCGCCACGAGTATCTTATTTCGAAAAGGTCCGTCCTTTTACCTCTGACCAAGTTACGGTAAACGAGGGCTTATATTCGGAGTGCTCGACAATGGCTGAGCTCGGTTGACGACAATTCGTCGGATGAACGCACAATTGCCATTCGCTTCCTCCCCCCGCAGTACTGCGGTCACGCGTTTAAAGGGGAAGCAACAACTCCGGAGTTTCTTAAACACTTTTGAATTGATGGTGGCTCAGGTGGTAGAAAATAGTATGACATAAGGGCTTGCTAACGTTATTTACATTTACAGCCATTAACATTAGTTTCCTGCTCGTATATCGATTCGTATTACCGGTTTAGTCTTAATTCAGCAGTTCCTTAACGTCCACCGAGTCTTAAGCATCTGCGGTTTCCATACCGTGTTACAGTTGTTTCCCTTGCTGAGAACCTGGGGTGCTACCGGTCTGTTATTGGAGTGGGAAGACACGTTCCCCTATGACCGAGAACTCGTCCAAATAGGTAGCAATGGACCCGGCGGTTTGACGAGTGGATATACGATTCCGGAAGCAAGACGCATTTTGCGAGTAGCTGGGGATTGCGGCTTGACCGTGGTGCCGTTGGTGCAAACGTTTGGACATATGGAGGTCTGATTAATGGTTCTTCCCTTCTTTATCTCGTAAGCTGAGAGTCGAGTAGGACCGAGGTGCACTCCGCGGCGTGCACTGAACCGACTGACGGTGAAACCTCAGAACCTTTGGATGGCCCTTTCCTTCTTGTTTCAGTTTGTGCTGAAGCACGACGAATGGAAGTCACTCCGAGAAGTGGAACCGTTCCCAAGCTCCATTTGTCCGAGCAACGTGAGAACGTTACCTCTGGTCAAAGCGATGATCCGGCAAATCGTTGCGTTTCATCCGGACCTGCAGTACTTGCACATTGGCGCCGATGAAGTCTGGCATTTAGGCCTATGTACAGTTTGCGCGAAACGCGCAGCCTCTAGCAAGTACGGAAAAGCTACTCTTTACCTCGAACACATTGTCGCGATCGCCCAACACGTGAAAGAAACGTATCCCTATCTCAGGATTATTGTCTGGGACGATATGATGAGAACGACAGATTTACAGATTCTGAACGGTATCGGCCAACCAATAGCTATTGCGTAATGCGTACTCCAACCTGGAAGTTTGCCTACAAAGAATTTTCTTCCTTTCCAGATCACTATATTGGCAAATATCTCGAGCCAATGATATGGCATTACAATTCGCGGGAGAATTTCTCCCTTCCTCACGGTATGTGGCTGCTATGTTGGTCATGCGTTGGTAGTGCGTTGATACGCGAGTGTAATAGGTAGAGTCCGATGCCTCTTAGATCTCTGGGATAAGTATGCTGCGATCTTCCCCTGTGTGTGGGCAGCGACGGCGTTTAAGGGTGCAACCGGTTCGTCCCAGCACGTCCCAATTATTCAGCATCACGTAAGCAACCACGAGAAATGGTTGACGGAGTTGAGCGCGCACGTGACCAAAGTGCACGAATTCCGCGGCGTGGCCTTCACCGGTTGGTCACGGTAATAGTCACGAATAAT
The DNA here is from genome assembly GCA_963989405.1 of Trypoxylon attenuatum. Classification (NCBI taxonomy): domain Eukaryota; kingdom Metazoa; phylum Arthropoda; class Insecta; order Hymenoptera; family Crabronidae; genus Trypoxylon; species Trypoxylon attenuatum. The sequence continues at coordinate 13,801,201 of OZ022493.1, read as the reverse complement.
TTGAAGTGATAATTGTCTAGTTGTTGGTAACTTGGTCGTAAGTTGGTCAAGTACACGTATTATACGTGTACCAGGTACATACATACTACGTTGCAATGGCGAGGGCACCCTTACCATTATCAATTAGATGCCCCTTCCTCTTGTTGCCTAGATATGACCACTATGCAACAATGTGCGAGTTACTGCCGACGGCGATACCGTCGTTAGCGCTTTGCCTCAAGGTTTGGCTACAGGGCTATTCCGAACAAATTCACAATCAAGTTGCAAAGTCTCTGGGATTCGTTCATCATCCGCTTTACACGACGCCGGTGCCCAGGCCTGCTCCGGTTCCGAGCAATCTTCTCTTTCCTGGCTGGCAGGTTGCCGTAGGCATCGAATGGTTTTTAAATTTTCGAGCCAAATTTCACGGTATCGTCAACAGCGAACAGTGAGTATCGCTCGTTTCTACCTCCTATTCTACCTAGATTCGGATTCCAGTCCAATTCTATCTACATACATACTGTAACGCTCGACTTTCCAATTTAAGAATATCGACATGGATGAATTCTTGGCAAATTGCAAATAACTTTACCAATCCTATGCAGTTGGAAAACTTGGTACCCGCGTTTACCGAGTGAGTGGATCCCTCCTTACGCTTCAGTTCTTCCCAACTCCCATTCTGACAAATCAATACGGCAAATGTATTTCATTTTCTTTCAGATTGCTTCTGGAGCTTTCCTCCTTGGAAAGTTATTTGAGGTTTCAGATGGAATGCACTTTCTTTCCTTCGACGATCGATGAGTGGCTCGGTACAAATGTACAGCCAATGAAGTCAAAGTTGGTAGAATTAAAAGAAACAACGCAAAACCAATTAAAAACAAACGGCCGTACCTAAGGTATATTCGGAAGAACCGAATAATCGAAAACAACAGTGTAGATTATTCCCGTGACCATAATCTACAGTATCTATACTGATCTATAGATACGATCGGCGCTTACTTTGCACCGGTGAAAAAGGACCAAGCCTAACCTAACTTCTTCCCGCTTCATCGTCCTTCTGCCCCTCCGTCTCATCTGATCTCATCTGCGCAGCCTCACGCGCAAGGAGGTAGCAATAATTTGTATAGAGGCATTTGCCCTAATAGCCTGGCGAGGGCAAACCCACCCCTGAAAATCAGACGTGGTATGACCGCTGCGTGATGTCATGCTGATGCCACCGCGATGGCATAATCTACGATTCGAACCGAAAACATTATCTTATATTTCTGCAAGTGTCTCAACGAAATATCTATTATGAACGGGTCATGCATGTACATGAATGTGTCGAGCAGTGTAGAGTACAATTAAATGATATGTGTGTTCTAAATATTTTTAAATGTAACCCAATTTAATGCACCCGGTATCGCGAATATATTGCAATTTAATGAAACGTTTAGTAAGTACCCGAGCATTCTTTGCATAATAATAATAGCAAAGAATACTAAACATTTCATTAAATTACAATATATTCTGGCCCCCGGCCAGCCGGGGCCGGGGGCCAAATCAGTCAAATCCACTGGCTTTGCACTGCAACAAGACGTGGATTCCATGCCAAAGCGTGATGACTGCCCGTGGAGGCCCTTACGTATGTTTCGGCGCCACATCATGGGATCAACTCCATGCCTCCCGGAGGCATGATTTGGTGCGGATTATATGCCGAATCCTTGCTTCTGTGCTATCAGGGAAACACCCCAACACAGTGGTCATACCACGTCTGACTTTCAGGGGTGGGCTTGCCCTCGCCAGGCTATCAGGGTACATACGTAACTCAGGAGTCTTATAATTACAACGGTATGCTACTCCCCACCCCAATCCCCTTGCTGCCGGCTTACTTACTGGCACGTCACATCCGCATTCCTCTTGCAGTATCCACCCCTGCTCGCACAGGAGGCGCGGAGAACGGTCAGAAATTATTTGCCGGGAGTGGCCTACCCTGTTCTCAGCTGTTTTCGGCTTCTGTAACAGCTGATGACAACTGGTGACAACAGCGTTTGCGAGCGTGTGGCGTCTGACAAATCCAAACCAATTGAAACAGATCAAGCACGGATCATAAGAGAAAGCACATACATACCACGTTATGCGTCGTTGGATAGACATCCTCTGCCATGCAGAGCAAAGTGATGGCGAAGTACATACATAGTTCGACCATTCAATTCAGTTACACATTCGGGTGATCTCGGTTGTGGTAATGTGTCGTCGCGTGCCGCATCGTATCACCTACGCTACGACGAGTTCGATCGGAACCCATGGTTGCCCATGGTAATGTGATCGATAATCCACCGACTCGCAAGCTCTTTGGCACTTTCCACTACATTCCAGTACATTTGACCGCGCGGTGCACAATAATCTTGGTACACCACTAGACTGCTGTAGACAATGTCGCTGTACTTTGACACCCGCGTGCAAAAGCCAGATGCGTCATGCGTAAGCACCTGCGCGAGCTGGCATGCAAGCCACGCGTTGCTAGCAGTTGCCGGATACTCGCAAGACAAGGGTGGCTGTGTCAGCATTTACGACGACCGAGGGGAATTTGTCGAGGATGGTGCGTCAATTGGATATTCCGCTGCGCAAGTCAATACCCTCGCCTGGCATCCGAGCCGCAAGTGGCTCGCCGCCGGCTGGGAAAGCGGAGAGATGCGGGTAAATACAAGTTCTTCGGACGACCCGGAGGCTGCTGTTAGCAGACCGAATCCCAACTAACGTCCCAACGTAACGAAAGGATTGCATTGCATAGTTGTGGATTGGGGATACCGCGGATGCAGCATTTGCCACGATTGCAACGCCGCACCATAGTCCTCTTATTATTTTGCAATGGAGCCAGCATGGAGGAAGATTGGTATCGGCTGACAGTACCGGTTCTATGGTGGGCTGGAAAGTTGACTGTAGGGGCCAGCTGCACGTTTTGTTTCATCACGATCTCAAGGACTCGTTTAAGCAAATCGTTTTTAAAATGACACCACCAAAGTCAAGGTCAGGCAAGTTGTATGCGCCAAACGCCCCAACACCCTCGACTAGTTATTTCTTCTTTCGATAATAGCAGGGGCTCCAAGACGTCCGGCTTCGCAGACGAGAAGACGCTGGAAATGTTTGGTGCGTGGCGACCCCGGACTGCTGCCACCAACGTCACCTCCGTTGAGGCGGACAATCATGCATTTTACGTGGGTACAGCTAGCGGGGTGATATATTTGGTCGATGCACAAGGCCAGTGCAAAGAGGTCCTCGATACGAATGGTGCGCCTCTGCAAGTTCTTTTGCATCACCAGACTAGAGAGTCCATTGTCTTGGTGGCCGAAGGTTTCAACATAGGGCACTATCAAGCCGACGCGGTTTCGGGGAGACTACTCGAATTGACCAGGGTAAAATGCCGCGTTTACCTTTATTTTTCTTCCTCACTCGGGAGCAATGAAGAATTGGTCGGCTAATCGATAACAGGTGAAACTTAGTGGAAGAGCCGATTTAATGCGCATAGGAGTAGGCAGTATTTGCTGGGTGGGCCTCAATACTCTCGCTATCCTCACTGGAGAGTTGACGGTTCGATGTTGGGATCTTTACACCGGATCTACCTACGTCTTGAGTCCGTCGACTTCGCCTGTCGGAAACATTGCTACCTCGCAAGAAGTCTTCGCGAGCTTATCCTTTTGCAAGACGAACGGTACGATCGCACTAATATCTACGATTATGCGATATTGGGAAATGCAAGTACGTAGAATGTAAAACGAGATCAAATCGGCGTTTCTCTTATGTTAGGTGTCTTGGCTGCCGGCACCAACTTGGGAACGATTTACATGTGGAAACGAAAGCGAAATGGAAATGGAAATGGAAACGCAAACGAAACTGAATCCGACGAGACCGATTGGCCCGAGGTACCAGAATCCTGTAGTGTTCAGGGTACAGTTAAGCAATTGGCGTGGGGCGAGGGTTTACTGCGAAGTCCCCTTATGGCGGTGAATTGTATTGCAAACGTTTTTATCCTACATAGGCAGCCGATGTGTGCTGTCTACAACGACGGTGTTTGTGCTAGCCAAGTTGATCCAAGCCAAATCCTGATCGAACTCGAACATCAGAGTTGTGTCGTGACAACGACCATACAGGTGCAAATGCTCGCCATCGGTAAGGAGTATCTAGCCGTTTCGTCGGGTCGGCAAGTCTTCGTTTACAAGTTGAATAAACGCGATGCCAGTGGTCAAGATCTTGGCCTCGGTCTCGGTTTTGCGATGTTCAGTCAGTTCCCGTGTGAGACGGAAAAAATGTTGATCCATGGGCAAACTCTGATCGTTCTGACGCCTACTACGATACAATTGAGGTCGATGGACGGCACGGTACTCGAGAGTCTGCCTACCTTGCCGGAGGAGGGCGAACCGATCTCGATCGAGCTGACGGGTCAATATTTGACCGTCGCCTCGTTGAACGGTATATTAAAGATCTGGGACTTGGGAAAGAGGGAGGCAAAGCTATACACGAGAGCGATGGCGACCTACGAGGCGATAAGTGATTTCGCGGAAATCATCGAAGCGCGATGCAACTCGGATTGCCGTTTCGTATCCATCACCGTAGCTATGACCAATTTGTTGCCGAGCTCGGTGCTTTACGTCTGGGACATTGAGAGCGATCAGATACACGAATTCGATTTTGCCCAATACGAGGAGAATGGCGTCGATTGCACGAGCTCGAATGCGACCTTGAACGAGAACGAGAACGGAAACGGAAACGGAAACGGAAACGGAAACGAAAACGAAAACGAAAACGGAAATGGAAATGAGAATGTCAACGAAGCCGCACTGGCGATTAAACGCCGGAGCAGACTGGTCACCGCGCATTGCTGGGATACGGAAGATCCGCGACTTTTGGTTTGCCGAGCCCAAAGACTGGCCACATCGGACGGTACGCAACGTGCCTGCGACGCGCAGTCGGAACCGAGCGGCAACAAGACCGGAGACGATACTGTTTCCGCGGTCGCTTGGTCGCCCGTTGTGCTGGTAACCATGTTCGTCACGTCCGACCAGGGAATCGTCGTGCAAGACGCGAAACCGATCATCGACGAAGACTGCAGGATCCTCGGGGTAAAATCTCCCTATATCGTTGTTCTCGACTCAGAGAGAAAAGCTCGATCCGCGATAAAGAGCGGTACTGTCAACGTTAACGCCACCGATAACAATAACAAGAACAACAAAAACAAAGTTAGTTATTTGCCGATGAAGAACTTTGAGGAATTGGGCAGCTGCGATAGCGCGACCAAAAAAGCCATATTGGACTTTGGCTTTTACCTTAGTGTCGCCAACACCGATAGCGCGTTCAAGGCAATCAAGTCGATCAGGAACGAGAATGTCTGGCGAAATCTGGCGAGAATGTGCGTGAAAACGAGACAGCTGAACATGGCTTTGCTGTGTCTTGGCCACACGAAGCAAGCCAGGGCGGTGAGAGCGCTGAGGAACGCACTGGAAGACGAGACCCTGAGCGTAGACGCGAAAATTGGGATTCTTGCTGTCGAGCTGGGCCTCTACGACGAAGCCGAGCGGTCGTTGCGCAGAGCGAATAGACTAGATCTGGCGGCGCGACTCCTCGAGGCTCGCGGCCGGTTCGAGCGTGCAATCGAGCTGACTGCCAGTCGGAACAAGATCTGCGAAAAGACCGTCTGCTACAGGTATGCAAAAGCTCTCGAGCGCGAGGGTAAGAGCCTCGAGGCAATCGAGATGTACGGAAGGGCAGACTGTCACAGATTCGAGATTCCGAGAATGCTACTGTCGAAACCGCGAGAGCTGGAAATTTATCTGAGCAACTCGGACGATGCCGAGATCAAGAATTGGCTGGCGCAGTACAGAGAATCGACGGGCGACATGGAGGGGGCCCTGCGGGCTTACGAGCAAGCGAGCAACACTCTCTCGATGGCAAGGTTACTCTGCTATCTTGGCCGGGAGGAGGAGGTTTGCGAGCTCGTCTCGCGCACAAACCACTCTGCGTCCGCTTACCACCTGGCGGCTCACTACGAGTCGAAGGAGAACGTGGCCCAGGCTGTGCACTTCTACACGACCGCGCGGGCCTACACGAATGCCATTCGGCTGTGCAAAGAGCACGGCATGCTCGAGGAACTGTGGCCGTTGGCGGTCCTGGCCCCGAGCAAGCAGTTGCAAATAGACGTGGCCAAGTATTACGAGGAGAACGGGCAAGCGGACCGAGCGGTCATCCTTTACCATAAAGCCGGCCTGCTGCACAGGGCGGTGGATCTTGCTTTTCGAACGCGCCAGTACGGCCCCTTGCAACTGATCATTATGGACGTGAACGCAGACTCCGATCCCGCGCTGATAGAAAAGTGTGCGAGCTACTTTGTGGAAAACGGCAAGATCGAGAAGGCCGTAGATCTGCTTGCCACTGGGAGAAAGTATCTCGAGGCGTTGCGCCTGATCGAGGAGCATGGGATACTTTTGTCCGAGGAACTGGCCGAGAAGCTGACGCTCGACAAGGCCGAGGAGCACGACGACCCGGATATGGCGATACACGAGCGGGTCAGGATATCCGCCTTGGAGCAAATTGGCGAGATAGCATTCGAACAAGGCAACTACCACCTGGCAACGAAAAAGTTCACACAAGCGGGAAACAAATTGCGCGCCATGAAGGCCCTCCTAAAGTCTGGTGATACCGAAAAGATCTGTTTCTTCGCCCAGGTTTCGAGGCAGAGAGAGATTTACATAATGGCCGGGAATTACTTGCAGTCGTTAGACTGGCAGAATCAGCCGGATATACTCAAGAACATAATCAATTTCTATTCGAAGGGTAAAGCGATGGACTTGTTGGCCAATTTTTACGTCGCATGCGCACAGGTGGAGATTGACGAGTTTCGGAATTACGAAAAGGCGCTCGACGCTCTCAATCAAGCCAGCCGATGCCTCGGAAAAGTGACGATGCCACCGCAGGATCCGGACCTCCACAAGCGGGCCGTAGACCTCGTCAACACTCGCTCGAGCGTTATCAGACGTTACCTGGACATTAAAAAGTGAGTAGAGAGTGTGCTGCAATGTGCTTACCTTGATACCAACATTGATACGGTTTCAGATCATTTGAGAGGGGAGAGGTGGCTGTCGCAGTGGCGGTACAGCAAGTACAGCAATTATTGGATACCCACGGAGACGAAATTGAACAATCGGTACGTCGTGGCGATCTCTTCGCCACCGTTACCCAGTATTATGCGTGCGTGGGTGAGACCGCAAAGGCGCGTGCTGCCGTAGAAGAGTTGAAACGCCTGGTACCCGGCATCAACCTCTCTTACTATTATAACGTTGACCTACTCGAAGCGCTCGGTTATAAGGCGAACGTCGATCAAAAAGGAACCTCCGACGACAGAGACGAGGACATTGAGGAACTCGTCAACGAATAACGGATGGCGACTCATCGGGCGACCACGTGCGATTTCTACCGGTGGCCAAGAACCAGCTTTTCTACAGAATACAGCAGTATACAATGGTACACAATGATACACAATGGTAATGTTTCATTCCCTCTCTCTTTCTCTATATCCTCGATTCTCTGAACCATCCCCTCTACCTGCCGATACCTCCCTCACCTTTAAGACGAATACGCGAATGGGTATTAAAAAAGTTTTATTATTAAAAATTCTACACAAGCACAAATCTTAATTTACGTTTTGTCCTTGACGTGCAATTTTCGAGGAAACCGTTTTACACACGACCAGTTGGATATTTGAATTTGATTGGCCTTTGCACACTCTGCACACCACAAAATAATGTTATAGGAATCACGAATAAATAGTAAACTGAGGTATGATGTGGATGTGGATGTGGATGTGGATGTGGATGTGGATGTGGATGTGGATGTAAAGGTGAAAATGAGAATAACAAGATCGTAAACCACGTGGTTCGGGTGGAGACCGTTAGGCAATTTCCACTGTACATATGTACATGTGGTATACCCGCCGTTTCAGTGCGGTGCCGCGTCGCGTCCTGCCATGGTGTGTTCCATCCTCCGATTCTCCCATCGTAAGGTGTTTCGTAACGATTACCAGCGTCGATGAGATATGCGATTGGAGCAAGAAAGATGTCGTTGCGTCTACCACCGGTGTTACAGCAACTTACACTTGAACTTGTTTAGGGTGTCTTTTCCGGTGTTGGTTCTGGTGTCGGCTTTTTACATGGCGATGCAGCATCCGAATCGGAATCGTCGGCTTTACGTTTCTTGCGTATCAAATGAGAAATGTCACTAGCCGGCTTTTGGACTTTTGCCGTGGCAGAGCAGGGGGCTGTGGAGGAAGCTCCGGAGGAGACTGCTGAGGCCTCTTCCTTACTCGTTCCAGCGCCATTCGTACAAATGCCACCCGAAACTTTGCTCTTGATCCCTTCGATTACTAGTCTACAAGCCTCCTCTTTGAAATCCTTCATATCGTTAATTTTCTCCTGAATTTCCGGCAAAAGCTCCTTCAATTCATTGATCTCGCCCTCGACCGTATAAAAAGTGTCATCGCTCTTGGGAGGTTCCTTGATCCGTTCCAATTCTTCGATACGGGTTCTCAGCAATGCCGTGGCATTTGTAAACTCTTCGACGCTCGCGTCAAAGTCGTTTCCCAAGGAGTGCGCTAAAGCCAACTGATAGTGGATTTCGGCGATTGCCCGAGCATCGCGGGGTTCAATTTTTTCTAGCAATTCCAAACAATCGTGCAGATCGCTCAGTGCACCCTGATGATTGCCACCTTCCATCGCCACTTCACCGAGCAATCGGTACGCATCTGCCAGCTGCTTCCATCCTGCTTTCCCACGCTTCGATAAAACTAATTTTGCCAGTTCTAGGACTTCCCATGCCACCTGCGAGGAACGTTGGATAACATCAATCATTAATCGCTAATATAAGAGAAATAATATAATATAATATAATATAATATAATATAATAGAATAGAATAGAATATAATACAAACGCATTTGATAATGCTTGACTCACCTGTAAATTATTGACGTCGTCTTCGTCATCGGCTTCGTCCTTGGCGATGTCTTCGCCTTCTTCGTCTTCGTTATGCCGTTTAGGCTCTCCGTTCTGCGTTGCTGAAGCCGAAGAATCACCGACATCGGAACGCACACGGGAACTAAGGCAGCTCTTACTGGAGCTTGCGATACCGCTTTGCTCGGGTTCGTTTGTTTGCGCAACAGCAGCTTCCGAGCTCTGATTGTCAAGCGAACACCTATTTTCGGCTGAATTTGAACTTTTCCCGATATTCCCGTCGTCCTTAGCTTGGTCCTGTGACGATATTGCGCCTGGCTTGCACGGCTCAACATTCCCTCCGTCCAAATTGTTATTCCTATTTCCCTTTGCCGATTCATGGCTTTCGCCCTTAGGCTCACCTTCAGTCTTAGGTACATGCTCACCCTTAGCCTCTGTTTCATTCTCCTTCTCATTCTCATTCTCATTCTCATTCTCAGTCTCATTCTTTGCATCATCCGCGTTGCTTAATTTCTCTTCCTCCAACTCTTCCTCATCCTCGTCCTCATCCCCCTCGTCGATCTCTTCGGTTCCAGGTACCCCGCCACCCAGTACACCGGCTTCCTCTCTAGCCAAGCCAAGGAGCGCTCGCCCGTACAGCAAGTAAGCTTCGCCCAACTCGTCACCCGTGTCACCGAATTTTTCTGCGAGCAACTGACAGGCTTGAGCCAGCGCGCTCGAAGCCATGCTATAATCCCGTACAAGCAAATGCCGTTTTCCTTGAGATATTGCTATTGCTGGATCGCTGAATGGGGCACTCTCGGCAATGTCAGCCATCTGGAAATTTAACATGAAACGTACTTATTGCAGCTTTGCAACTTTATTGCAACTTGCACTGACGTCTACGATACGATTAGCCAATAATACAAGGATCAATAATTGATTGCCGGGTACCAGTACGAATTTTTATAGGAAATCGGTGAATCATGCACCAATGATACGCGCGCGCGCGTGTGTGTATATATAATCAAACCAGGTAACAATTAAAAGTTTCTTTTAATTTAATTTTCGGTATGCCTTACGAAATGTCTCCTACTTTGCTATTTCCTGTTTTCTTTTCCGTTCATTTCTTTTCTTTCTCCTCTGTGGCAATCAAGGGACGAGGGAAGGGGCGAACAAATTGAAGAGGGTGGTAGTAAGGCTGACTTGGATAGGGACACCCATGAGGTAGGAAAAATCAAGGAAGACATGGAAAGGATCAAGAAGAATCGCGACAACGCCCGTGGCATTCGTAGTATCGGCGTATCCGAATCAGTTGGTGGTAAGACTGATAAGGGAAGAGTCGCTCTCCCATGGTCGATTTTCGTACAACCCTGTCTTTTGAAGAGGGCGTGATAAGCGTTGGCCGTCAATTGTAGGATCGTAGGAGTCGTAGCCCGTAGGACTCGTTGGTTCGTAGGCGTGATGCGTTACGGTGGAATTCGAATAACGCGACTGAGCCGTATAATCCGAATAACGGTGGTCGTTGTAAATACCTGTACGATAGTACCTGCTTGCGAAGGGAAGACACACACGCAACACGCAAGATAGGGCTGTGAGCCTCTCAAGTGAAATAGTTGAGCGGAAGAACGTGGCAGGGCCGTCATGTGAAATTGCTACATATATGTACATACATTGTATATGCATTACGCATTCCTAGGCATGGCCACGTATTCAAAGTGTACGCGGACATTCGCATTCCACTCGCCTCGCCTGGCAAACCTCCGCCGTCGGAATCGCGTTAAGGAACTTCCTTTGGACGGGTGAAAAAGAGTAAAACCCGTGGACACCGTGGAGGGTCTCGTGCGAGCTTCTTTTCCGTTCTATTGTCGCACAGTAGAGCAATTGGCTGGTTTTAGCCATTAGCCATTCGCAGTTTGGCCGTAATTGGCCACTCGCCAATTATACGAGGATAGAAAATGCAGAAAATGCAGACATTTCAGAAAATGATGCGTCGATCCTTGTGTGTTGGAACGCGAGGGTGGCAAGGATAATGGCAGAGAAGGGGTAGTGCCACGCCAGTGTATGAGAGAAACGATTCGGTGCGGTCTAGTGCGGTCTGGTCGCGGTGCGCTCTGTTTCGCTTTCTCACGGCTTCCGGTAATCACTGTAATCAGTGGCTTTGACGAAAGGCTGGCGTATACTGGCCGGGTGGTGACACTGGTGACAGCGACCTGCCGCCGTCCACCCTGGGCAGCATCGCACACGCGAATGGAGACTACTCGCGTACCCAGGGGACCTGGTCCACGTCTTCTTTTCTTACTTGCTACTCTAGCCCTGACCTTTGCAGGTAACGCACAATTTCGAAGAAAAGCATGCTTCTATGCCGCATATGTTCTGACTCTCTCGCTGCTGCAATCACCCAGGCCTCTTTGCTTCGCGCTAACTGTCCCTTATCGGGAGAACGCTTCGGAGGGAACGCCTGATCTCGCGTTATGTAACGCTCCTCGGTTAACGTCAGTTGGATACATCGATTGTAAGAGTAGCGAAATTAAGGATACAAGGCATACCCGTAAACCAGCGCACGTGTATGTATCGCCAGGGATATCCACTTTCGTCACTCGACGATGTCGATACGTCGATCTGCATGTTTCGATGAAAGATTCTAGTGGGCAGAAGCACAAATTCTCACGTCCTCACGGACGGACGGACTCACTCTCCTCGCGGTAAACCAACGATTCTGCCACCAGAATACTCCATCATCCATTATTTTGTTTTCAGCTAGTGGCCTGTTGTGCGGTGCAATCATGTCAGACCACTGGGAAGAAGTAACTTGGGACAAGGAAGCTCTCAGTCGCGCGAATATTAGCCTAAACTGGTACTTGGACGGCCAGGTGGGGATGCTGGAACCTGCGGCGTCAATCCGACACAAAATACCCAAATACTCCCCGAAAAGAGCGTCCTTCCTCGTGCCAATGCACGGTGGTATTTGGATAATGTGTGTCACACTTACGGGTGAGTCGAAAAACCTTGTGTTTCCGTTCTTGTGTGTTTTTAGGTGTGTTCTTGTGTACTTGGGTGGATTATCCAGCAGGCCCATACTATGCTCGATTAGCCTCATAAGCATGGTATGTGCGTGCGGAATTGATCCGATACTTTTGGAATCCACTGATTGGTGCATTGTCCGTATGCGTATGTACTTATTACACTGTATTTCTTCACTGTCAATCCCCACATACATCCCGCATAATCGTCGCGTTACGCCGGTTACGCGAAGCTCGAGATCCCTCTGTTCGGATCTACATCTCTATACATACTATGTACATACTATGTAGATATGTGGGTAGGCATTGGGCGAGAGTCGTAGTCAGCCGTTCTTGACATAGTACAAGTGTAGTAGAACTCTGCGGCGCGACAGTATGGACATCGGGATCATCCCTCGTTCTTCTTTATTGCTCGTGTTTCAGAGGAAGAAATACAACTGCTAGGACAGGTAGGTTTTCCACAACAGAGGTGCATTAACTATTTAACGCCGGACGAGGCACATGAGGAAATCCGCGCTGCATGGCAAAATCGTAAGTTTAATCCTTCTTTGTGTGTATGGTATGCACTATGTAGTATGTATGTCAGACGTGAGAATGGATGCGGATGATTTCCGCGTTATCCTATCGTCCCAACAGGCCAATTGCCCCATTTCTGTTTGCAGGTATGCAAAATCTGAGTATCTCTTGCTCGCTCGTTTGTTTGATCATTCTTGGAACGGCAGTCTTAATCGGTTTCTTTGGGCTCTGTAGGCATCAAATATCGGCAGTCCTCGTGACAGGCGTGATGTACCTTTTGGCAGGTAGGCTCGCATCTCTAACGGACACCTCGTGCAGAGAAAAGAGAAAATTCTTTCGACGCGTCGAGGTAAATACGTTTACAGAATACATTCAAGCATTTCCGTGTTTTAGCAACGTTCGCATTGTTCACCCTTACGATAATACATTTCAAACGAGCTCAGGACCGAGGTACTCGCATAGCGGACGGCGGACCCGAGGACGGCGTCGTTGGTGGTCCCGTGGCACGGGCCGTCCTCAAGGCCAGGCAATTTAGTACATCTTGGAGCATGGATCTTGGATGGGGCGGCGTTACGCTTTGCGCCTTGGCGTCCGTTGCTTGGATCTTACTTAGCAAGGTCATGCGTTTCAGTCCCATAGCAGCTATGATCGCGTAGCAATGGGAGGCCTTCGAGGTCTAGGGTTCTTGTGCACTGGCGTAAACCGGTCATGAAGCAGCGTCAAAGCAGCCATTGCCAAAGCGTATCTCTGTCGGCGCAGTGTTAGCAGAGTCAAGTCGTCACCGTCAAGATTGCTACCTTGCCAGTCAGCCATCGCACGCCTCCACCCTGGAAGGCGTCCCGCGACATTCAACCGCTAAAGTCAATGACATTTGTGCTGCTGTCCGGTAGCGCGGAATGACCCATGCGGATTAATCCTATCTCGAAGGCGGTGCTTCCAGTACAGTACTTTTTACAATTGACAGTGTCCTTAATACATACGACGGGTATTTTTCACGTACATACGGTTTTGACATTAACCGGTAGTTAACCACCGAAAGAAAGATGGATCGTTGAGTACATTGACAATGAGTTAACTCGAGTGAAACTGTCACACCTTTGCAATCCTCCGCCACCTCGATAATTGGTCAAGGTGTGATTTGAGGTCTAGACGAAAGGCGGCCAGAGTCAAGTCGCTAAACTTCCACCAGTACATCAGATCGTGTCTTCTCTACGTACATACAACATACAGGTATGCACATCCGAGCAACGGTGAGCGATCGTGTACGCACTCTCTCGCGTTTCGAGTACGTTGTACGTTATGTGTGCGGAACTACGACCGTACTCATTGATTATGTTGTTCTTGTTTTCTCTTCTTCTTCGTTTTCTTCTTTCTTCTTCTGTTACAGTGTTTTCAAGTGCTACTTGTGAAAAAAGATATAGACGGACATCAATCGGCGTATTGTTCTGAAAATGGGAATTCTGTTTCGACCCCGTTTAGTCAATTAGGCAATTTAGTCAATTTAGTGGATTTAGTCGATTTAGTAAATTTAGTGATTTTAGTGATTTTAGTGAGTTTAGTCAATTACTGCAGCAAAGTTCAACTGTACGCCTTAAAATATTCCCCAGCTTCAGACACAGATACAATTTTGCAAAGCTCAATTCGTTTGGAGCCTCTACGTAGTAGTCAAACTCCAAGGTGCTTTACAGCGTTACGGCATACAAATTAGAGACTATGTACTTTAAGAAAATTGCATTGCGCGTAGTGCAATCATCCACCGCCTTACATTTACTAGATAGCGCTGTATTAATTTGATAAGGCCTGCGTAGGCAACGTTTATACGTTTTTTGAACGACGTCCACTTTTTACTACAACTCGTTATGCTCACGTCCAAGAGGCACATTGGCTTGGCGGCGTCCTACGTATGCTACTATCGTATTGACAATGAGTCGGGAGTGTTTTAAGTATGCTTAAGGGTGAATATTTAAAATGCATCGACCAGAGAAACGGAAGCAATTGTCCAGATTCATGGAAAGGATCATTGTCCAAATTTTTTGAAACTTTAAACTTTAACCTTAGCGGCGCATGTAATACTGTATTTTTCGATGATACTGTCTTCAGTGCTGCACTTTTTACGTAAACATTGTTATTTGCTGTTATATCGCAAGTTGTCTAACAAAGTCACAATAAAGAATGTGCTGCGAATAGCAAACGCAAACGTGGTCCATTCGGAGCTTGAAGATTAACACATTTTATTATTTTGCGACAAGTGAGAGTACCTCCTGTGCGAGACGTGCTTGGATTCGTCGAGGATTTCACGGATAAAAGATCGAGGTTCCACTATGCCGCGTCGCGCCACGAGATCATGCAAGGCGCAAGGCATACGCGTTTCGCAAATAGAGACATGCACCTTTTACCTTTGGCTCACGTGCACGCATTGTGCTGCTGTTTTAGATGCATAATCGATCGATCGTGCGTGCAGCACACCGTTGGACAATTCAACATCCGATCAAAATTACAGCGCAAGTATGTGTATGACCATGAAATTGCAGCATGTATAGGTGTATGTGGGAAAAGGCGGGAGCAAGGGAGCAAAGTCGGAACTCGTGAGAAAAAGAAAGAAAGTAAGGAGCCATTGCGCTCAACACAATCGTAACGCAACTTGTTACCGGTTACAATTTCGTGGTCAAGTGCTAGGGAATTCGAAGGGTAGAACCTCGACGATGCAACAGAAATGAACGAATAATACAACCATTTTTTGAACAAGGTCTCTTAATGTGCATCGCGAAACGTGCACCATTCGTTAACCGATTTATCATGGCACATGTTGATGAAAGATTTGAAAAGACAATGGGAGAAAATATGTGCATACCTTGTAAGACACTAGGGTCTCCGTACTTGAGGGCCAGTATTTTTGTCACGTGGGAAGACACTTTCACTCGTATTTCAGTGTTACACCTTCTTCTATTCTATAATGTTCTGTACGGCCACTAACCAAAGAAGCAGCGTCTTTTCTGATGGTTTCTGATGGTTTCTGACGGTTTTTGACGGTTTTTGACGGTTTTTGATTGACAGTGGCTCGCGACTAACAGTATATGAGAGTGTACAACAATACGTAAGAGCATACAACACCGGTGCAGGGACGAGTCTGGACGAGCCTAAACGCCTAAACCCAAACGAACGCAAGGCTAATTGTGAGCAC
The DNA here is from genome assembly GCA_963989405.1 of Trypoxylon attenuatum. Lineage (NCBI taxonomy): Eukaryota > Metazoa > Arthropoda > Insecta > Hymenoptera > Crabronidae > Trypoxylon > Trypoxylon attenuatum. The sequence goes on along the minus strand of OZ022493.1, from coordinate 13,785,546 downwards.
AATGTGCAGGCGGGCAGGGTAGTACCGACAGACGACAGCAGACCAGCAGAACCAGTGAAACTTTGGTTAAGTCTAGAATGCGCGCGCATTCTGTACCGCGTTTACGTTCATATTTACGTTCATGTTTACGTTTTTGGGTTTTCGAATTTTCGATTCGTGTTTTTTCATCTTGCCAGTCTTGTCATTGCTTCGAAGCAATGAGATCTCATTTGGCACTGCTGATATTCTCGCATATATATGACAGTATCTGACACTGTGTCGCCTCTTTTTTCGAGATTAGTGCGTGAAATTGAAAACGAAAATACATGCACGCCATTTTTCACAAGCCAAGCACCACTCGATCTGTAAGGAGCCGAGTCCCCGATTCTGAATCATGAAATTCATGAATTTCATGATATTCTTCAACTCAGTCTTATCGGCTGATTTAATTGAATACAATGTTCAACAATATTATTTAGTCGACATTATAATTGTAGAACCATTATATAGTCGTTGATAGAGAAAGAGTGGTAAATCGAGACGAATAAGTTGATCACATATATGTATACTCTAGTAGGTATACGTGTAAATTATGTATACCGCCCTGGTATACGGTTTACAGTGTACGTACATTGTACGCGTTCCGTTTTGCGCCGCACGAGCACAGCGCTGCATTCGAAGGATTCGAAGGATTCAAAGACACCCCTTTATCGCAGCAGAATCCTGCGACTTGAATCTTTGTTACAAGTTACAATTAGTTTATTGCTTCCTCGGGTACTATCGAGAGCGTCGAGAGCATCGAAGGTATAATGCCTGAATAGAATGGCGAGTCCGCGCCTTGCAGCCTCCCTGTGTTCCCCCAATGTTGCTTTCTCGCCAGCAGTAACGAAAGCGAACCAACATCTTGCACCAAAGATAAAGTTCTTCCGCTGCAATGGCAGAGCAATAAACATTCGTAATGAGCGATACACATTTCGTGTGTCGTTAGTTGCCTGCCACTACTTGCCATACAAAATCAGGCTGACAACCACAAAGGACACGGCAGGAATGTTCGGTCCATTCGGGCTCTGAAATATGAGCAAGCCTTTGGCAAGACTTAAAATTGTTGGTCCTTGATGAAAAATCAGGCCTTTGCCAGTGCTCAAAAGCCAGGGAACGGAAAGATGAGGATGTGTGCACGGTTCACAGAGGGCAAGCATGATCGTTGCTATCAATCCGATGCATATACTTGGTAAGGTAATCTCGATTTTCAGCCCTGGAAAGAAAATCACGTTTCCGGTTTCTAACGCGGTGAAAGAGTCGTCAAGAGTCGGCAAGTCTCTCTCTCTCTCCCCCTCTCTATCTCTCAAGAAATAGAAAATTCGATACTAGGTGTTAGATGAAGGAATGCCGTGAGAAACTCTGAAGGCGCTCCCCGTACGTTTGAAGTTCTGGACACTTGGATGCTGATGGAACTCAAAACTACGGTCAGAAAACATACTGTACTGACGCAGAGAGATCGTAACCCCTGCAAATGAAAAACGAATGAATAAAATGAGATACGACGAGAGCATCGTCGATGACCGATTGGTAACCGCCAAAACTTGTGTAATAGGGATGTTTACAATTTGGGTTTATGCACCTTTGAGTAGATCGACAAATTGGCTGCTGGTTTTCTCGAGATCTGAAAATGCTGCTTCATTTCGCGCATTTGGGTTTGGATAGGGTCATTGCTGTCTCTTCCTCTCTCTCTCTCTCTCTTGCTCTTTCTCTTCCTCAACTAGACATTGGTCACGGCTTCCAAATTGCACATTGGGTTACTTTGTTGCTTCGCAGTTAATCGCACCAATTATTCCAGTTGCACCTGGTTGCGCCTGTCGCACCGGACCATCATTCTGTGCAGCATTGGCATCGTCCGCATTCAATTCAACAACTACGACGGACTAAAATGCGTAAAATACTCAAACCGCCAGAACGACCATTAACCTATTGTTGAAACAACTTTATTATATTCTATTGCTCTTTTTTTTATCAAATGAATTTTGAATACATATATGTACATGTACATGAATGTATAGCTGCTAGATATAGGTCTGTAAGCTCAAATTGTAAGAGGGACAGAGATAAAGTGAGCGATTGGGAGGGTTGGAGGGAGGGAGGTAGGGAGGGCAGTGCAGAGCAGTGCTGAGCAGTGCTGAGCAGTGCTGAACAGCGCTGAACAGTGCTGACCACTCGCTATCGTTCCAAGCACTGTTGACGACCGTTCGCCGCTCTTGATTACCGCGTTGACTGCTGCTTTACCACTGTTGACCACAGTGGAACAGAGATTATTGGCAGTTCTTGGCTTAAAGCAGTTTAAAGGTATACAGAGAGAACGTGGGGAAAAATGTTGCGCGTTAGTTTGAGAACAATACGCAATAATCTCGGATGTCGGTCGTTCGCCAACGCGCCAGCTCAACAGCAGCCGGTTACTGCAAGTTTTAAGGTTCAAGACATAGAAGACTTCAACGAAAGGGTTCGAAATGCAAAAGTACCCGTCATTATCGACTTCTTCGCAACGTAAGCGTTCATTGCAATCCGAAATCCGAGAGTAGAGTCCTAGTAACTAACGGCGCAATAACGTAACGAGGTAGCAACAGTCGTTGATATTTCCGTTTTTTTAGATGGTGCAATCCTTGCCGTTTGCTCACACCAAGAATAGAATCGGTAATTGCGGAGAAGCAAGGAAAAGTGCTATTGGCAAAAGTTGATATCGATCAACATACGGACCTCGCCCTTGATTACCAGGTAAAGAGCAACCATTCCGATGTCCTGTAGTTCGCTCGATCGACTATTCCGAGCCAGATTGTTTTGTTGACAGGTTGGGTCAGTGCCAGTGTTAATTGCCATGAAGGATGGCAAGGTCTTGGATAGAATGATCGGACTTCAAGACATAGACAAACTTAAGAATTTCGTCGACAAGTATTCCAAGTAAAAGCGCCAAAGACCGAAGCCTAGTTTCTGTAAATACATGTATAAATAGTTACGCGTAGCAATGACAATGACAGCTCCCAATGCTGTGTATGTTGTCTACGTTGTAAAACCTTTTGTAAACTACGATAATAATAGGAACTGAGGAAGGTATTGGTTGTTAATGTTGACAATTTATTAGAAATCTTTAGCGCTAATACTCCAATGGCGAGAGCTGCTTGATCGAAACCATGTTGTTCTTCCTTCACGTTGTTTCTGCATAGACGGAGCTACACCTCGGTGGGTAAAACTTGCAAAACTTGCCGTGCTCGTTTGTACATGGTTGACCGTACAGCACTGTCGGTGTTCTCGTTTGTAGCGACCGTTTCATTTTCGACGTTTGCATCGTCCTCTGAGAGTTTCTTTTCCTCCATTGCTCTTACAACGTTCATACTTTTTTGTATGAGCTGGCTCCTTGCCTGCCCCTTGCATCCCTCAAAGTATTCCAAAACAGTTGGAAAAATATTGTCAGGGATCGCGTCGACATCCAGCAGATTCTCTGCTAGCCACACTTGCCTGAGCTTTTCAAATTTCCACTCTGCTCTCGTGTGTTTCCACTAAAATCAAATTCAATTGAGTTCTAAGACACGCTATGACATTTTCTACGATAAGATTTCCCCTAACTAAATGTACCTTGGAGATATAATTGAGTCCTCTCTTAATCGCTTCCAATCTACTGGTTTCTTTTTTTTCCAATATTCGCATTTCTGCCCTTTTTCTCTTCAGTTGTCTCTTAGAAGGGGTTCTCGACTCTTTGCTGCCGTTACTTTCACTGTCGAGGCATCCGCAATATAACGGAGAATTGCTCAGTTGGATTAAATTTATAGGGGATTAAGTTGTATGCCTTAAGACATATTTTTCTTACCTAGTTTTCGTAATATTTGTTGTCACGTGTTCTCCGGTAGTGCATTCTGCCCATTGATTGCTGTACGCGTTTCTCTCGCTTATCCCATTTTTTCGATTTTTCACCTTTTGTCCTCGGAGTATTGTATTTGGTCCGTCAAGTACCGAATCACTCTCCAACGGCCCAACGTCGCTACCTCGTTACAAAGAATTATTGTGCAAATTTGATTAAAAACACATCAGGGAGCAACAACTTGTTTGAAATTCCTAATAAGATTTCAATCAGACGGATGACTCGAAATTGAAATTACCTGCTATCGTGGTGTAGCCTTTTTCCTTAAAGTTTCTAACCCCGCAAGCCGTGCCTTTGAACGCCATGGTTTACAACGACTTTGTTTTCGTTAGATATATGTGGATATATGTACATATCTACGAAGCCGTGCGAAGCTGTTTATGCGCAAGGTGCTGAGCTGAGCTGAGCTGAGCTGAGCTGAGCTGTGCTGTGCTGTGCTGTGCTGTGCTCTGCTCTGCTCAGCTGTGCCGCGTACCACTATACGTCCCTGCCTATCTCCGACTTCCGCCGCGCAAGCGACATGCTTGGCTTTCCTCATTCCGTAGACTATATACATGCATACGTGTGTACACGTACATGTACTCCATACAACTCCATACCATAATCCGTACTGCTTGGTGCTCCGTATACATAGCTTGTAATCTATAATAATCTGTAGTCATCTGCAATTTCGGTTTTCACCCGCAATCAATCTTGACTCCGACTCCCGGACTGGAACGGGGCTTCTACCTAACGGTACATCGCTTGTATTTACCGGCATAAATCGTTCCTGGACTCGGAAGAGCGATTACGGCTGAATCGCAGTCTCGCCGGAGCTACCTTAACCTATCGCAACTGCTCCAAAGTGTGAATCAAAAACCGTTCCGTCGCTGGGCGATTATTCAAGCCTGAACGTGCATCGTGATGTTTGTGTGAAAGAAAAAGAGGAAATTAACAAGGACATGATCTTTCAAAGGTTATTCGGATCGTTTGATCGCAAATGCGTAATGCAACTGTTACGAGACAGGTAATGCCGAAAATTGCGTTCCTATAATTGACCGTCAAGTATCGCGGTTAACGGTATAAACAACGAACGATAAATAATAAACGATTAACGATTTGAGAGACTGACAATGAGAATGAGTGGCGAATAGAAAACTAAATATTCGATAGATCAGATAGATTTACACTGCGATTCTAGGCACGCGGCGAGTCGGACGAGGCAGCAATCGGTCCTAACAACGGCAAGAACTCGCGAGTTTAGCAATAAGAAAATTGAAGAAACGAAAGATGACCCCGAGATGCCTATTAAGTACTCTACCTCGAATGCAGCCAAATGGAGCGCCGTTCAAATTCGCAATTCAAGCCGCGATCGACCACCATTCGAAGCAACAATAATATGCGGAAGCCTTATCGCGTTTTTGATCTACTTCTTGGTTTTGCGAGAAGAAAATGATATAGATGAAATGCTGTCGGTGCCACTGGAACAAAGTTTGTCCAGGGCCAACGAACAATCCGCGCGAAAATAAAGATAGCCATTCTCCTCTTATTCATTGCATAGTGTTGATTGTATTGTGTTGTGCTGTGTTGTATTAGGTATTAGGTAATAGAAAAATGTTGCTGTTGTTTTGAATTTTGCCATAAATGGAAGTAAAGACTTATTTATAATGGATACAACAATTCACCCCAGAGTATACTCTTTAAGATTTTGTTCCACTCGATCGAAGGGTTGTGAGGTACGGTATTTGGCATAGAATTTTCCCGGGTCCAAGTCCAGGCGGCGACTTCCGTTTTCATCTGGAGCGTAATTTGTCCTTGGGCGGTACTGCGTGGCAACAACTCAATATTAACGATACCTAGTCAGAGATAATAAAACAATGACAAGTAAATCGATGGACGGAACTCGTTGGTGGTCGGTTACGTCGTCGTGCTAAAATCAGCTAAAATACCCACTATGGACGCAATGCGAACGCAAGAGCCACCTAGGAAGTACGTAGATCGGCATAACCTGCAGATGGAATTTTAGTCTCGACAGGAAGCCGCCGCAACCGATCGATACCAATCTAAGCTGAAGCACAGTTGGAACAATCGTGTAGAATGCAACAATCGCTTGGCGATAATATATTACCGTATACGGTAACGGTAATGGTAACGGTACTAAACAGGCGGATACGGTACCACGGTGAAAACTGTATAGTAAGCCCATGTTGTTGGCATAAGGAAGAGAAGGATGCTGAAGAGTAACGTTCCCACAAACAGTTGGTTTGGTTGGTATTGACAAGAGTCTATTCTCTTTCTCAGCGGATTCTTCTTCTTGCCAAAGAATAGCCTCGACAAGGCAATGATCCCCTTTAGCTGCATACCGAAGAGCCTTTAGAAAAAGAATTTTTCCGACTAAAGAAGAATTCGGCCATGGCGGCCATGGGGAGTAGAGTTATCGTCGAATCATTCGCGATTTACCTTGCTGCGTAGACGTAAATGCAGTACGTGTGGAAACTGACCAGAGCCAAGAGATCAATCGCGATCGCAATTTGAAAGGTCAGACCCAGTCGGCCGATAAACGTTAGCACGTCGAAGGCAAAATCCATAATTGGTTTTACAAATATCAGGAATGTCCACCACAACTGTATGTGGTATAAAAAGAACTTTCCAAGCATACGATTCAATGCATAATTCAACTTTAACCCAGCGGGTGCTCCCATCAACCAATGTATCAAATTCTTTAGAAATTCTACTACTCCCTGCAAAAGGGGAAAGAATAAAAAGTGGTAGATCGAAGCGACAGACTGCTCCGCTACGCAACACACCGGGCACGCAATACTATTGCGTACTATTCAAATCGCTTGACCCGCTCATACTTTTTGGCACAATTTACCTCCGCGTTGTTTAATAAAATTTGAGAAGGAGATTCGTATTCCACGCAGTTTAAAGTGAATTGTAATAGAAAACTTCCGAGCAATATATCTATTGCCAAGGAACACGCATAATTTGCAGTTTTTAAGGAAAATCTTCCGTCTTTGAGAACGGTGGTTAACAACCACTTTGCATTGAGGATCCAATCGTGGATATGCGAACAGAGTGCAGAGTATTTTAAAAGCGGTAACATTCTGCTTGCCGCTATGCCTAAGAGGAGCATCGGATGCCAGTAGAAAAGCGTGCAGCACAAGAGCGAGATCGCATCGTTTATGCGTAACAACTTGCTCGTCTTCTTTGTCGTCTCATTATCCTCATTATTATCTAGGAATCTTTCGGATCGAACGATTCGAATCAAATCGTGCAGATGATTTCTCACTGGCTCATTGTCTTCCAACAGTTGGATTTTTTTCAGTACCGACTGATGGTAGATCAGAATTACAGTTGGAAGTTGCCGCAGGGACATTTTTACATGATCGACAATGACCTCCGTCAGTGCGTAACGACCACGATCTTGACTGATTTGTACGCGCATCCAATCGGGACGTCGAGGATTTTCACAATAGTCAGAATAGTTGGGATTTGGTTTGGCCGTAGGTTTCGACTGCGACTGCGACTGCGATTGCGTTGGCTGACAGTACCCAAGAAAGGAGCAATATCCAATTATATCGGCATCGCGTTTAAGCTCACTCGATTCAATGGCGTTGCTAATCAGCTCAACCGCGTAAAACCTTTTGATTTGAGTGCGCCTATCGTAACAAGTTTTCCCATATATGTAACCCGGCGAGCCTTCGGCTAGGTTAGCCGGTAAGAAAACGAGTAAACATTTCATGTTGTACGTATTTACACGCGTCTACACGCACATCGCCTTTTCGCGTATCCAACCCCAATCGAGCCCGGCTGATCTAACTGGAGCTAACTCATTGATCGAAATAGATGTCACTGAATATGCCACTCTTTTGAAACTACTCAACAATATTTGCGCGAGCCAAAACATCAGTTTTTGCCCAGTTTCGCCTGTTTTGCCACTGTTTATCACTTTCCCTGTTCCCACTTTCTAATTTGATCTGACTGGTCTGGTCTGGCGCGGTCTAGTGACTGCTAGCGATTGCAATGGATTGCAAGCTACTGCTACTGACTACTATATATATGACTAGACACTAGACTTTATAACTAGACACTAGAATTATAATTCGAATGCGAGCAGGAGGGATTGGAGTTGGAGGAGAATAGAGGAAATACATATATACATATCTATATTATATGGTCTTATGGCCCATTGTTCGTAGAAAGGATTGATTGGTCGGCAGCGGCGTGAGTATGGCGTAAGTGTGGCGTCGGTGTAGGCGTCGGGGATTGGTGAGGTTCGGTAGCTCGTGTGCTTACCGACGCAATGACGTCACCGGCGTTTGCACGTAGTGCGATATCGTACCACTGCGTGCCACTGCAATACCACCACGGTTGTGGCACTTGCGCGAATACTCAACCCATCCGCGAACCGTGTGCTACCAGCGACGATACAAGTTGCGAGCTAGAAACGCAGGCCGCAGGCAGATACTAGCAGCGCAACTGGGCGACTGACGATACTAATAAGTGCTGAGCAGTGCTGAGCAGTGCCGAGTAGCTAGCGACCGTTGTGCGTACGCTTTATTCACGGTAAATTTCACGCAAAGAATGGGCGATCCAAAAAGGTGAGTCGGAAAATTTGGAGGAAAACGGGATTATAATTGTTCGGTCTTTGTGTCAATCCTTGTGGCAAGATTCATTCCTTGATACCAGTTAATTTCGGCATTGAGGCAAATTTCAGCGGTCCGACTCAATTCTACGATGTCATCATGTCGGCGTACCGCGTTCTGTTTGTCTTCCTTCGTACAACGTTGCAAGGAAAAGATCCTTTCGGAGTAGGTGATGCGTATCGCGAAACTCTTTTCAGTTACGATCGGCGATATAACCGCTTTCGTTGTTGCGTATTATGCTCATGATTTGTACATGTCGCCAGCCGAGATTATGCCTGAATACACTATGGTGAGAGCGTGACAAAGAACTTTCACCGACAATTCAAACTAGATTGATCAGGAACATTAGGAAGTTTGGTGCGTTGAAGCGTATAGAACGGCAGAAAATAAAAAATGTCTCTCGCACCAGTTGACGAGTCTGTGTCTATTCCGCCATTCTCCGATTCCGAAATCTCTTCCCGTTTACATTGACTGTCAACAAATACGAAAGAGCTTTATTGAACGGACAAAGTCTTCCATTTATCGAAATTCCAATGAAATCTCGGTATAGGTTTATCTTGCAACTAATTAGCTCCTCTAATGAAAACGGAGGCTCTTCAATGGTCTTTAAGATTTTTTTAAGATTCTTTAAGATTCTTTAAGATTGTTCAAGCTTGTATAAAACGTAAAAACGTTGGATTATAGCGATGGCTTGGCAACAGCGATTCTTCGGAAGAAGGATAAGCCTAACAGACTGATCGTCGACGAGGCTACGTCGGATGACAACTCGGTGGTAGGACTAGCCCAGTCAAAGATGGACGAACTGCAATTGTTCCGTGGAGACACTGTATTGCTCAAAGGCAGACGCCGTAAGGAAACGGTCTGCATCGTTCTCTCGGACGATACGTGCCCAGAGGAAAAGATTCTGATGAACCGGGTCGTCAGGAACAATTTGCGCGTGAGACTATCCGACGTGGTCTCTATTCAGGCATGCTTGGACGTCAAGTACGGCAAGCGCATCCATGTCCTTCCGATCGACGACACCGTACAAGGTCTTACCGGGTAAGCGTTACGATGCAGTACGATACGCCAACTGCGATTACCCGACTCATTTATACGCATGTGTATTCTAGGAACTTGTTTGAGATTTACTTGAAGCCCTACTTTCTGGAAGCGTACAGACCCATCCACAAAGGGGACGTGTTCATTGTACGCGGTGGAATGCGCGCTGTCGAATTTAAAGTAGTAGAAACGGATCCTGGACCATTCTGTATAGTCGCCCCGGATACCGTTATTCATTACGAAGGTGATCCGATCAAGAGAGAGGTCAGTACCGGTTGCGTGATCCTATTTTAGAAAACAACACTGTGGTCCTGTTTTGCAACGGCATAGGGAAAAAATTGATTGCAGGACGAAGACGAAACGTTAAATGCAGTGGGTTACGACGATATTGGTGGTGTTAGGAAGCAGCTGGCCCAGATTAAAGAAATGGTGGAGTTGCCATTACGGCATCCGTCGCTCTTCAAAGCCATCGGTGTTAAGCCACCGCGTGGTATACTCCTCTACGGACCACCGGGTACCGGAAAAACGTTGATCGCACGGGCTGTAGCCAACGAGACCGGCGCATTTTTCTTTCTGATTAACGGTAAGCTTGCGTAGAGAGTGCGTCAGTACTGTCAACACTTGGAGTACTGTGCCTAGAGTCAGTAGTTTTTGGCTTCGTTGCTTCCAGGTCCCGAAATTATGAGTAAGCTCGCTGGTGAGTCCGAAAGTAACTTGAGAAAGGCATTTGAGGAAGCCGAGAAGAATTCTCCCGCCATCATTTTCATCGACGAGCTCGATGCCATTGCACCGAAGCGAGAAAAGGTCTGGTGAAATTGGAAAATTTCCTTCATCTTCGCCCGGTATTATTTCTTTCGCTCGATGACCGGTATGCATGATCGTACACAGACCCACGGAGAAGTAGAAAGACGTATCGTGTCCCAATTGCTCACACTGATGGACGGTATGAAGCAAAGTTCACACGTGATCGTTATGGCTGCTACCAACCGGCCAAACAGCATCGATGGTGCCTTGCGTCGTTTCGGTCGTTTCGACCGGGAGATCGATATTGGTATTCCTGATGCCACTGGACGACTGGAAATTTTGCGGATTCACACAAAAAATATGCGACTTGCCGAGGACGTCGACTTGGAAGAGGTATGTTGCGTGTGTTGGGTATACGTTACCCTCGTGTCTCATTCCCGATTGCCGATCTTCCCAGATTGCCTCGGAGACGCACGGCCACGTTGGTGCGGATTTGGCTTCTCTGTGTTCGGAAGCTGCTCTTCAACAAATACGAGAGAAATTGGACGTTATCGATTTGGAGGACGATCATATCGATGCCGACATTTTGGCATCCCTTGCCGTCACGATGGATAACTTCAAGGTAGGAAAGAAGCTGGTCTCGGCCGTTCGTACCCCTTCTCATTGGTGTCATTTTACGCGACATCGTTTCGTTCAATTTTCAGTATGCAATGGGCAAAAGCAGTCCCAGCGCCCTACGCGAAACGATCGTCGAGGTGCCAACGGTTACTTGGGTGGATATCGGGGGTCTGGAAAACGTCAAGATGGAACTGCAGGAATTGGTACAGGTAGGTAACGACAGGTTAAAGTACTCTTCTTTCGCGAGTATTATCTATTCCGCATCTACCCCGTACGCCAATTGACCATTGTTGACCTTCAGTATCCCGTGGAGCATCCGGACAAATTCTTGAAATTTGGTATGCAACCATCGAGAGGTGTTTTGTTCTACGGGCCCCCCGGTTGCGGTAAGACTTTGCTGGCCAAAGCAATCGCCAACGAATGCCAGGCCAACTTTATCTCGGTAAAGGGTCCCGAACTGTTGACCATGTGGTTTGGCGAATCGGAAGCAAACGTTCGAGATGTTTTTGACAAAGTGAGTAATGCTCTTGAGAGGCGCGAAGGCGCGAGTCTCGCGATAGATCGCTACAGGTTTTCGACTATTTCTAGGCAAGATCAGCCGCCCCTTGCGTACTGTTCTTCGACGAGCTCGACTCCATCGCGAAATCCCGTGGCGTTTCGCTGGGCGACGCGGGAGGAGCAGCGGATCGCGTCATCAATCAAATTCTCACCGAGATGGACGGTATGGGGGCAAAGAAGAACGTCTTTATCATTGGTGCGACCAATCGTCCAGACATCATAGATCCCGCCATTCTACGACCGGGCAGATTGGATCAGTTGATCTACATACCGCTTCCGGACGAGAAATCGCGGGAGGCGATCTTCAAGGCGAATTTACGCAAGTCGCCCGTAGCCAAGGACGTAGATTTAGGTTACATAGCCAAAGTGACCCACGGTTTCTCTGGTGCCGACATCACCGAAATTTGCCAACGAGCGTGCAAACTCGCCATCAGACAATCCATAGACGCCGAAATTCGAAGAGAGCGAGAACGCGCAAACAACCCATCTACCTCGATGGATGTAAGTGAGCGATCGAGGAGTTGTCGGTTTGGGCGAACGAGACGCGACAAGATGCGCACCGTGACTCGGCAATTTTTCTTTTTCCGTTTCAGATGGACGAGGATGATCCCGTGCCAGAAATTACTAGAGCCCACTTTGAGGAAGCCATGAGGTTTGCGCGACGCTCCGTATCGGACAACGACATTCGCAAATACGAGATGTTTGCGCAGACCCTGCAACAATCGCGGGGCTTTGGAACGAATTTCAGGTAATTGATCCATTTACCCGTCTCGCCAATCAGTGTGACCGCCGTAGCGCCGTGCCGCCGTACACCCCTCCCCACGAAATCTCTCTATCGTTACAGATTCCCACAAAGTGGAACCGGTGGTACTCAGAACACGTCACAAGGCGACCAAAACTTCCAAGATGATGGGGACGACGATCTCTATAGTTAAGGCTTCGTTTCTCTGTATGCCATTACAGTGAACGGACGACAAAAGGGCCTGTCTACTGCTACATCTTGTTTTGCACAGAAGTAAGTTTTCCAAGAATAATTCGATGAAGCAAAAACGTAAATAAACTAATTCAATAATCAGTGTTTTATATGAAATACATGTAATTCGTCGTCTAGCGTGATCTATGCGTACTAAACAATCTTCCATACCTCCGTTAAAAACGCGAATTCGCTGCTGTGCAAGAGACGTCCAGTGCATGTAACCAGTGCACTAGAGTCCCATCCGCGTTAATTCACTCGAGATGACTCTTCGTCTGGTACACATCGTGCACGTTAGAATATCGCGAATCCTTTCAACTCCGTCGGAAAATCTCGCACAGCAAACGTAAAATATGTGCTGGCTCAATTTTCGTGTAGAGCAATGTACCTTTAAACTCGCGTTCATTCTGGTCAACATGGCGCATCACACTTTATGTTTATACACGTACAAACGCATACGCTGGTACATGCGGCTAAACACGCAGGTGCGCACGCCCGAATATGGAGCAACATAAAGATCATGAATTGGCCTGGAGCAGAAAGTGATTGGACCGAAAAAAAAAAACAATTCGATGCGTTTCGATGCGAATAGCAGCTATAATTTGTTTATACGTTCAACGTCCGAATCCGACGCGACCAGTGTTCTCTTATTGTTAATTAAGGCGGCCGTTCTGCAAAATGGAGATCTCTTCGGTTAGCAATACAAGTGTCTGATTGAAAGTCAATTTGTCAGTTTGTCAATTTCGCCATTAACATACACACAGGTTGAAATGCTCGGTTTGAAATTTCAAGATAGACCCTTTTGTGCATTGTCACTGTACTTTTGCAGTTATTACTACTATTATCATTATTCATACTGTGTGTATGACCGCAGTAAATGAGAGATGTTTTATGCCATCTCGGCAAAATTATGACGACTGGTGATCTGGTGATGTGTATTACCCAATTCGGGTGAACTCTGAGTCTGTTCTCGGTAGTAATCTTACCTTTAAATTATTAAAGACTGGTTTCTTTTACTATGGCTTTCTTACTGTCGAATGACTTGGTCATTCGAGCAGCGCAATTGCAAACCTTTTCAACGAAAAACATTTCGAATTTTCTTCGTTAGAAGATGCAGACTCATTTAACCCCCTCCCCCGAGTACAATTACGTAAGTGAGTAAGTAAACAAGTGAGTAAATGACTAAATAACTAATTGTGAGTAAGCACTTGCCTGCCCCGTCCCTTCTGACAAAGTACACAGTATCACAGTACAAGTAACGAACGCGACAAGCACTTGGATCGGAAATGGTGAAGAAAGATACATATCTACAATGTAGATAATACTACATACTTTGGTACTCTTTCCTTTTCAGTTTTGAACAGTCAGTGTATGATTTCTTTCTATTCTTAGAAAAGTAAGACTATTCACCAATTAATGCTCATTACTATAAAATCACCGAAAGGCAAGTCGTGATCAATCTGTGATCCAGAATGGGAAAAAAATGAAGGACGGATAGAAAGAGAAAAACGGAAAATGAGAGTACGTTCCGTTGGCGCTTGGAATTGGTGCAGGTGAAAGGGCATGTTTGACAGGAGGCAACGTGTTCCGGTGGGAAAAAAAGGTTTAGTCTAGGGTCTAAGGTGATGCCGGTAGCACTGATAGGGTCACATGCAAAATTTAATCGTAGAAACTCTTACTGGTAACATCGGTTATATTATATTAACGGTTCTTGGCTGTTGGAACGCAGTCCGCAAAAAGGAAATCGTGAATGGAAATCAATAATGGAATCTCGGATATCAGTCAATTTGGCGTACATATACGTATACGCGTATAATCTATGCACTTACTTTTAGTTGGCTGATATCCAGCTGAATCATTCGAACAATCTTGTACGTATATCGTGCATATTCTATGCGATGAAAAGTACACGTGAACTTTGTTAAATTGCTTCTTAATCTAGTCACACTGTTGACGCCAAGTCGAATGAGCTGGTTTCGTTAATCGCGCAAGTATGTATTTACAAAATTGGAGAGTAAGTTCGGCAAACAGTTTCTAAGCGATATATCGGAAATGGGCGAACGCATACCGCTACAAGGGAGAAAACGGTGGACCTCGTGGACCTGGTGAATCTGGTAAATCTGGTGAATCTGACAAATATGGTTATTCAAGACTTTTCAAAAAGTGTTCCAACTCTAGTTTATGTATAATATTACTTGATTATGTAACTCGATTTTGAAGGAAAAACTACACACTACGGAAACGGAGCATAAGATGGTAACTGAAAAATGCAGCAATCCGATGCTAAACGTAGAAATGGTATTTGGTAAGAACATATTGTTGTTCGCCTATAGGTTATCTAGAGCGACGCTGCGTCAAAAGTCCTGTATCCCAAGTGTAGACGTGAATTCTTGCGGACCCCCAAGGCCATCTTAGAATTTGCTAGATCGCGGGTAAAAATATCACATCGCCTGGGTTAGTTAGTTAATCTGTGTAAATTTACGAAAACGTTCTTACCAAATGTATGCATATATAGTATGTGTGTGTGTGTGTGTGTGTGTGTGTGTGTGTATATATATATATATCTCTTAGAGAATGCCTCTTCCGCCATTCTTGGTCAAAGACTCGTAGCACCCCTCGATCACCATTGGACCATCGTGCTAGTCGAATGCTAATCTAATACTAAACGGATACTAAACGGGCCCTAATCAGAAGGATCGGAAAATCCCGGTAAAAGGCGGCGGCCAGAAAAATGAATAATACGCACGAGAGTCGTTACGATAGGTATGCACTACATATGTACATCGTTACATATGACACATGGCCCGGACATCTATCACGATTCTAGAAATCTTTCTGGGGATGTCCATCCCCGTGCATCGCGTCGCCCCGCAAATTTATTCGCCGTTGTCGACTCTCAACGAGCTTTGACTTATCGACGAGTGTATCTAGAATGTAGGGTGGAGAGCGTACGACTCGTAGGGGTAAGCGCAGGTATTTGACGATGACGATGACGATGACGGCGACGGCGACGGCGACGGCGACGGCGACGGCAACGGCGACGGCGACGGTGATGGTGCCATTTGAGCCATGCACAAGTCCTGCACCAGTACGGACAACCAAAGTCTATCGGTCGGTGGCATCAATTCGCATCGGTTCGCGTCAGTTCGTATCGGTTCGCATTTCACTCCCCAAATCCTTGCATGCAAGATTTGTCTTGATCGTTTCTTGATTTTCTATTCGTTTGATATGCGTATGTTCCCTACGCTCAGTCAGTTCTCTGCGTAACGGGTGGAAATTCTGCGTCGTCTTTCAGACGGAACAGACCTGGAAATCTTGGCGGACTCTCAGTCGCTGATATCGTCTCGTGATACTTCTTTGACTCTACAAATCCATTTACAGATCAATTACAAATATTTCTAACCATCACATCCAGCGGATACAACGATAAAGATGTGTACCACTAGAGTGTGCAATGATATCTGAAATGCCCTCCGCGTATCGAGATGTGTTTCGTGTGTGTTTTGTGTATGTGTGTCGCACGTCCGTTCGCCCAACGTCGACGAGCCACGGAAACGCGAACAAGAACGAGAACGAGAACGAGAACGAGATTCCAAACCGATCGTTTATCCCCCACATCCACGGAATATCCAAATACGCGGGAATATTTCAATTATCATTGTTCGTTTAACGTGAGCGTGCCATTCGTGAATCGTGAATCGTGAGCACATTCGCTGCTGATGCTCTTGCTAGTCTAGAAGAACGTGCTCACTAAACGAATAACCGATGGTGATGATAACGCGCGAACAATTCAATTCTCATGAATGCGCCAATGCTTGAAGATGCAATTGAAAACTAATTTGCAGCATGCTTGAAGAGAGGACGACGAGCAATAGCATGTAGCGAATTTTCGAATTATTGGTGATTCCTCTCGCAATCGGAAGAGCAAAAGTTGGACGTAACCGCTCTTTCGAAGGCGAAATTGCGGAATTCTTCCTCCTTCCCTTTTACTCTCTCTATCTCGCTCACGAGGTCACGAGGTCACGTGGTCACGCGGTTCTCTCACGTTCCCGATTATTAGGCCTATCTAACGATTCAAATGATATCCACGTACGTTGGTACGAATTACGTTGATCGCGTGCTGGCAAAACGAAACTAAACTAATCTTTTGCACTGCTACTGTCGTGATCTGCGATCGCTATTCTTTTGACGCGACTGAAAAACATATCCTTCAACGGTATAATGCGTATACATAACTAGTACTGAGGTTTGATCTCATCCTTGACAGCCACGTCGTCCGTCAGAACTATGCCAAAAAGAACGAAACAAGAAAAAACAATCATCAGTAACAAATATGAAACTCCACTGGAAGGGGCAAAATAAAAATAAAGAACAAAAGAAGAAAAAAAAAAAAAATATTAAGGAACAGTAACGAAAAATATTAGTGTAACTCGTAACGCGTTTTCCCGACGAAACACACACGAGCACCAGCGATGGATCTCGAAGAAGTACATGGCACAATGATATCGGAATTCTCAAATGGGTGTAGCTTGTTCAAGCCGCATCAAAGTAAACGAGCACAATATGACATATGTATGTGCACGCTTGCGGGTGACGGAAGCATTATTTCGGGGAAACAATAACGATTCGATTTAGGCACTAATTAGCTCACGATAGGTCGTAAAAATAGTAAAAATCGCAATGATCGTAATAACCATAATAATCATACTAATGACAGTGCATTATGATGCATTAACCGCTAACCTTTATTAATCATTTTAGTACCCAAACCAAAGAACTGTTGCCGTACCGAAATGTAAGAAATATTGTTAATGAGCATCCGCTCGCGCTAAATAGTTGCTGCGTGTACAAGTGTCAAGGTTTTTTTTAATAAGGCGAGAAACAGCATAAGTCTACAGTGAAGAAGAGCAAGTAATAAATTGATGCTAGAAGGCAAGGAAGAAGTGAGCGGAGAAAAGTAGATATGTAGCTAGATAGATATACAGGGGAAAGAGAGCAAGAGAGCAAGAGAGCAAGAGAGCAAGAGAAAGAGAGAGTGAAAGAGAACAAGGAACAGAATACATAGAGGACATACCAGTATCTGACATGGAGTCTGGCGAGCGGCCGCGCAACACACCCGCGTAGCTATTTACGTAGGCTTCAGTGGATAATAAAAAGAAAAAAATTACGTCAAGTAAAGTCTGCTAGGGGGGCGCCCCTTTAACCCCTGAGGAAATTGCCTGCTTATTTAATTGATAGGGGCTGGAAGCGAGAAACAAAGAGGTAAAGCAAATAATAAAAACCCATACACACGCACGCAGCCAGGCACGCAGGGCTACGTAGGCACCTGCCCACACACGCACACACGCCGACGCGCGCGATATCTTAAACGTTGTGGTTTTAACGTGACAATACGTAAAGTAAGCGCATTTCGCGCATTTCGTGCATCTCGCGCATAAAGAAACCAGACATGTCCAACAGTCAACTACTATGCTAGGCTATTTCATTGGAAAAATTCAAAATTTATTCAAGATTTATTCAAGATTTATTCAAGATTTATTCATGTTTTTTTCGAGGCTTGGTCGACCTTTGTAAAATTGCCATTTTGGCCTGACGTTAATCGATTTCTATAATTTTAATAACTCTAACAACCAGAACTCGATCCGTGATCATGACTCCCGATCCAAGTATGGTAGGGGTACCCTTACAAGGACATGCCGTTGTGCCCATAAACTTGAGTTTACCTAATCTACACTGGTAAGACATTAAACAAGAATCCGATATTTATATATTCAAATGTATTGAGGAAAATTTGTATGTATAAATTCACTTAAAATTATTTTCACAATTCGCATGTACAAAACGACGCTAGGCATGCGGTAATTCTTAGTAAATTCTTAATAAATTCTTAATAAATTCTTAATAAACTCTTAATAAATTCTTAATAAATTCTTAATAAATTCTTAATAAATTCCTAGTAAATAATTGTACAACCGCTCTTTTGATAGGAAAATGACAGACGGTATTGCACAGAAGGGAAAGACGCGATAGCGTATTGTAACGTCCCCATTAAGAAGCCAGACACCTATCCGTGTTTGTTTATTCGTTTGTATTGTGCGTCTTGGATTACCCTGACAGTAATATTGTAAAAATGTACGGAAAGGAATACGGCGGAAAAGTGGGAAAATAAATAAAATATTGATAATGCACGTGTGCATTGGTTCGGTGAGTTTCACACTGCTCGACCATTACCTACCGGATGGTAATGTGACTAACGCGTACGTAGTGCAGAGTGCGGAAACATTGAGAAGAGTCACCGATGCTTGGACGTCCCTTCGTCAAGGGGTCGAAACCGCGACAAAGAATCCTAACGAGGCAGCTACGAGCCCCGCACGGTCTACCGCCGACAGGAGGATAAGAGTTCGACCCGTAGAAGCCAGTCGCTCAACCAGCAACGATAACTCATAAGCGAAACGTTAAAAGACCGACAAAGAGTCACTCTTTCCTCACTCAGTCGTACACAAAAAGCCCCATACACGCAGGGCAACTAATAAACTGAACAAATCCACGAACTGACAATGAGATTAAGGTCGCGTCCACGTGTCGTTAAAATACACGACGAACGATCGTTAATCGGCGCCTGGCTCTGAATGCAAAGGAACTAGGATCAAGTATTAGAATTTTCTGGAACACGAGCCGATCGCCATATTCAGGTATTGTCCGGGCAGGTGGATAACCACTGCTGTTTGCACTATATTCCCGAAAATATGTGTGTGTGTGTGTGTGTGTGTGTGTGTGTGTGTGTGTGTGCGCGTGTTTGTGTATGCCTGAGTGCCGGTGTGTCTCTGTGTGGCATGGCTCAAACGGAGAAAAGAAACGTTAAACGCAGTCTGTCGATATACCGATACTCGCGAAATGAGACATACGCTACACAAGATTTAGTTCGCAAAACGAGGAAGACTAGCAGGAAAAAAATACAGCTGTCAGTTATGTACGACAATAAGTTTCGATTTGAGCGAACGAAACTATTATTGTGTCAACGTTCTTAAGCATTTTTACATTTAGCGCTCTTGCTGCCAAATGTGTATTATCTTTATCGTTACTTCGCTTTATCTGCAAAACCTAATTATACTTTTGATCTTTCGATAGGCCAATGAACTTACGTCGTCGTACCTGTTTTTTGTACTATTTGTGCCGATGCGCTAGCTGCCGCAGAGCCTTCTCCGGATCCCGAGCCCGTCGTAGAGACACTAGCACAATCGACATCGTCTTGCTTACCATCTAATCTGCAGAGAGAAAAACCCGATGTAACATGAATAGGCCGAAAAACGGGCCAATAAAATGGGCAATAGAACTAAATCCGCCAATACCTGTGTTGCTTTAAAAGTGTAGATTCACCGCCCTCGTTCTTGTCCAAAGTATAAACATACAAATAACCGTCCGCGCTAGCCACCATTAGCCTAAGTACCTTCTCATCTCTGTAGAAACAGCGAAAGACACGTTATCGAATAGTCCGCTAGCTACGGGAGAAGCGGCGACTTGGCCGAGTATACGAGAGTTGGATCTCGTAGGACTTACGCAGTGATGGCACAAACGTTTTTCAGTCCCTGAAATGGTAAATGGACACTGGCGAAGGCCCGCCCTTGATTAAAAACGTCGGTCACTTGGGACGGCAGGTAATTTGCCGAAGCCGATACGGCCTTCGTTAAATATCCCATCCAACTCTGGGATTCCTCGGTCGCCTGCCCTGGTCTAAAACCAGATTCGGATCGATCTCACTAGTGCACGAGTAATTATGAAAACGAATGCCCGCGACAGCGACACTGACAATGACAATGACAACGACAACGACAATGACAACGACAACGACAACGACAACGACAACGACAACAATAACAAGCGACGTACGTTTCCTTTGGTTCCTCCAGCTTGAAAATGTGCACGGTTTCCGTGTTACTCGAACAGCAAAGAAACGTTGCGTTAGAAGTAAAAACAAGACTGCTTATAGATACGCATCGTTTTACGCCACGTCGAAATTCAAATAACTTGGTACCATCGTGAACCTGTCGAGGCGAAAAATGTGCTGCCGTTAGTTCGAGATAAAACAAGTACATGATGCGACCCTCTTATACACTTGAACGATGTCATGTACTTACGTCAAAGACCCGAATCACCGTGCCTTTTTCTGATGCAGTAGCCACTTTGCTGCAATCACAGCTGAACGCAAGTGCTGCCAATGGACTATCATGGGCGGGAATCATGATCTTGGCTTCCTAGGAAGAATAACAGGCAATTTCTTTGATTGGAGTTTCTAGTCGATCGATCGAGCGATCGATTGAAGAATCGATAGAAATTTCTAAGATGCATCTTACGAGATGGGCCGCGTCAAATATTTGAACTTCGCCAATCGTGTTTGAGCCAGGATAAGCTAAATAGCAATGACAATTGTCTATTGAAAGCGCACAGAGGCCCGTTAAATTTGGCGGAGTATCGCGAATTGTATGCAAGACGCGCATATCCCGTATGTTGTGAATATAGAGTGACTCCTCCAGACATACGACTAGCCTCTGAAAAATATTGACTATTAGACAACCGTTGGGGTAGCGTACCGTCCGTATCGCACGTATTCCCTATGAGAATGCATATTCACATAGTTTGGCTTACCGCTCTGTTCAGCTTCACGGACAAAATTGTGTTGGAATAGCTATAGTTGCAGATTTCGGTGCCCTTTCCAAAATGGCATATTTTGAGTTTGCGAGGTGACGATAAACTAACCACTGCCACAAGGCTACTGCTGAATAGTCTTTCGACGATGCAAATATCTTCGGCATCTGACGTTCATGGAACAATAGAATGAGAAAACTATAAGTAATGTACCGCTAATAGCGTACGCTGCTACTATAACCACCGCTCATCGTGCAGTGCGTGTACTCGTCGATGAGTGTCGTACCATTTTCATATATCTTTTCAAGGTGATCGACGGAATTAAGAGAAAAGAGCCGGTAACCTGCTTTCGACCCTACTGCCAGCGATCTGAAAAGGAAAAGTACATGGAATAAATGCGGGTTGGCCGATGCCAAGTCGCTGATTTTCCTGATTACAGAAGAGACAACGAAAGGAGAAATGGAAGGGGGGAGCGCGTGTTACTGTTTATTATGTGTACAATAACTAAAGATTCGTAGCCCGTGCCGCGCCGCTTCGATCGTAGGACCGATACACACGATACACATACATTGTGTGGATGCAAATGCACATACGATGTTCGAAAGAAAGGGCATTATCGCGAAACGATTTCTCGTATCGGAGCTTGAAGGCAAGGAACGAAGGTGAAACAGCGAAACGGCGAAACGACACGAAACAAGTGAAATTGAAAATTCGGATGCGTTTTTTTGCATGGCAGCCAGCGTTCTAGTGTTCTAGCGTTATGAACTTGCAAGTCTGCATATGTGGATGCGTGTATCGCGAGCACGCAATTAATTGGTAAAAGGGAGGAGGAGGAGGAGGAGGAGGAGGAGGAGGAGGAGGAGGAGGAGGAGGAGAAGAAGAAGAAGAAGAAGAAGAAGCAACACTGACGATCAACCACAACAGCAATTGACGCAGTCAGGCAGGTAGACAGGCAGCAAGCAGATGATGTAGCTGCTTCCCGAAATATCGCTATTTCAGGGAAAAATCGACAAATCGACAAGCTCATCGTCCCAGGACGATTAGGGTGATTTGGAGATCGCGGAGACGTCGAGGAGACGGGCAGTATGAACCGAAGATCGAACGATACTATCGTATGTTGACGGTCAAAGTTGACCAAGAGTGGAGAATTGGAGCCACGGGTAGGTAGGACAGAATGACATTCTGGAATTGACATTGGCATCTGGTTGGAATTTGGGTCCACGTAGGTCTAGCACATTCCCCTTTCACCACGGAACGAACGGTGAAAATTGGCGCAAGGTTAGGGAAGCAGGGCAGAATTGGCAGGAATATTTTCTAAGATGAGCTTTTGTAAGCTGCGACACTTACGTGTAATCCTGATTGAAGTTAACATAGCAGATACCAGTCTGAGGTTCGGTGGTCTGATTTGCGAGGTTCATTAGTCCTGATATACTGTATTTGAGTCCTTGCGTCAATACATCCACGTTGCGCGTGAGATTTTGCATAAATCGTACGAATGTTGCGCGCACAATCACTCTCGGCCGTCTGCTCTTCTTTCTTTCTTCTCTCTGATTCTTTTCTCTTGTTGTCCGTTCCTCCGTTCCTCCGTTCCTACGCTACTCCACTACTCCGTTTCTCTTCGTTTCCACCCGCGCGCTTTCTGCCTCTTTATTTCTATATAGTCCTATCTCTCTTTTGTCTCTCCCCACGAGTCACACTCCACCAACACAGAAATGCGCACGTTTCTACGCGACGCGATCTCGACTGCTTACCACTTATTTATTACTAGCTCGCTACGCTTACTACGCTTACTACGCTTGCTACACCAGCTATCCAAGTGGCGAGAATCCGTATCCACGGTACCCACTACGGTCTCTATTATCTCTATTACTGCTTACACAGCCTCGGCTTCGGCGTTACTTTGTCTTGTCTTGCTTTGCTTTGCTTTGCTTTGCTTTGTGTTGTGAAGGCGGCGTTACCTGCCGTCGAACGACTCGCGCAGGGACTCTGTGACCATCAGCGACTCGACTGGAATCACTGGAACGAAATGGAATGGACTGAACTGGACTGGACTACACCGTGTACGTACAGTATTTCGTACCGTACGGCACCATACGTACGGGACTGCTGGCCTGCTGTGAATTGGATCATTCGACGATTGGATTGGTGGATTGGGCTAGTTGCTAGCTGCTAGCAGATATATTGCGCCAAGAGAAGAAAACTTTTACGACCATCTTTGAGGAAGAGAAGCAGGAGTGGGGTGTAGTTATCCCGTCACTGCCCGTCACGCCGCGACGTATCATCAAACAGTACTATACGACGCATACGACTGTAGCCGACAATTCGACTGTCCATGATTTCGTGATTTCGTGATTTCGACTCAACCAAGCTATGCATCTCCTCACACCTACTCTCTTTCCCTTGTTTACACAGGACTAGTTCCAGGTTATGCGAAAAAACTTGTCCATGTCTAGCATGGTTCTGGCTGCTCATTCAACTGCTCATGACTTTATTGTACTCACTGTACTGTACTGTATCATACCTTATCGTACTATGTATTTTAGTATGTTTTTGTATCACCCCGAACAGCTGACACCCGCTGCTAACAGCTGAAACGCTGGAAATGAAACGTCAATCCTGGTTTTGGTTTCAACTGTTCCGTTCCCATGAGGGCAATGGTGTCTCAAAATTTGCGATCTGTTATGTCATTTAACTTGATTTGATTTTTCAAGTCACATTTACAATTTCATTGTTTGTTTCCTCAACTTTGATTTGCTCGCTTCAGTTTAGTACGACTGCGATCTACCAACAATGAAGTATCAATGCGAATTGAAAGTTCAGTACTATCGAAATCCTTTTCAATATCTGTAATTGCTATCCTCGTTATCTTTTAAAGTCGATTAATGGCTTCTATGAGGTATCCGACGCATACTTTACATAAAAGATGATTTGACTGGATTTCCTTAGGTCTACCTTAGCCCATGTTGGTAAGATAGACAAGTCGCTTGATCGGCTACGCTTGGGTCCCGGGTCTGGTAGCGATGGTGTTGGATGACATTCCGTGATTCAGTGGCAATTTGTGGCAGTCTGGTCGTCTGGTCTGGTTCAGTCCAGTCTCGTCTCCAGTCTTTCCAGTCGACTCAAGTCCACTCCAGTCCACTCCAGTCTGGTCTGGGGGCAGTCAGTGGTGGTCAGTGGTGTTGGTCGTGGCTACGGTGGACGGCGACGGCGAAGGGCCTGCCTGGTGATGACTCTGTGACGATAGTAGTCGACAGTCAAGTGGTGTGCACTGTGAAATGGAGTGCAGTAGATAACTGTAGACAGTATAATAAGCATTGGTTGTTGGAAGAGACCAGAGGAGACCAGAAGAGATCACCCCTCCTTTCTTTCTTTTCCTCGAGCCGCCGCATTGCACAGGACAGGGCCACAGGCGACGGTTGACGACCAGATGGCATCGGAGAGCACCAGACGCGCGGCACTTTAGTGCACGCGCACAGTGCACTCGGTAGTTGAGCATCGTTCACTGTCGTTCGCTGTCGTCTGGCAGTAAGGTCAAGTAAGATTCGGTATGACGCGACGGGTATGAAGCGAAGGCAGGATCGTCCGACGATAGCCACGCTGCCACAAGGGTTGCCACGCTAGCCTAGCCCCCGATCCCGTTGGACCGTTGGACCGTTGCCGTTGCCGTTGCCGTTGCCGTTGTGCCCTGGTTCCGCTCCATTCGCGAGATATCCACAAGACTCACGAGAGTCTCGCTCTGATCTGGATCTTCCAAAGCAATCGCGCGTGCACGATGGACGCTTCTAATCTTCAGCAATTCGTCTCGACTACCATTAAGAATTTTCTTCAGCTCCAACGAATCAAGGAGTAAGCATAGCAAGACCGTCACAATACATTCGACTGTTCGAGTTTCATGTGCTTGTCGACATGTCAAATCTTCTCTTCAGATTAAGTTTTGTATCTGTTCTTTCATAATTTTAGAATGACCTGCGGTAGGTTTACGAGTGACATTATTTGCACCCGTACATGCTTATTCCAATATGCCATTGCATTCAACTTTGAAAGCAGATCCTCATCTTTCGCTGCAATTACCTTGTATTATCGCGCTAAAGATCCCATTAAGTAGGTACTGTTCGTCTTTGACTCAATAGAGGAATGACGCACGAATATAGTCACGATGAGAATCTGCTAAAAGCGTAATCCCTTTGTGAGCGCGCCCAATCAAGTTATAGTATATTACTTTGTTCTATCATTTTCTACGTGCTTTCAATAACAGTTCTATTCCTGGACACGTTGGGTAACACGGAAACTAGTAGTTCCTTGCGAATAAAATTGAAAATTGTACGAGCTAAAATTATATCTTTCAGAGTGGTATAATTCGGAATAGAGATATACATGGCGTTGGAGCTGTACCAATTTATAATATACGTATTTCTCTTGATCCCTAGAGTTTGTTTGGTACTGTTTGCATTGCTACTACGCTGTGTTATCCTTTTTCCTCATCCAATTAAAACCATGCATGCTCTGGGTATTTTCAAGTATTTTGAGGGATGGTACTACTGCACAGCTTATAGATGAATAGTCGATGCTGGGAAAAGATACTGCCCATGGAACGTCAAAGGTGTTTGGATCTGCCATGTTTATTCTGCATGGTCTTTTGGAACATTTGGATTTTTATCCTCGCATAGATTCACAAGTAGGTATCGAGAGAATTGTAAATAATGTTAATTCGTTAACAAGTAGATTTCCAAGCGCACAAAAGTACCATTGAACGCACAGGAATAACGTATGTATTACTCGAGCGATACCATCTCTTATGGGGAGTCAAGTGCAATTGGAATGCAATTGAAATGCAAGTGGAATGCAACTGGAATGCAATTGAAATACCCCATTCTCAATTGTTGGCCACATACGTAATGAGTTACGTCGCCACGTAACGAGAGTGTCCGAAGGGTTTATGCGCATAACACAGCCTAAAGTTTAGAGTATTCCTAATCGCCTTACCTTACGTAAGCAAAGCTCTATCGTTGCTTACGTAAGAATGCGGGAAGCCCCATTCTCGGGATACTATAAAACTCTGTAATTGGGAGAAATGAGTTAGCGTCGGTTAGGGCAAGCCACTCCGTATAATGGGATAAAGGAGTGGGGTACGCCGAATGAAAATGCTATCTTTAATTTTTCCAGAATTAAGTGGATGAACCCAAAAGCATGCACGAACGAAGCGTATATACCGACTCCTATAGAACACGTAGCTAATGTAGCTACACATGGAATCTGGGTTGTGCCCTCGGTGATCGGCGGCTTGGAGCTCGTTAGAAGATCCGCAACCTGGACACAATTGGTATCTGCTTACGTATACGGCACATCGTTGATCCTTGTCTTTGCCGTATCAACATTTTTTCACAGTGTGCACTACAGCAATCATAACAAGTAATTATTGGCAAGACAAGCCAAAGTGCAGTGATTATGAGGAGGATTTACTTATTTAATTAGTTGTCGATACTACGCATAATTGCCCAATTGGCAATATGGGTAGATATTTCGACTGCGTTTGTTTTACAAATTCCTCATAATCCTGGCCCTAAGGCCCAAAATCCGGCCCTCGAACGGCCACGCGAGAAACGTTGCCGGTTGGTACGACCCGAATTGAATTTCCAGACAATTAAAGGACGCTCTCCATCGGTGCGATCGTGCGATGATATATATTTTCATTGCCGCCAGTTACTTTCCTTGGTTGAATGTCGACCACTTTCCACACGACGAGCTCCTCTTTTTGATGCGCTATGTCATCTGGATTATGGCAATATTGGGCATAATTTATCAACAAATATTTCACGAACGGTACAAAATGTTAGAAACGATCTTTTACCTGATAATGGGTATTGGGCCGAGCGTCGCGATCATAAATGTGGTAAGTGGGTCGATCTTCGGAAGTAGGATAAATCAAAACGCGTGGAAGACCAGCTTGCCGTGTCTTGCCTGATCACTGCACGTGTCTCACTTTCAGTATAATTACTACAACATTGCCGAACTCAAGACCGGAGGACTAATCTACGTTATCGGGCTTCTCTTTTTTAAATTGGATGGCCGAGTACCCTGTGCCCACGCAATCTGGCATCTGTTCGTCGCTGCAGCCGCAGGCCTCCACTATTATGCGATTTTAAGTCACGTCTTCCCTGGCGACGATTCTGCCGTCGTACTTGCGCCACCAGGTATACCGCCTCTATCCAAACTCCTCGAGCCACACCCGGAACTATAGATTTATATGTATGTATATCTTTTGTATTGGACAGTTTGGTTCATAAACCGCGTGTTTGTAAGACCTATTAGACCTAACGTTTACACGAGAAGAACAAATTAGGGCGGAACAGAATAGAACAGAACAGAACAGAACAGAACAGAACAGAACAGAACAGAACAGAACAGAACAGAACAGAACAGAACAAAACGGAACAAAACAAAACAAAACAGCACAGAACAGGACGCAACGGAACAGCAGAAACCAAAAGAGAGCAGAATAGGTGGAGAATAGAGCAGAATAGAAATAGAGCAATGAAACTTGCAGTTGTTTCACTTCGATAGAAGACTGTTTTTAATTGGTATTTTTCAAGACTAGCGGAATTTTGATAAGTACGAATAAACAATCGGCTCTGACCAATGGGTGGGAACTTTAAGTCGAACCTTTTGCGTTTTTTCGAAAGTAAAGTAGAAATTCGGATAATAACTTTTCTGGGGATAAGACCGGGGTTTTTACCCGAAACAAGGTTTGTGCAATATGTATATAAATACAATTTGAAAGCAAGACTAAATTATGTACCTGAGAGAAAATGTAGGAGACATAAGAGGCCGCGCGTAGCGCAACGGATCTCTACTAAAAAGACAAACTGACCACTTCCCATCGTATTACCAAAGTAAGCTATTTATAATTCTTTAGTTACGATCAAACGACTAATGAATTTGGATGTATTTATACTATGGTAGACTATCGAAAACGTAATACATATATCGGATGCTTAGACATTGAAACGGCACCGAAACCAAAATAAGAATACAACCAATGCCAATGTACTATAACACAGGGGCTAGTGCTCTGATGCGTATTTAAATCTCGGTATACGTATATACATATACAGCTATACAGATGTACACATATACCCACATATATATATATACATACATGTATATGTACATACAGACATATATGTAGAGACATGTGAGCATTACCTATGGAAAACTAGAAAGAATTTTTTTCCCTAGTAGTTTGTCTCGATCATATTGGGCAATTACCAATACAAACGGTTAGCACTTGGGCCGCAATTAGATACGTAAATCGAAACATAACTGACTGACTATCCTCGATCTTCTAGTAAGAGTACTATCCGTTATTTTTCTATTCGTCAACGTTGTACTGTGCCAAAATTAATGTCTCCCGGGCATCGTGTGTACCCCGTGGTTATCACGCCCATTCGATTTGTGCGATAAGATGGGGGCTTGTACGGGAGAAATGTATGTATTTTCAGTTATGCTTATGCATCTTCCGTAAGTGTGCGGTTGATTGCGCAACTACGTACCAAAGCAACCGAGAGTCTCGTATTACGCGAAGGAAATCTTAGGTGGAGGTTAAATAAAGAATTTTTTGCCTCTGATGTGCATGCAATTCTACTCTAATACATACTATAAAACACAGGCAGAACGAGATGGGGGTTGGGTGATAGAGGGCGGGAGGTTCGCGTGCCCACATCTACCTGTACCGTGAAAATCTAAATAGGGTGATGAATAAAGTGTAACAGAGGTGTAAAGCAGCATCAACTTTGTAAAGTGTTGGAAAAACTTGTGTCCTAAAAATGGTGGTGTAATTGCGGTAACATCATGCCATACGATGCAACGCGATACGATATTGTACTGCGGCGACTTTATAATAGCGCAGGAGACAAAGTACAAAGCGATTGTTAATTCCGCCCCCCATTCATTCACTGCACAGTTCTTGTCGTGTAATTTGCAGTGGACCAAAACAGCGTGCGAAGACTAGCGAAGACTAACGCGGTCTCGTTGGCAGCGACCGATATGCATATACATACATGTATGTATGTATGTACGCTGCTTACTTCATAACGCTGTAAATGTGTATACATAATAGAGGAATTGTACATAATTGTGTGGCTCGTATGCGCCTAATGCGATCTCCTCAGCCCCTACTCTAGCCTGTCTTCGTTAAGTAGCTAAAGCTATGCAACTGGTTCGTCAATTCTTATCGTCAAGAATTTTCTCAGCCACCGGTTGACCGGCCTCGCGATCGTCAGTTGCCCACAGAAGAAGATAGCAAGGCAGAACGGATCTCTCCCTCTGCCTTTTTTCCATAGCAATCGCACTGATAAACGCACAATAGACTTGCCTTTCGTAAGATTTCTCGCCAAGGAACCCACGCAGCGCGATTGGTACCACATTTATTCAATTTCTTTCTCTTAATATCGGCTAATGGCATAAATCGGGGTACAATGTATGTATCTGGTAGTGCATGACACAGATGCACCGCAATGCATGCGCGTAAGTGAGGATGAACAAGTACCAACTAACTGTAAGTATTTGACTGCAGAAGACAGTTGATTGCCATTCATGGTTCATCGTCAATCATCGCCACACTAACAGTGTAACTGGGTGTAGCTATAATAGGCAACAGGAATGTTGGATCAAGTGGTCAAGTGGTGACGGTTTTGTATTGAAGATGCTGGAGATACTTGCTCTTGACGCAAATCATCACTCGAAATAATTTACACGGTGTAAATAAATAGCCAAATAGATAATTAATTTATTTGAGCGCTAGAAGGTATTCAACGTTAGACTCTTACCACTGTTCGATCATCCGGCCCGTCTTATCTTACGTCGGTAAAGTTGGACGCCGCTGAATCATTAGTTGCCTGGAATATGCTTCAGAGGGCGTCACACATACACACAAGAATCTAATCTACCGACAGATGGTCAGTCACATTATCGCTCCGAATCATTTATTTACAAACATAACCTTAATTTACTGCATTGAAATTTAACTTTAAACGCAATAAACGTTAAACACACATGTAGAGTAAACTGTTTTGTGGTGTTTTGTACTAGCATTAGTGCGCATCCTGACTGCACTGTGTAATCTGTATCTGTCAGTAGCTGTGAATTGCTGTGAATGCAGTGAATCATGTCAGCCATGGTCAGTTATTGAGCCTAGTCCAGTCGGTCCTAGTCGGTTGCGTCGGTTGGCTGGGTTGCTGCCGCTGCTTACTCCATATATTTCCTTTATACGTAATTCTCCTGCCAGCTGTCGGATTTTGGATTTTTTCCCCGACCATTCGTAATCGACTGTGCAACCAAATTGGCTGTTTGTAATATCTCCTACTCGGTGCGTGAAATCAGGAAAGGCAAAACCGTCACCTGTCAAAACACACCGGTGCTAAACGTCAACTGGCTTCAGTTATCGACAATTCTGGACAATCCGATGCGGATCGTCGTTCACGAATAGAAGAATGTGCTACGGTCTTGTACGTTGCAGCCAACTGCAGTGAACTAGCCGGAGGTGGCTGGAGGTGACCAAGACCAAAAGGGGAGAATGAGAGATACGGTGGATACGGTCACCCGCGACTGCCCGCGACACAATTCGACACAACCTGACAGATTGTTGGCACGCGTTTGTACCCTCCCTTGCTCCTAGATGGACAAATCTGAGCCAATCGTCAGAAGCAATCACGGTAGAATGGACTGTCAAGGTTTTCGACGTTGAAACCAGGTAAAAGCTGCGTAGTGGTGGGCGAAAAATCGGACGAGGAGAGAAATAGACATGGATACGATCAGGAGGGATTTGCTTGTGCCAATAAAGTACATTAAACTGACGGACGACAGGATTTCTCTCACGGTTCATAGAAATTGGCTAGCAAACTTGTCGAACGTAGGCCCAATTTCGTTTGTGGAACACGAGAAACTTACGCCGGACGAAATTGCCGCGCAACCGACCCTGGAGGAGTTAGGGCCAGAGTGGTCGAAGATCTACTGCAAAGTATGAGCAGTTTTCTCCTACGAAAGAAGCGTACGAGCGTTTCCACTGTATCGTAACTCTACTGTTTCTCTATGTGTTTAAGGTATACCAAAAGCAGCACAAGTGTGCTATTCCGTTGCCCAGAGGAAGGCACACGAGCGCAAGGGCACAACCGGAATTAACATTTTCTCAACTGTTGCATTACGTGTCGGACACTAACTATCGTAACCTATGGAAAGAATGTTACAAGAAACATTACAGTAAGTACCCGGTTGTCAGTTAACGGGGAACTAAACGATATCGGGTATGGTCGTGATTGTCTGGGGAAAAAGAAATATCCGATCTCCTTCGACGTAGATCCGTGGACTGTGTTGGAGCAAAAAGAACCATACAACGTAGCGGCAACCGTAAGCGAGACACACATCATGCAGGAAATTCTCGCGAGGATGTATGGCTGTCCCCTGGTGCAAATACAAGATGGATCGGTATTGTCAATATTGCCAGCCGTCCCAACCGAAACGCATTGCAATCTTCTTCCGGTCGTACTAGCGGTGGAGACAGCCAATGCCTTTGTTATACTTTACGAACAGACTGCGGTCTATTCTTTACGGGAGTAAGCACGCAAAATAAGATGTACCGTAAAAATGGAGGTCACCGTTGAGCCGAGTAGGATCCGATAACTATTGCATTTAACTCGCAGGTGTGTCATGTACAGTCCTGCTGCTTTAAGTACGAGCCATGGAAAATCGTTGTTCCTGGTATACCAGCTGCTAAGGCTATCGAGGGATTTGCATGATCGAGGTCTAGCACTTGGTGAAATTACCCTTAGCGATGTGCTGTTAATGGAGAATTTTACGATTAAGGTAACGCTACTGATACTGACTGAACGATGACCTACGCGTCGGGCTGACTTTGACTGTAATTTGACTTGAATTTGTAAAAGGTGGTGCCAAAATTGAGCGACAATATTATTCTTCCGCCGGAAAGCGAAGGATCGTCGAGCATGCCTGGGAATCAGGAGAATCGGGGAAGAAATTTGAGTACTTACAACAGAGTCCAGGAGGGATGCCCAAGCAATGGGAAGTCACAAGCAGGGCCAGACTTCGGAATGAACGAGAGGATAGAAAAGTTGTGCGAGATGTGGGTCTGCAATTGCATTAGCAATTTCGATTACTTGACCGGTCTAAACAACTTGGCCGGCAGGAGATACGGTGAGCCCAGTTGTCACCACGTTATGCCTTGGGTAACAGATTTTGCCTCGAGGTGCGGTGGTAATTGGAGAGACTTGACAAAATCAAAATTCCGTCTAAACAAAGGTGATAGGCAATTGGATCTCACCTTTGATTCCCAATCGAGCGAGGTACATGCTCGTACATTCTCACGTATCTACATACATACATACGTACCTCTATTCCATATTGATATCCAAAATGAATGTCGAACGGTATGCAATAGACCGCACTCGTTGATTACAGGTCGGCCATCATGTGTCGGATGTATTGTCGGAAATTACGTACTACGTTTATTTGTCGCGCCGTTACAACAAGTCTGTACTTTGTAAGCACGTGAGGCCACTGTGGGTGCCGGGGGAATATCCTGCATCGATTCAAAGATTGCACGATTGGAGCCCTGACGAGTGCATTCCACAATTCTTCACCGATCCAAGTGTGTTTAAGGTACGACGATGTCGAGGGGGAGGAGGGTCAGGATCTACGTATCTCTACTCTAGGTTTGAAAAGAATATTAAATTCGATATTAAATGCAATATTAAATTCAATATTCCCAGTCGATACACGAGGATCTGCCAGATTTGGAAGTGCCGGCATGGGCAACCTCACCAGAGGATTTTATAGAGAAACATCGAGAAGCCTTGGAAAGCTTTTACGTTTCGGAGCGGTTGCATCATTGGATCGATCTGACATTCGGCTATAAGTAAGCGCGCCTACTGTTCATTGTTGAAACGAATGGGAAATGGAAAAGGAAACGGTTACTTTCAGGTTGTCCGGCTCGGCAGCAGTGAAATCGAAAAATGTCTGCCTTCAGTTGGTCGACAATCACACTGGCTTAACCGATTCGGGCGTGGTGCAGCTTTTCACTCAGCCACATCCACAGAAAATTGTACCTTCCCCGTATTGGAGTAAAATTCCTCCGCGGCTGCGACATTCGTCGAGTAAGAAGCCGAGTACGTTTCGAATTGCCATCACTCTTTTGCTCCTTACGCGCTCTTTTTCCCTTATCTCGTGTCCGATTTAGCATCGAAAACGTGTTCCAGAAAGCGATCAGTCGGCGAGCGGCCGTATTAGCGACGACGAGGGCCACAGTTCTGGCTTTGACGACGAGGAGTTGCCCACAACGGCGTCGAATGCCTCGAGATCCTCGCCGTTGGCTTTGAGCCGGTTCTTAAGTAGATCTCGGGGTTCGTTGCTTTCCGCCGAAGAGAATGCGAAGCAGGATAAGTCGGCGAATCAAACGATACTCCTTCCGAAAGACTACAATCCCGTTGGAGCGATTCTCCAGGTGGAAACTGTGCACACCTTTATGAACAGAGTCAACAACCAAGTGTATAAACCCCCCACGAACGATTCGTGTCACACGCACGATTCGTGCATAAATTACAAACAGATCGTAGCGAGTGCTCGAATCAAGGAACAACAGATATTGGGATGCCTGATAGTCGAGATCTTCCTGCCGAGCAAGTTCCGCGCTACGTGGAATATCGAGAGGGTATCGCTGGCGCAGAGATTGGCAACCTGTATAAGCACCCTAAAGACATCGCCGGATGGTTTGCCACGATGCGTACGGAATGCGGTTGGCCTCTTGCTCCAAATCGATATTATACCAGGGAGTTATAACGTCGATAGTTTCCAAGTACGCGACCATCGCTACATTAACACTATTGTCTGTCACTATTATCTGTCATACTTTTCATCGTTGCCAATTAGCGACTCTACTCTACCTCCTTTACGATGCAGATATCGGATGCCACGAGCTTTCGCTATCCGACGGTGACTTATATGGGCCTACCGCCGCCGTCCGCTCATCAGTTCCTTCAGCCAATATTCTCTGGAAATTTATTTCCATTTTCAAAATCTTGCCAATGTCTCTTCAATATCGTGGAAATGCTACAGGACTACAGTGAGTTGGTCCGCGAACTCAATTCCATCATGAAATCGGAGGACGAGGTGGACTTTGAGCAGATTAACGCAAAAACGAGATTTCTCTGTAAAATTAGCGAGTGTAAAGTCAAAGCAATCGCGAGGGAACTGGAAAACTTGTTGCCGCATGCAGGCCTCACCAGGGACGCAAGTTTACAGCTGATAGTACCCCATATACAAGAAATTATGGAAGAACCGTATAGCGCGGTGCTCGCTGCATGGCATCTCTTTGATCCTATTGCCAAGTGCGTAATGCGTATTGCATATTGCTCGTCGACGGGCAATTGTATTTATGTATTTATTCATTAATTCATTCATTCATTCATTCATTCATTCATCTATCAAATAGGACATTGGGACCGAAAGATGCAGCCGATGCGTTTCTCTTGCCTATTACGAAACTATACGAGAATGGATCCGTTATGGATGGCTCGTTGCACACGGACGTCTTGCCGGTCGCAACAATTGCAAAGTTCAAAACAACACGCCTCTACCATAGAAGTTTCCTGTTGAAGCTGATCGTTCGTCTGGGTCTTCGCCGATTTCTCGACAACTTTATTACGCCCCTCGTGGAAGCGGTAGGGGGTTACAGGGATTACGCGCAAGGATCGTCGATTACTTGCATGCACCGAGCGGGAAATCTCAAGTAAGTGCAGTAGACTAGTGGAATTGCACGAACCCGCAGATCCACTGCGTACATTGCTCTTCCCTTTATCGCCGAGTCTAGAAGCTGTGACCTGAGCGGTGCTTGCGGCGATGGGGAAGGAATATTATCACCCTTGGACGAAGATTCTTCGGCAGATTCCGAGCACAATGTCGCATCCCCGCTGGGCTTTGTGCCAACCGAGGGCCATCCACCACGGAGCCTAACGGTCACGGTCACGGAAAACGAAGTCGAGGGTACGCGGTGAATTTCTTGTGCAATACGAAATACGAAATACGAAATACGAAATACGAAATACGAAATACGAAATATGAAATACGAAATTAGGTAGAATAGAATGTTGTAGCCTTTGAGCAAGAATTGTGGAAAGGTACAGGTATTTGCAGAGGTATTTGCAATGGAAACGGAGGAGAATTCGTGGATCACTCTGAGTAGCGGCACACCGTTCGACATTGATTTACACGTGGACCTCAGTCTGAATCTCAGTCTGAATCTCAACGATGACTCGAACGACGACGGAGGAGGAAGAGTCTCGCCACCAGGTTCCGTGAGATCGCCGACCATTCCAATACCGCGCAACTCGAACTCTTCGAGCAAATTGGTGGCAGAATTTAGTAGCATTGGCTGCCACGTGGGTAGTAAAACGTCGAGCGAAGATTTTCCATACAATGGGATCTATGCTAGAGCCGCTGATCCCGGCAGTAATACTTTGGAAGCGACAGAAGCGACAGAAGCGACAGAAGTGACGCGCCAAGTCTTAACGGGAACGGACGAACAGAGCACGGGCCAAGGCAACTTGGTGGTCGATTCCCAAGCTGAACGCCAAGTGCGAGCGGACCAGCAAGAGGTGGTCACCTCTGGCCAAGCGGAGAGTATTTTTTATAAGCGGACTACGCCAAACGAATGCACAGCGTCAGAAATGAGCGCAGAGTCCGTGATTTGGTTGTCCCACAGATTGGGCCCCGTTCTTACTGCTCGTTACTTGTCCCGAAACTTGTTGCGAATGCTCACTTTGTGCTACACTGGCAGAGAAAGCTTAACCTTTGTTGACGAGGGTAGTCACGTCACGGTGGATGGGCATAGTTGGCATAAGAAGATTCTGCCCGGCGACCAAAGTGCCATTAGGATCTTGGAATGTTTAACTGCCATTGCAGGTATCGTTATCGTTGTCGTAGCCTCGCCTCGAACTTGGATCTTGGATCCACGCGTGCAATTCAACTGAATTGACCTTACCTTGTGTCTGTGATGTCGCAGGTCTTTACGGTGAACATATCATCTTATTGCAATACTTTGCTCACATGGTCGAGTTACTGGCCCTTTGTAAAAGAAAGCTAACTCAAAACCTGGAAGGTGGAATCATTTCCTGCTTGGCCCTTTTGAATCATATCACCGCATATCTTACCGATGCCATGCTGATGGATGTGCTTCACGTAAGGTGTCTCATGAGATGCGTAATGGCCTATCGCGAGGAACCATTATTGTGCTCATTTCACAAATTCCAGGAGTCTATCGTCAAAGCTATATTATATCCGGCCGTTCGCGTCTTATCAACAACAAGATTCGCATTCCCCAATGGTCTGCTAGCGCGTGCAGTACTGGCAGAGAAATATTTGGAAGCGTTGTTCGCGTTAAGTTTGCGCTTGGGTAGCGTCATTACGAAGAATCATTTGGCAGTGCCAATTCAACGATTTTTCTTGGCATTCGACAAGGCGTTCAATCGCAACAGTGCAGTGACCGCCGAGACTGCTTCGGAGAATACC
The DNA here is from genome assembly GCA_963989405.1 of Trypoxylon attenuatum. Lineage (NCBI taxonomy): Eukaryota > Metazoa > Arthropoda > Insecta > Hymenoptera > Crabronidae > Trypoxylon > Trypoxylon attenuatum. Next base: position 13,748,885 of record OZ022493.1, on the reverse strand, counting down.
TGCCATCGAGTTCATACAATGACTATAGGCGATCATTTCAAAAGGTAAGCACGTAGAGGTCGTAGAGGATATCGAGCACTCGATCGAAGGTGTGCGTGTGCCTATGCGTGTGCCTATGCGTGTGCGTGCGCACACTGGCGAATACATTTCTTTTCGACTTGGACTTTTCTGCGGACAATGCAGGACGAGAACTACGAGTGACGAGTGCAATAACACCGGAGGATCGAGATGTACCAGCGCTTTCAACTCGGAAGGGGCGGATTCGTATTCTCCGCCTATCGTTATTGGGACCAATGCAGAAACGCCAGACTCGCAGAGAAATAAAGTATCGCTACTCTGTCTCTAGGAATACTCTTGCCGAATGAGGATTCCGTTCATCGCGAAACCCCTTGCCGAAACCCTTGTCGGAAACCGTGTCGTTAATCTTTTCAGGCATACGAGGAATTGAGGGCTGTATTTACGGCAGAATTCGCGCACAGGGCATACATGTTCTTTTACAAGTGTGTCGATGGCCAAGCAATGGAGGAGATCCTCAAGAACCATCAGCATATACGCGAGCTGTGCCAGAGGTACGAACGCGAAGCTAGATTGACACCGTTGACGTCGAATATGGGTCGGTATAAGTCGTACTCTTGCTTAGAAGTCTGCAATCGCATAGAAAGAGCTTCAGAGCTTCCCTCTTCCTTGGTTTCCCCCCTAGACGCAGAGAAACACAACGCCTCGTGCAATGTCGATGACAAGGTCGATTGCAAGGTCGATTGCAAGGTCGACTACGGCACAGACTACAACATGGTAGAGATCCTGGAAGCAGCCGACAAAGGAACATGCAGCTTTGGTAACATACCAATTATAGGGAACCGGTTGGAAATCCAGAAGGACGACAACAAGATAATCCAAGGCGGAGAGAACGCAACGCCAAGCAGAAACGAAGCGAGTTACTTTTCTTCCAACGGAAGGCAACTGCGCGGCAATTGGTTGGCGTATTGGGAGCACGAAATCGGAAGGGCAGAAAAGGACACGGCATTCAATATAAAGCAAATCAAGTTGCAATATTTTAGTGGTCACACAAACAGCATCAGATGTCTCTGCGCACTCGACAATGAGAATAGTTTCATGAGTGGCGGGCGAGATAAAACGGTGAAACTGTGGAGTCTACGAAGTCAGGGAGACGGGAGCACCGTTTCCTCGTGCCAATACACGTATACCGGTCATAGAAAATCGGTCCTTGCCCTCACCTTTCTCGAGTCGTTGCGTTACGCAGTCACCTGCGACGGAACGGTACATTGTTGGGATCCATTCATGGGCTCGCTACTTGGTTGTCCCGATAACATCAGGCCCGCACCCGTAAACACTCTCGCCGCGAGTCCCTCGCCGTCGACGACTTTGCTCGTTGGCACAACTGACATAACTCTTAGAGTGATCGATTGCCGAACGTTCCAATATGTGAACGAAATGAAGGTAGGTTGTACCGGGTGGTAGGTGTGTATACACGGTATACGCGTATCGTATAACGCATTCGATACACGTGTTGTGTGACGGTCTCAAGGTGTCGATGAACCCAACCGGGTGGATTCGATGTATAGCCGTGGCCCCAAGTGGATACTGGGTCGCGCTAGGACAAGCTTCGGGATTTTTGACCATCTTGGATATCCGTACCGGTCTGATTGTTGCGTCTTGGAAAGGACACGAATGCGAGGTAGGTCACGACACACCCGTCATCGCGACAGGACAAGTAGTTTCCTTTGCACTTGTACTTGTACTTGTACTTGTACTTGTACTTGTACTTGTATTTGTATTCGTGTATCTCGATTTCAGATTCTGCAGTTAGAGGCAGTCAACGAGACGACTATAGTGAGTTCGTCCTTGGACCAAACGATTGCTGTGTGGAGCGCACTAGATGGAAAACTCAAGTTTCACATAAAGTACTGAACCTGTTCTTACCGCTTATCGCCCACTCAATCACGTAAAATCTTGGAATCTTCAACTATTATTTTCTCTGTCCGAGCAGGGGATCGACCGAGCCGGTTCACTGCATGTCAACGTACGAGCAAGAGCTGATAATTGGGACCACGGCAAATCGAATAGGCGTTTACACTTCCATCGATCCGAATGCCTATTTTTCTTCGTCGAAATTGAGGTCCGATGCATTCAAAGGAGTTCTCACTGCGCTAACCGTCCTTCCGCTTAACCGCCTTTTGCTGTTGGGCGCAGACAATGGTGGCATAACGCTCATATGTTAATTTGCTAATTTCCCAAATTTATAATTATTGAGATAATTGGGCCTGTCCCTTGATCCATAAGCAGCTTTATCCAATTACAATTGAAAGCGATATCGAATGTGGCATTGTGTTGTGTCGAAACAGCTAAGACCGCGCATCTTCTCATTCGTATCACACGCGCGTTATATCCGTCCTCGTCCCGATTACCTTCCGTGCAACGTCGGAGGACATTTTGTAGACACCAACGTCCGCCAAAATTTCTTTCGCAGTTTCCTTATCGTTGGTACTGAGCGCTTCGAGCAACAAAATAGCTGAACCCACGAGAAGATTGAGTAGGACGCAGGCCTCCTTGATCCTAAAAAGTGTTAGAGTATGGTTATCGGTCTCGTTGAACGTCGGGAGTCAAGGGTTTCGAGGGTTCGAATCGGCAGCGGAGCTTACAACGGAAAATAGGATTCCGGCTTGTCGATGTACAATCCGAATAATGGAAAGAGATTTCGAAAAACGTCGTATTGCAACTGCTCAGCGCCGCCCACATTGAAGTGATTCACCAATACCACTTCCTCCAAGAGAAACTGCGATAAATTGGTCTGCGTTAGAATCGAATTTCTATACATTTCTACATATTTGTCTATCTTGGGATTACTACGACAAACCTCGTCGAATTGTGATGCTAGATTTTTCAAAGCTTCGCGAAACAACGGCCTGGCAAGGGCACTGTGGAGTGCGTTCAGTCCTGCCACCAGTTCTTGAAACATTGGACAGCCACTGGGCGTGACCGAGAGTGAAACCACCTCCTTCGTAGATTGCATCGCGAACCACCTACGAATCGCGGTATGAATCTCGTAGTCTGTTAAAAAGACCTTGCGAAAGTACAAGTACCCGACTCACTTGTCGGTTCGATAAGGCCTGCTCTTCGCTTTCACGTCCAAAGCAGCAGAATCGCTCATTTCGTCAATTAGCTCCTTTTCCAGCCTTCGTAGTAATTGGACAGCTTCGTCGAATACGGAGCCCTCGACCTCACCGACATCCTCGCTCAGACCACTTCCATGTTCCGTGGCAGTTTCCGCTGCTTTGGATTGTCTTTTAAAGAAATGCAATTGTAGAAAGTGCTATTGGAAGATTGGAAGAAGAAGTAGACTGCTCAGTATTGGGACTACCAAACGGAGAATCGAGTGTTGCTGCCTGACGCTGATACGTCAGTGCATTGCGCAACTGCATCCTCATTCGATTGTAATTCGATTGAGAAGCTCATTGAAAGCCAAGGCTGTTGGCTCCTTACCACTGTCACGCCCCATTCTTCCAATACATTTGCAACATAGTGGAATGTGTTGAGTATTCTTGGCATGAGGGACTGCAGGGGATCCTCGTAATCGCCATGCAACAATTGTAACAGTCTCACCCTCCAGTCGTCTATCAATTCGAGTTGCATATCCAGGAATTGCAACCTTTTCGGAATCAACGACACGGGAATGGGATGAGTATCGGACGAGTATCGGACGAGTATCGGACGAGTATCGCGTCAAGCTCGAATCTTGGTTGACGGGGTTGGTTGGTTTTACCTGTGGCCCGGCTGAGGCAGGTGTTTGTATCTGTCCGAAATTGTAGTCAGCAGAGTGAGAAAGGCGTCCGCACACTCGGTTACTTTCGTGTCGTCCAGGTCGGACGCCGACAGGACGTCCCAAGCGGTGCTCGAACTTAAAATCCCATCCATTTTTTCGGCTGCATCTGTCGAGAGGGGAATTGACATTAGGAGGAGATTTTAGTCATTCGCGTTTAAGCTTTGCAAGAAAAACCAGACATTTCTTTTCCATGTTGATCCACTTGACGAAGATTTGTGCTTGTGTCAGGATGCAGACGACGGCCGGCTCCTTCGCTGGATATAGGATCGTCTCTCTCAGTTCCCTTTCAAAGCCCAACGCTTCGTCGACTAGATGAGCGAACAAAGCGTCGTCGTATTGAGCTCGTAACAATTCGGAATAGAGCTTTTCGACCGCTAGTAGAACTAAGGCTCGCATGAATTCAACCTATTTCGATCAATGAGACGAATCGTTGGGATCAGTCCCGATATACAGTATGTAGTTGCGTGCAGCCGAGACGTACCTTCGCGTCGAGGTGACTGAAACCAGTAGAGTCGGCAACCGGCTGGACATTCTTATGGACCCACTGTGCGTGATCCTTGATCCACGTAAGAATCTGAGTGAGAAACCATTCGGGCTTATCCTGCCTATTGGTCAGCTTGGCCCCAGTGAAATGATAGACGAATCTTTTCCTGAGTGGCCATACTAAAAATGCAATTGGTAGGGATACCGGAGCAAAGTCCGTTAAAACTAAGGTAGTGGTCATGGGTTTGACGAGCTCCTCCCTACAAATATTTTGTTCAGGATTCTTTAAGCAATGTCGTGAGTAATCAAAATTAGACACAAGGATACGGTTGTTGCAAGTGTAACAAATATTCCGTAAGTATTTTGAATTTCGTCGTAACTTCCGGGGTCAGGGTTGAACTTGACGTTGTTACTGTGCATGCGTTGCTGCCACAGAAAGGCCACCGGAACGTTTCGAGGATGTCGCAATAGTCTCTGAAATATTCGGAACTCGTTAAAAATTCCCAAATAAGAGGAAATCGGTCGAATCGTCGAGTTTGCAAACTTTCCCAATTCGGATCTTTACCTGGACAATTTATTTTTCAAGAGGTTGTACCAGAAACAAATGGTTCCGCGTACATACTTGACTAGATGGGCGCAAGCTGAGGAATCCAACTCGTTACTAATATCCAGAAGACTCGTGTACAACGTTATTGCAGATTCATAGTCATTGGACGACAAAGAGGTCTGCATTTCGTTGCTAAAACCAAACGACCGTTCTCTCAACGTATTTCATCCGGATATGGCACGCTTTGACGCGACAAATAGTTTCCCCGATACTGTACCTGATGGTTTCTAGATGCTTCAAAAAATTTAAGTAAGACGCCGTTTTAACCAATCGACTAATCTTTTCTACATTATTCGTTTCCAGTTCGAACGTAACAAATTTGTCTTCTTCCTCGTGTACCGCCGTTAGATCCGCTTTAAGTTTTCCCAACGATTTCTGCAGCAGTTCAATTTCGACGCTTGCATTTTCAACTTTTTCCACCACGGCTTTTAGCTTGGACGGTGCTTCGGTCGATGCCATCGACAACTACGAGGGCCACGAAAGAGACATACAAAACGGATCGGTCTGTGCACGAATGGTAGCGCGGTACACGCATACCGATCATACTGTTGCCATAGTCCTTACTGATTTTTCAATTTTGCGTTTCTCCGCTTCGAGCCGCGAATGCAACTTAGATAGCATGTCCAGTCCCGTCAGGTCTGAACCCAATTCCTCGTTGAACCGCTCTATAATTCTTTCTTCGATGGGTGCAGCATCTTCGAAAGTAGGCTCACCGCCCCACATGATGAATTCCTAACGAAACAAAGATAAATGCGAATGAAGATGAGAACGCGAAGAGTGCAATGAGGGCAACATATGCGCACATAACCAAGTACTTACGTTCGCGGGAACGCCCGTAGCGAATAGCACACGTCCCTGTCGGGACAAGTATTGACAAGTATCGGTGTTGATCAAATCAACGTGGCCAATTTCAAAGCGAGATTAGGCGGCACCTTTGAGGTTATTTTACATATCTACATATCTACAGTCCAGTGCAGTGCAGTGCAGTGCAGTGCAGTGCAGGGCAGTGCAATGGACCAGCCAGCAATGCACTGAACAAGATGAAATAAGACCAAGCAAGATGGAGTTCACAGAGCATTTGAGCATTACCAAGCATTACTGATTACTGCTGATTACACTAATTAGGCATGATGCGTGAGATTACTGGTGATGCTGGTGATTACCAGCGATTACCATTGATTACAAATATTACGATCGCACTGGCTCAAAACTCGATCGAGCACCCTGTCTATCTTACCGAATATCGGCAATGCAAACTCGTTGCTTTACCAGTGGTTTCTGGGCTTGTGCCCGAGAGGGCACCAGATGTGTATCAAACGGGTTTCAGTTTGAAGTGAAAGAAAATTGAGCGCACCTATACGTATACAAACATGTACATATGTATGTAGATCGATTGAATTGTGCGCATCGGTGGTGATCGATTGAAATTGGTTTGTCCAAGTGCTCGAGAGCATGTCCGAAAGCTATGAATTAGAGACTTAAAACGCGATTAATTGCAGCTCGAGGTTTCAAAGCGGATGCTTCTCGTGGCTTTGGTGCTTGATGATTCAGGATGAGCCCACAATGCATGATGTATGTACACAGTATACATAATACTCGTTCGTTTGTCGACACACTGTATTTGATGATGATACAATTTGTACACGCAATACATGCGTATATCGTATACATATAGAATGTGTATTATACGTATTGTACATTAAATACGCGTGTTAGTTTCGTCCAGTAAGTTGAGTTACGGGAAAAGAACGAATGACTATATTCGCTAATCTGGATTTCGATCAGAGCCCGCATAAGGGTTGGGGCGGGGAGAGGGGATAAACGATGGGGTACTACATAGATTCGAGTGCTTTCAATCGTAGTCGCTGCTATTGAGCAGATACAAACAGTCTATGAGAATTAACGAAGAGACGCATCCTCCTAAATACACGCACGTAAGTAAGTACCTGCTTGGCCTTAGTGAGATATACATATGTACAGATGTACATGTATGTCGTGCGTGTGACGAAAAGAATAATACCCGGATAGGATCAATTCGTTCGACGTATAAAACTATGGATCGTAAGTCGTAATTCTGGACGGACTTGGCATTGTTCCAAGAATTGTCGAAAATTCGTAATGCTTTGCGGCATCGAATGTAGAAGTCTACGAGTACAGATAAATCCTTTGCACACCAGTAGAAATATCCTACTTACCCTACTTACCCTACTTGTACTGGTTATACTAGTTATGCTACTTACATATGACGGAACTATACGTATACATACACACATGCATGTACGTAGATTGTGCATACTTGTATGTATATTATGCGTGATCCGTCCGACAAACGCTACGTTCGACACTGAAAATCTCATTTATCTGAATATTGACGAAACTTCGGAATACATTTCTAATGATTTGGACGGAATTTGAAAAGGCACCGGGTTGATGACACGGTAAATTGAGCCGCACAGGCACACGCGCTCGCAGTCCGCTGAACGGCAGACCGGGTACATTGTATGTACATAGATGGTAGACGGTAGACGGTAAACGGTATCGTACTCGTGTATGTATGTATGTACTCACAAGTAGTTGGACACATTGGTACGTTTAAGCAAAATTGAAAACACTCGATTGTGTCGATTAATTGAAAACTACGTTCTTCAGTCGAGTCTAGCAACCGAACCTTTCCTCTACACGCGGATTACGTTCGTATGGGAATTACAATTCTAACTAGTCTCTGGTGCACATACAGAAAAATGTAGAAAAATGTAAAAACTGCTATGGCAACTGCTGGTGGCAAGAGTAAACGCAAACTACACGTACATACATATCGATATCCCTCTATCGCATTGCATAGAACCTGTACCCGTGTACCGTACCGTAGCGTATCGTACCGGCCGTCTTACAATCTTAGAATGTTCCAATTGGAGAATTAGGGAATTAGAGAATTAGAGGGTATCTAGGAGAGAATCAAGTAGGTCCAATTGATTCTCGTCCCAGCCCGCGGTGGCTATCAGCAGTCCAGTGAGATCGTCCTCGCTCAAACTGACCTGATTGGGTTCGACCACCTCGGGAAGGCCGTCCGGAATCGGCGGCGACACGCTGCTCGGTGGGGTCTCGTACAAACTCGCTGACAAACAGCTTGTCGGCGGAAGCTGGCACGAGTTGGCCAGCTGACCGTCGATTATCCTTGTTCTTGCGGTAGTTTTCCCCGAGGTTTTCGCCGATGCCGCCTTGGACGTTGTGGTGACGGCAGAGTCCGTTTCCCGCGTCATTACCGTAGGCTTGCTTGGGACGTGCGATTGCGAAGATTGGAAAGATTGGAAAGATTGGGTAGGCTGGGTAGGCTGGGTAGATTGCTCTCTCTTTGCTCCAGAACGGCACCTATGAGACATCGTGCTGCGCCGCCTGGTTCGCTTGCCCTCCTCCATCCTCTCGAGGTCCAACTTCCAAAAGCCACCCTTTCCCGGCTCCTCCTTCGACCGGGGTAATTTTACGAAGCACTTGTTCAAGGACAAATTATGCCGAATGGAATTCTGCGCAAAGGGAGAAGAACGCAAATAGAAGATGGAGAGAAGAAAAGTGATACGTGAAGGATGTGCATGTACATGTATGGCATCTCCCTGGTACACTGTGGCGATTTCAATGCAACCAGCCAGCGTGAGCTGTGTGATTATGTAGACTGACGTACATTCGAAAAACACTTACTTGCCAAGCTGGATCGGCGTATTTGTAGTAGAGGAAATTCTCTCGGATCCAAGCGTATATGTTGGAGAGAGAGACCTTATTGTTGTTGGCGCGCATAGCCAGGCATATGATCGTAGCGTACGAAAAGGGTGGTTTCGCATCTGGATCCGCTCGGTACTTTTCCGCATTCTCGGCGAGATCTGCCAAATGTGTATTGTTGCAAAGAAGGATCGCACGAGCAGGATAGATTTGTTCGATGAGATTGGCACAAGCCACAGAATTTCACAGAGAGTACTCTGGGAGGTAAGTAGGTACCCTCTGTGGACTACACTCCTAGCGTTAAGTTACTTGCCTAACTCTGCCTTGACGAGAGGTGACAATTTTCTGACAGGTTGCCGAGTCACTGGGGGCGGTGATGGCGAACAGGGAGGTGTCGATAGACTCGAAGCACTCGTGATGTCGAGCGACTGTAGCCAGGAGAGACTCGTCAGCTCGGCTTCGACGCCGTAATCTTCGGCCGTATCCATCGATGGACAAGTGGACCTGTCGGCCAGTGGCGGCATCGCCTTAGTCTCGGCCGCGTTGGACTTGATCTTGACCATGTTCTATTTTGTGTTTTCTATTTTCTATTTTCTATTTTCTATTTTCTATTTTCTACTTTCTATTTTCAATTTTCACTTTTCAATTTTCTATTTTATATTCTATATCTTCTCTCGCCTCGTCTTTTGGGATACGTGGCGAAAGAGGGCGACCATCGGCCAACCAGACACTTTGCTGCCCCAAAGCCAGGGCATACGGACGGTGGGACGTGGGACTTGGGACGTGGAATGTGGGATGTCAGACGTCAGACGTCAGACGTGACACCTAAAGCATAAATTTCTGTGACAGCCCTTCCGTGCAACCCTCACTACTGGTTCATCTCGCGATCGGCGAGAGAAACTCTTCGTTAAGAAAAATCGGACACGTAGCCTAATGTGTGTAGCATCGGGGGATGAGCTGCAAGCCACTAGCTTCGCCGCGCCATGAGTAGTTTGTTCACTTACGTGTCGCGATCGCTACGTCAGAGCAATTATTCGTCACTCGAGCAATTCATTTTCCACTATTTCGTTCCTACCTCGTTGAGAAACGTGAAACGCGATATCGGACTCTACCGAATAAGATTAACAGAGTATTTTCGGAATTCCTGCGCGACAAGTAAAATACGGCCGACACTTGTTCGCTTAGCCGCTTACCCGTTTACTCGCTTGGTTGGATGCTCCAAGGGATCAGGGATGTGCAATGGTCGACGACGACAAGTTACGAGCGCACGAATACACAAATGCACAAATGCACAAATGCACAAATGCAGCTCCTTCAAGGGCACAACATTCCTGATTTTCGCAATGATCGAAAAATAACTAGGCCCGAACGATGCATGGCACGGGACTACGTAGCACGATACGCTAAGCTGTACTAATCTAGGACCAGGGAATGTGCTGCGGGATCCACCGCAGGTGCAAACCGCATGATTATCGAAATGGAACTGGTAGCAAGGGCTGTCGCGTCAGGAGCCCCGGCGAACCGAACCGAATCAACCCCCACTTTTTTACGAACCTGCTGCCGGTGGTTGGTGTCCGTGGTGGCAGGTGCCGGCCGCTGGTCGCTGGCTCGACTCCCCCTCGCACATGAGTACAACTTGCTTACGTAGCAGGTACACTCTGAGCAGGTACCGCCGTACTTGGCCTTACCTCCATTTGATTTAGCCCGACTTGTACCCCCAAAATGCTTGCTTCGAGCTTTTGCCCTCTAACGTAGAGCGTCTTTGCTACTTTGCGGTACGTGGGATGGCGCATTTCTATCCTCGTGTACAGAGAAACGGTGAATATGTAATTGGAGGTTTCGGTGAAGAGCGAGGCCAGGTGGCACGAAATTCTCGAATCGAATCGACTCGAATTGAACCAACTGTTCGCGTTTCGTTTTTCCATGGGATGCCATGCTGGCGGCAGGGATGGACGACTACCTGCCGTACATATCTGCCGTGCGTGCGTGCGTGCGTGCGTGCGTGCGTACCTACACACTTGTCTACTGGTCTTGAAAGTACGAACAAGAGAGTACGTACATGTACATATGGTGGGGAGTGTGTAGTAGCAGTGCTGTGGTGGCCAGCCATAGTGCAGGACGTGCAAGGGTCCAGCAGGGGGTAAAGGATAAACAGAGTCGATCGCGTGTGTTGGGAGGGGTGCGAGGGTGGTAGTGAGCGACACAGGTGAAGCCTGTCGCGCTTGGTGCAGGCCCGATACAGGTGCTGGTTCCATTGATCGAGTGGCAGAGGGGAGGGAGTAAGGAGGCACCAACAGCCACCTGCGATAGACTCCGGGAGCGAAGAGGGGTACGAGCCACTGCCATTCGAGCAACGGCCGGGAATGGCGCGACTGATCCCAGGGATTCCCGCTCAAGGCTACCCATCATTGGTCGGGGTTGCCCGCCGGGAACGATTACGCGCAGAATTCCCATCCAGTCTCCCTCGACGTACCATTTGGGCGTTATCCCTCGGAATCGGTGATCCTCCCCCTTTAGGATACCGCCCAACCAAAATTCTTGCAGAGACTGTCAAATTGCCGTCGAATGTACCTATGTACGTATGTATACACGTACTGTATTTATGCCCCGTGCAAAGGGATGAGCCGTCTCCCAAGTCGGCAAGATTCCTGGCTGACACCGAATCGTACTTAATAATTAACGGTCCTCCTAGCCTTCCATTCTTATATGTACAATTACATATTATCCGGGAACACGCTCAAGAATTATGTATCTGGCGTCTAGCGAGACACCGCCGTGCCAATGGCACGGCCGTATCGATCCGATTAGAGATCTGGCTACCCCTATTGCGACGGTAGCATCTCGACATGCTCGACGTCATCACTGCCACCGGGACCGGTGGTGAGACCTGTTCAAACTCCGGTTTCACGACCAGCGGTAGCAGTGGAACCACCTGCCACCCTCCCTTCTAGTAGTGCCCTCGCACATTTTCTGACTCATTCCCAACTTCCGTTCGAATCGCACCCCCAATTGCTGACGACCAAAGGCGCTATTAATATCCCCAGCATTTCGGTCAAGTTCACCACCTAGGCGTCCCGGGCCGCGTAGAACCTAGACCAAACTGCTCCCTGATTGGGAATGGGAAGAGCCCGAAAAGACACCGGGAATGGCGAAGCTTATAAGCTTACAACATACATATGTACATGTATGTATACAATGTATAGGCGCGACGCGATGTAACGTATAGGATAGGGACACCGTTGTAGGTCACCTGGCGAACTGTCGTGTCCACTATGATGTGGGCATACTTCAGCGGACAATTTAAAACTGAAAAGAATGACAGGATAACGGTAGCGCCTAGCTAGGAAAGAAAGTTCTAGTATCCGAGAGGGTGGAGGAGCTCATATGCAATATTCAGGAAAATTGATTTCGTCAATTGTAAGCACGGTAGCTCCGATAGCGGCAATAACCACGATCGACGATCATGGTTCCTGCCTTGAACTGACGATGAAAGGGAGAATCGAGATAAATATCGGGCAAAGAATGAAGAAACGATCAAACGAACAAATGAACACGTGAACACGTGAAAATACGGGAGGAGGGCTGCGACCAGGATGCGGCGTATAAGCAGTGAGTGAGTAAGCGATAAAGTGCGTTCACATTCCCCACGTGTGCAGTCGATTTGGCGCATGCACCCGGCACTTTGTGCCGCTTCCTCACCCGCGCGTAAGTGCGGTGGTAAACAGCAAGCAGGAACGCAAGTGACATAATCACCACCCTACCACCGTCTTTTTGCACGTGCGATTCTCGCAACCCCGAATAGACGGGTGCACCACGGCTCATCCACGAACGCTCACTACTCATAGTCGCTACCTACACCCTCTATCCACTATCGATTCCTTCCGTCCAGTCTTTCTTATTTGCAAAACGTCCAATGCAAGTCGATACGCGAATAAGTGGACGAGTGTCCACGTACATATATGTACTTGCTTGCGTCTGCTTACTTATCGGTACCAAGAGGTATCCAAAAAGCTTCGTGATGTAACGTAATCTAACAATAGGTGATCTCCCTTGATCGGGGCTCTGCGCTGCTTCCAGTCAATCGGGTGTCTGTCTGCCTGGTTCTTTACGAAACTCGTGGAAATGAAACAATCACGTACGTATAGATCTTTCTATAAATGTATATTTTTCTGTCTTTATTCGCATATATACACATACATAGATGCATACACATCTGACTCTTGATCCTCATTCATGCAAGACACCCGCCCCTGCAAATGCGCGCATGCACACGTAGACGTATGTATATGTATATAGACGTAACCCCGTAGATAAGGAGAGTAAGTTGAATCAGGTTAAGACAGTGAGAAAGTCTTTAGACATTGTTGCAATGTTGAAATGAAAAAACCGTGCGCATCGATACACAACCCAACGCCTCAGTCAGTCGGACCGCATCTGTTTCAAATAAATGATAAGGAAGAAGGGTCAGAAGGTTCGGACGAAGGAGGTAAAAAGCCGAATGACCCACCCGTATCGAATCGCAAGGAAAGCTGAGGTTTGCAAGTTTTACTCGTGACACTACTTACAATTGGTATGTATGTACGTATGTATACCATTCTGCCGCTGTGATAATTCTAATCACTAAGCATACGAGCACTCGACGCCACAATGTTTCAGCTCTAAGCAGCGGTTCCTCGCTCGACGCATAACGCGCGTACGCGCATCACTGACGCGTCACGTCAGTGATAGCCGTTCATCAATTATACTATCTACGCTAGATTGGAGTGCAAAATGACTCCCGCACTTTGTGACGCAAGCAGTTGACGCACCCCCCCCCCCCCCCCTCCCCCCCTTCCCCTTCACTCTCTGGGATTTGACGTGCTCAATGCCGAGTGCTAGTAAAAGGTGTCAATCCCCTAAGAGTCATATTGTCTAGAACGCCACCGATGTATGCCGCTACGTCGATCGTATCCTTTTCGGCTTTCCTAATGAACGGATGCTCCAGCAGCTTGGTATACTTTGGTCGTTGGGTTTCTTCCTTGATTAAACTGTAAAGAACCGCGAGAGTCGAATATTCGATTGGATATTGTATGCCAGGAGAAGGGGCAAATACATCTGCTACATTTCTCACCATGTATTCACGAAATTGACAAAGTCCATGGTAAACTGATTGCCGTTTTCGTTTGGCGACAGCCGCGGAGGATCACCCTGAACCACTTGATAAAGTTGTTCGAAAACAGAGTTCCATTTTGGATAGGGAAAGTAGCCAGTAGCTATTTCCATAAGGGTGATCCCCAAGGACCATACGTCACTCCTTACGTCGTATCCTCGGCATCGCTGAAGATCTATCCTTTCGGGCTGAGGAAAATATGGAGAGAAAAAAGGATAAGAATAAAGACTCAATACTCGCTACAGTATACTTACAGCCATGTAAGGCCTGCATCCGGCATCTCGAGTTCGGGCAATCGAGTCTACCAGTTGTCCCGATATACCAAAATCGCACAGTTTGATATTTCCGTGACGATCCAACAGTATGTTGCTGGGTTTAACGTCTCTATGAATGATTCTCAATTTCTCCTTAAGGTAATTCAGTGCCTTAACCGTGGCAACAGTGATTTTTCCTAAAATACGTTCTGGTATTCTCTCCTTTAATATCTCGTGGATAAACTTGTAAAATATATCTAGAGACGTATCCATTAGTTCCATGCAAATCCAACAGTCACCCTGAGGAAATGAAAAGAGGCCAAGACTGTACAAGATCCGTTTTCGAGTTTTCAACTTTCTCGAGTGTCTCATGGCACGAGCACGGTCCATTTGCTGGCTTACTCACTTCTTTGAATAGAGCCCCGTAAAATTGCACGATATACGGACATTCGTTAGATTTCATAACGACCTGCAAGTCCATCAAGAGTTGCTTCTGCTCCCCCTGATCCACCGTGGAACGAATTCTCTGCGATATCCGAAAAGTGTGCTTCGTAAGAATACCGAATTTCCTTTCCAATAACGATCAAACAAATTCCTTTACCTTCACAGCCATCACGGTGTCGCTTATCCTATGTCTCATTTTATTTACAGTTCCAAACCCACCCCTTCCTATTTCACCTAGATCCACAAGGTCCTCGCTCGTGAAATCGTAAACGGTGTCTGGCGAGAGTTGCAGTTTACCGCTGCTGTGCATAGGCTGACACATTTTTATCTTTTCTCTGTAAAATGGAGAACATTAGTGGTAGAGACGGAACGTTCTCTTGTTCGCACAATTAAAATTGTTCTAGCGTCGCTTCGTTCTACTTTGTTTTATCCTGACAAACGTCAGGTTGATGCGTCCCTGGACAGATGGGTCTTCTCGCTGGCTGGTCCATGAGTAGAAAAGGTAGGCACGCGCAACAGGATCTACCAAAATGATCCATTGCCTTAACGGCTCGTGCACGATTGGGCGTAGCGTTCGTCGAGTAAATATTTTCAACGGTACTCGAAACGTTTAACAAAGAGCAACTTACCGAGGTGGACAAGCGCAAGCTCCGGTCGAGTTCGAAAGAGCAGAATTTGTCGAATTGGTCAGCGTAAGGTTACTGCCCTGCGTGTCGAAACGAAGCTTCAACTGTCTCCGTTTTTCTGCCAAGGAGAGAGAAGTAATTCGGCATATAATATAGCGCTACGAATTGAACGGTGGCCAAAAGCAGTGTCAGCGTGATCGTGATACAAAGGCGTACCTGACATCTCTGTTTTAATCTCATTATTGGGTCGAAACTCCAGGCGTTGAAAGTTGAACGACCTGCCAGGACCTGAAATGCAGAAAACGTTGAAAATGTAAACTGTGAAGTAGCAAAAGTCCCCCGCGTAAGATTCCCAGGTAAATAAATAGACGCGAATTATAGCTGATGGGTGTAATAAACGGTCGAAGGCGGCAACGAGTGCTAGGTTATGTTGATCATAGTTGGTGTGCAAGCTTGACCAGATTTGCGTGCACCGTGTACCCACTCCGTGTACCTTGGTTCATTTGACTCGACGGATTTCCTTGATTCTCCGCCATTTCAGGAATCGTAGAAAGAGTTTGGCCGTTGCTGACGGGCTAACAACTTGTCACCGACCTTTCCCTTTAGGAGACCTTCCCCCAAGATTTCAACAATCTGACATCGGTGTTTGGCAGCGAGCGCACCATTTGTGCAGTTAGTATTCCGAATCACTGCGAATGCCGTCGAGTCGTCGAGAGTGCATGCGAGCTAACCCGCGTACTCTCGCGCGTCTCTATGAGTATACACGATACGCGCGATGGATGCAAAATATGCAATCTTTCTACCGCTTTCTACGTGCGCGCCTATAGACGGGTCTTTGTCACTCTCGTTCACCCCAAACCCAAACCCAATCCCAAACCAATTGCCAGTCGGGTTATGCCAAACGCGCTGCAAATGCACCAAAGCAGGCGAAATTATGTCGGACGAGACTGGAGAAAATAAAAAGCGACAGCGGACCAGCCAACGAGACTATGTACTCTCAGTGAGCTTGAGCAAACTTTATCCCGTTTTATCCACCCTTCCACTGCCACCTGCTTACAGTTCACTTTCCACTGGTCTCCGCGCTAGTCGACATACACCCATCCCCCCGACCAACCCGCTGGAATTGACGCGAATTGACGTGAACTGACGTGAGCGGCAACTAGGATCGACCACCCTGTGCCTGTGCATCCTACCCCGGAGCAAAGGATCCCGAGCAATCCCGAGTTCCCGAGTTCCCGAGTTATTCACCCAACTGAGTGCAAAAATTGACACAGGGCCCACGCCACTGACCGCCACTGACTTGCACTGGCACTGACTGCCCACTGACCACTGGATTATGCATTAACTGGTATCAACCATGGCATTAGCTTGGCTCGAGCTACATACACGCACGAATACGCATACCTGCATACGCGGACGTGATGAATGGTGATGAACGTGATGACCGATGGCCCGATGGCTAATTCGTACTAATTCGCCTTCGCCGGGGCGCCAGAGGAGTACTGAGGGTACTGAGGAGTATCCGAGTACCCAGAGTACATACCATGGACAAGGTGTAGGCAGTATAGGATAGAAGGGATGGATCTGCCTAGCCTGCCTCCAAATACACATGACTCACCGTTACCGACTCGGCGTACATATATACAATATATATTGTATAGTTGGCGTAGTATTATACTACGCCAATTGCATTGCATACATTGCAGCGATAAAATTAAACGCAGATTATGGGTATGCTTTCGATGGCAAATCCAATCGATTTAGCTTATTTTCTCGAAGAAACAAGATCAAAGTAGAATTCGTCGAAATTGGTCCACTGGCTTCGAACCAAGGATCCTTGGTTTCCACCAGTTTCCACCCACAAAAGTCTATTCGCCCTCTGAAGTACATCCTTGCACACTACATAGTGACCGAACATCGTGCCTATCCTGCCTTCCATCGATCAAATAAAAAGTGATGGGTTGGTTTATCGGCCGGTTTGAATTTTGATGATTGAGCATCGGTTATATGAGACTCGTCCCAAAGAGGTCCGCATCGAAAATCTGACACCCTGGGATTTGCGGGTAACCGTCGCGTTACGCGTAACACGCTAATTGGCGCTAATCAGCAATAATCTACTTGAATCTACTATACTATATATATATTACTATACATATATACAAGGAAAATACGATTCGCCCAAGCAAAGGTGTCCGTCTCGGATTTACTCCACGAGACCTACCTACGACGTCATTTCCGTTAGTGGCGTTGAGCGGCTTTGAGTGACGTCACGTTTAACGCGCCAAGGAGACGGAAGCACCGCCGCTGCTGCTGCCGTCGCTCCCCCAGATAGCCAGGTGGCGTGAATGTGATATTGTGGTGAGGCGCCACGTGACATGACAGATATCGAATTCTGTGTCTCAACGATTACGGGACTGTCAAATCACGTCGTTGAGTCACGCGATAGCATGAGCGTGACATCGCACCGTGATATAAGGGTGACATGACGGCACAGCCCTGTGGTGCTACGCGGTGGCAGGGACGTGATGCCACAAAACCGCAATATGCATTTAATCCCATACCCGTAAAAGAAAATTAAATTAAATTAAACTCGCGGATATTTGTTAACATGTATTTATTTTTTAATATTACATTTCATATATACACAATAAAATTCATGTTAAAAATATGTCTTCGTCGTCCAACTGATGTCCTGCTTCTAATTTTCTTCCCCTCGCCATGAGTCGGTGAACCATATACATGAAACAAAAATTAGACAATGTGAATTACAATTAGAAAGTCAGAATTTATCTTAGAAAATAATGGAAAGAATAGGAAAAGGAAACCAGATAAAATACATTATAATTGAAAGAATATGAAAAGAAAAGCAGATGAGAGCACTATTGTCAATGTGAATAAAGTATGAGCGTTGTAAAGTTTCAAATAGGAAAGAAATCTTTACGTACCTTAACTTATTTTTCTGATTTAGCTCCTTCGTCATCAGTTGAACCACCAGGAATATGAAAGTAAAGACGATTAAATACATTATTGTCAGTGTGAATAAAGTATGAGCGTTGTAGAGTTTCAAATAGGAAAGAAATCTTTACGTACCTTAACTTATTTTTCTGATTTAGCTCCTTCGTCATCAGTTGAACCACCAGGAATATGAAAGTAAAGACGATTAAATACATTATTGTCAGTGTGAATAAAGTATGAGCGTTGTAGAGTTTCAAATTAGAGATTTTATATATGTCTTTATGTTATTTTATATTTTGTATTTTTCAATATGTTATGTTTTCTAGATTTAGGTTACTTAGATTTTATATATGTCTTTATTTTATTTTATATTTTGTATTTTTCTATATATTATGTTTTCTACATTTAGGTTACTTAGATTTCATATACCTTTTTATTTGTTATTTTTTGACGCATAAAAAAATGTACTGTTCAAAATGAGATTACATATCAAAAAATCATGTCATCGTTTCCTTACCTTTTCCTTTCACCCATTCTACTTCCAACTTTGATTTTCATAAATAATAACATTATATAATTGAGATTGAAAGATGTTAGCCGTCACCAATAACCTAGAATTATAATTCTACGCATGTCGAAGAGATCTCTTGACAGGTCATCGGGTTGCATATCTGTGACACGAGTCCGTGCAACGTGCCTCGGAGGCTATGTACCTGTCATGTCACACCACATGTCACCGCGTGGAAAAAAGTGGCTCACTCGATTGGCTATCTGTAATGTCACCGGGTGGAAATCTGTGACTCGAGCCAGTGTAACACCCAAGTGCCTCGACAGTGATGTGCTGGTGGTATCACACCGCATGTCACCACGTGGAAAAAAGTGGCACCGCCACACTTGGCTATCTGGGCCTATGCCATACAGCACGCGCGTATGCTTCTTCGCTCTTCCGCTTTGCATTCGCCATCCATCGCCATCATTGGTCGCCATCAGTCGCCATTTTGTCCTGTGTCTTGTGACTCTTGTATCGTGTGTAGCGTGGTCAGCGTGGGAGCGTGGCTCGTCCTGGAGGGAGAGCAGCTTGCGAGTTATTTTGCGCCATATTCTATTTTCTGCCTCTTTTATTCGAGAACTCGTGAACAAAAGAACGTGTAGGGGATCTTGAGAACGGCAGAGAAATGAGTTACGGTCGGCCACCGCCCCGGATAGACGGGATGGTCTCTCTGAAAGTGGACAATCTTACGTACAGAACGACGCCAGAAGATCTGAGACGCGTGTTCGAGAGATGCGGCGAGGTCGGCGACATTTACATCCCGAGAGACCGATTTACTCGCGAGAGCCGAGGATTTGCCTTTGTCAGGTAGGTTGTTATGGAGTAGACTCCCGATGGGCCCATTTTTTTGTCCCTCCGGCATTTCCCAGCATTTTCCAGTTAGATAGGAAACTTTGAGATTTCTCGAACGTCCTGCCATTGCAGGACCTTTGGGTCCGCGGTACTCGCGAGCTACGTGCGAAAGCGATCGAATGATTAGCAGTCGAATCAGATGATAGTCGGTCGCATCTTTTTCGGTAGAGAGGGCTAAGCAAGACGAGTGGGACGTGAGACTGTTTGAAAAAGGGGCCGAGGGGGTGAGACGCCAGAGCAAGGAAATTTTAAAATGGTGATGGCTTTTCGGCCTATTTCACCTTTGCAATGCTCTGCCGCCTCGGTCGCAATAGTAGCACGCGCACGTTGTTCACGATCCTGTGTATTCGTACGTATCCAGATTTTATGACAAACGCGATGCCGAGGATGCACTCGACGCAATGGATGGCCGCCTGCTCGATGGAAGGGAACTCCGGGTACAAATGGCACGATACGGGCGACCAACTTCTCCACATCGAAGTCGCGGTAGCCGTCGTCGTGGAAGGTAAGTTGGATATGATGGAAAAAGATGAGCTGTGCGCAAGAGTGGTGCGACGGTACGCCGGTACGCCGGTAAACTGGAAAGAAAGAAGAGTGAAGCATTTTCCCGCTACCGCAGATCACGTAGCAGAAGCAGAGATCGGCGACGTTCGCGATCGCGATCGCGCAGTAGGTCCAGGAGCCGCGATAGGGACCGCAGGAGATCTTACAGTCGAAGTCGGAGCCGTTCTCGTTCGGACAGTAAGAGCTCTCGTGGGAAGTCACGTTCCCGAAGCAAATCGCAAGATAGGCAAAAGGACAGTCGTTCCAAGTCAAGATAAGGTTTGTCCGTTTTTCCGCCAAATTATTTAACGTTAAGAATCCTCGTTGAACGTTGTACTCAATGATTTTCTTTTTTTTCTCTGCATTCTCTTCTGTAGGCACTGCTTAAGTAGTAGGACTGTGCAGATACAACCAGAAACAGATGCACATGCCGCAAATGCAGAAATGCCTGTCTTGCTAACGAAAAGGTATTCACTATTACCCACTATAACTAGAGCAACACTGTCGCACTATCATTTTCTTGTATCACATACTTATGGATAATAATAATATTTACGCCGACGATAACGATAACGATAACGATAACGTAATACAATTACGCCGACGGTGACAATCACGACAATGATGACAGCGACTTTTCCGGGTTGAAAGCAAACTCAAATGATCTTTAATGTAACGCAGCACCAAGGTTCTTAGTTTCCCCGACCGATTCGAATTTCTGCACCCCAAATTCACCTGATAATTTCTGCGCCGTTAGTTTATATTGCCTTGGATAATTCTTGCTTCTTTGGCCAAAAGCAAATGTATCGCCCTCTTCTATGTAACGCGCTGACGGGCGTTTGTGTGTGAAATCACACATGCCTATATACTTAACGAACTTACCAAGGGAATCCGAAGATAGACGTTGATTCGTTACGGATTGCACTATACCACAGCACATTACTCTAATGTATATGTTGTCGCGAGTATAATTGCGATCACATTACGTGTACCCAATCACTATTCCTAATCTCTGATCTATCCTGTGCAAAATGATTTGTGCCACTGTTACCGTACGGCTATCTCCCGCGGTACAATTACGTAGAATAGTCAGCAAATAGTTTCGTTTTGTATTTGATCGTTGAAATTGTTAAGGGCTCGAAATAATTCTGACAACTGCACAAATATCGTGATCTCGAATTTGTGGTATTTCTCTCCCTTCCTCATTTTTTTCTTTTCTTCATCATCGTACCAGTGCCCCGTCCTGTCCCAGTTCCTTATTCCTTGTTCTCTGTTCTCGTTTCGCCTCTTCTCCATCTACATATATTTCCCACTTTTCTTCCCTCATGTTGTACTGTGCTCGGCCCTTCGAGTTTGTTTGGATCCTAATGTCAATGACTTGGCAGAAACAAAACGGGCCCTTTTGCTAAGATCCTGTTGCAACGAAAAAGCATCTTGGTTCGCCGATAAGAATTGTGAAAATACCCTCGGGATCCAAGCATACTGAAATTAATGCAACCTTGCAAAACAAAACAAAACACGACAAACGGGAAAAAAGGAAAAAGGGGGGGGGGGGAGGGAGGGATTGAACGGTTGTCCTCAATAAGAACAGTGATTGGAAGATAATGCAAACGGTGTGTGGCCGACAAAGTTCATATTTCAAGGGTTTTCATCTAAAGTTTGCAATTTCAGTTATTCCTCGGTATCTCATTGCATACGGACAGTGATATGCGCATTCTACCCTCTTGATTAGTTTGAAAGATTCGAATCATTGTCCATACAGATTGTAGGGTTAAGTTTTGCGTTTCTGTAATAGTACACAGTATACAGGTTTATTTATGTAAGTCTGCCATTTATAATAAAGTGTAATAAAAATGCAGAAGACAGAACTGTTGACGTCATAATATTAAGTTCGGTAAATGAAAAATAATTTGCCTGGACGTAGGAAAGGTATTAGGCACGTATAGAAAAGGAGCTAGAATGTTGCAATTGGCAATTGGCAATCCGTCGCAGTAACGATTAGTTTCACACGATTGTTGTTTTAGTTTTCTTTTTTTTTCCCCACTTTCGATTTGTAGCATCGCGGCCTCCTAACCAAAGGGACACCGAGAAGGGCCCCTTGGTGTCCCTGCCACTAAATATAAGTTAGCACTACAATTGCGTTAGCCCATGCCCTTCACTTATTCGCGAAGACTCTCCTCCCACTGGTTCCTCAACATGACTGATTTTCATGTTCAAGTTCGCTGGGTATACATAATATACACGAGACAAATATGAATCGTGGAAATTTGTACGCTATCTCTGTCACGTAATAGTATCATCCATTTAAGTACATTATTGCATAGAAAGATAAGTGCGAGGCATAGCCTGTTAAATGTGAAACATTGAAAAATGTAACCTTCACTTCGATATAAGTAATTGCTGAGACATAACTAAGTGATAATTTTATGGTGCCACAGGCGGTGGAAAGGAGTGGCGTGGCGTGACGCGGCGCGGCGTGGCGCGGCGTGACGTGGCGTGGCGAGTGTAGCGGATGATGGGGTAGCTGAGAGTAAGCAGTAAGCCGAGTGGCAGGGGGCTGTAAGCAGTTTGCAGTAGCGAGCGGTCCGTTGGTGCGGTGGTGGTCCGGTGAATGCAGGTTCGCGTATCGATCAGAGATCCGGGCGAGAGACAGAGGAAAGACGGTGGGCTAGAGAAAGAGAGAGAGGGGGGAGGGAGAGTACGAGGGTAAGCGTATACAAGAATGAAAATGAAGGAAACTGGTCATCTTTATGTTTCTCTCAGCATCTGTTTGTCTATCTATCTATCTGTCTTTCTGTCTGACTTTTTCTTTCTTTCTCTCTTCGCCTCCCCCCCCCCCCCCCCCCTCTCCTCTCCTCTCCTCTCCTCTTCTCGCCTCTCCCCTCGCTTCCTCTTCCTCTCTTTTTCTCTTTCTCTCTCTGTTTGGGGGCGGCTTCATGTGTAGGAGTTGCAAATGTGGCTAGAGATACAGGGGGAGAAGATGCGAGGGACATAAAGAGATGCCATGCTGTCTTGCTACAAGAGGTGCCCGAAGATAGTGTGTCCGGCCCTACCACCCGTCAGACCAGCTCCTGTTACAGGTAGCCCATCGGTAACATCCAATTCCGCGAGCCACGCAGCACTTTTTTCCGACCGGTTCTCTTCGAGTGATTCGCCCGCGAGAGTTGCGATTATCCCGATCGGTACTTTTTTGTTCCAGCAGTGCATGTGCATGTGCTCTGCTCATAGCTTCCGAGATTTGTCGGTCTCTCGACTGTAGAACGCACAAGTTCATCTTGCTCGGTGTAATGCATCCCAATCTGCATCTGGTTCGCGTGTGATTCTGCATTCTGCATTCCGCAATTCTGTGCCCGTGTCTCCTTTGTCTCGTTTTGATCATCTTTGATTCGGGAACGCGTATGAATAACGTACGGAACGTACGTCAATCGTTTTTCGAAAGAAACAGGATTTGGAAATTTTGATGACTCGTTGGACGCGTGGGCCGTCGGGTAGGGGGCTCAGGGCCAGTACCAAAGATAATTCGGTCTGGTGGAATCTATTCCTGTCCTTCTTTTTCAGATTACATTCATCGTATCACAATAGAGAGTAAGTATGCGGAGGTAAGAAAGTAGCATTAAACGTGTACACATATAGATACAGGGTATGCAGGAGACTGGAGATTCACGGAGAAGATGCCAATAATTAAGAAACTGGGTCGACGAGTGTAGTATCGAATCATGTTTCAATTCGTAATCGTTACTGCGAATCGTGAAATTGTATTTAGTACGTTAGTTTCGTTACTTCCAAGTTGACGATTATTCTTCGTCGTACTTGATCATACTCTCGGCAACTATTACGAATTGCATTATGCAAGATCTATACCTCGGGGTGGGATAAAGAAAAATGAAATTATTGCTGTGTTCATAGTCTTGTAGCTACACTACCGCACATGTATCAGCCGCATAACAGCCGCATAACGGTTGCATAACACCTGTCCATCAAGGATGGCAAAGAACTGGGTCTGTATTGTTGCCGAGGAAGAAATCAATAAAGAATTTCGAAGGAGGACCAAAAGTACAAGTTTTTACTGTTCCAAGTAGAAATTACAAAACCCAATCTTACGTCTTCCACGTATAATTCCTCATAAATGGTACATACGTGTATAACCATTTTTAATCGGTTCATGGTTGATTTATCGAAGCCGAACAATTACTGGAAGAAAATGTGCGGCACCCCGACCACGGTCGACAGTGCGTTAGTGAACTTTTTTCTCTTTCCCTGGCACGGGGGTGGGTTGCTGCAACAGATAGGGCTTTAGACAGCGAACTACCACGTAAAGAAAGAGACCCAGAAAGTGTCCGGCAAAGTGCAAACTTTTGTAAAAATGAATGATTTCTTGAAGGTTCAAAAGCATGAACGGAACCCCCAGGTACGCCATGCAAGTCAGCCTCATGTACCAGAGAGCGAAAGTCCAAAATTTTTTGGCCTGTAAAAAGAATAGACGCTCGGTAGCGTAGGCACGATGGTGGTGTGGGTGGGTGATTGCGAGAAAGAGAGAGATACTCACGAGAGTCTTCTCTTCGCTTTGCCGATAGAATTTCACAGTGATATCTTCCAATGGCAAATAAAGGGGAACCTGGCAAATGCAAAAATAGTAGCCGGCGGCATAGCCATGCCAAAGAGCGGACAAGAGCATTGTGACGATTGTTCGAAGCCCTCTGTTTGGAAATCTTTTGTAGATGCAAGTAGCCATCCAATATTGGATGCACGCGTTCCAGACCTTCATGGCTGTTCTCACTAGCAGACACGTCTCCACTTGCCAAACGTCCATGTTATGTACAGTCTCAAAGTCGTATTTTTCGCTGTTCAATGCTTCGGGATCGGAAGACGATCTGAAAGGGTCATTCCCATATTCATCATTCGCAACCGTTCGCAAGAGCGGAGCGCAGTCGTGCGTTGGGAACAAGTGGACTGGAATGAACGGCATTCCTTACAGTGCGACGACGTTTTTGTAATCCTTTGGTCCTAATCCTGGAAGAGGCTTGCAGATGGAAGGATAGGCCCCCAAACCGGACATTTGGCACGAGCATTCCGAAAGCATCATTCCAACAAACATGCGCAATCGAAAAACAGCAAATGTCGGATAGATGTAAAAGAATCTATAAAGAAACGCTCGTTGGCCAAATTCCTTCGTGAGAATGTACTGTAAAGGAAAGAAGAGTCGAATTGAATTAAAGTACGATGGACGCATGTTGTACAATAGGTAGGAGAGTGTGTTCCTTCGAGTGAATGGGGTGACGCGATTCCTACCTCCGTGGGAAATTGTTCCTTGGCGATTAAAAAAAGAATAGCAAAGATCACAGTCTGTTTGAGCTTGTGCAACGTCACTGGCCAAGGGTCGACGTGGTTCGGGAATGGCCTGTACAGCGAATCCCAGTAGGTTCGATAGCGATAGTATGGCCCGATAAAGAATCAAAGAATCAAAGAATCTGAAGAGCGCACACGCTAAATCGGTCCATGTTAGCCGGGCATAAGTGGCAAGCGACAAAGTCGGAGGAACGTGCTGCATCTCTTGTGCGCGTAGACTAGTGTAGAGTAACTAACAGTCAGTGTAAACTGTCTTACCGGTGAGTACTCCCATGTAACTGAAAGAGTAGTGAAAAACATCCATAAAGCCAATCGGTCTTTTCATTGCTTCGGACCTTACCCCCTCGGGGTCATCGTCGTTGTCGGACATGGACGCTGCCGAGTTTATTTCGAACGCCAAACCAGGTAACTTGATGGTCATTATCATCACAATTAGATTCGTGTGAGTAGGCGGCACTGGGAGCCCGACCCAATCGCCTAGTCGGAAGACAACGAGTAGGTGGAAAAAGGAATAGAAAAGGCTGCATAGATGCTGTCTTCTGTAATGAGAAAAAAAAGGAAACAAGGGAGAAAGAGCTACCCCGAAACTACCGTGGCTAAACACCCATAAACGACCAACCAACCGTACAGGTCAAGCGAAAAAAAATCCTTGGTCGTGCGGTTTATGATATTACGAGTTACAGCTATGTAATCAGGCTTGCGAACGTTATTCTTTCTTTCTCTGTACGTTATAGTCCGTTATAGAGTCGTACTATCCGTCAGCAGAGTACTGATGTACATACTTGATGTACATACTCGAGTAATTTAAGTTGACTGTGCAAGTGGATCGGAACTCACGCGCCTCCCTCTAATAAAATTACCCCAAATGACCTAGATAATACAATTGTAAGGTATTGCGAGCAAGACATATTATTGGCCGGGGAGGGCGAGGAGGTACACGTGCGCCCATGGATATTCGAGATCTGATTGTGAGAGAGAAATGTGTATTAATTCTGTTAGCTGAAATGCCATACTTGACTGATTGCGTGCTTATTATTATCCCATTAACCGCCGTCATGATCAGCGGATGAAGAACATGAGTCCCAGACACAAGGGTGGCTAACAGTAATCCAATAGCCGTGCCCGTCCATTGTTTCAATTTAGGATCGCTGATCTTTCGATATACGGGTCCAACTGCAATGCTAAGTAGCAACAACAGTACGTATACGATGTCTGCCCAGAGCATCCTTTTCGCCAAGGCGATACTCGGAAAATAGAAATACAAACTAGCGCACTAATTTCAACGATAAGATTGACCGAGTCACTGGTGAATGGTAATGGTGACTTGGCGGGCGGGAACAAGCGGCAGCCCGATAGCCCGCACAGTTGCACCTTGCTCCGCTTGACTCGCAGTGGCTTGTAGTGACTTGCAAGCCTGCAGCAGTGGCCGCTGACCGAGTTAGACCAACTGAGACCGACCGTCAATACGTATTTAGTACGTACCGAACTGTACTGACTGTGAGCTGAGCCATTGCGCTGCATTGCACTGCCGTGCGCACGGCAGCATTACTCAATTATCGAACTATCGAACTATTTGTTCTGAGCGTCGTCCGACTATTATGCAGCACATTACTTTTATGTATACTGTTATTAATTGTGCGTAGACGTTTAAAGGTCATTAGATGCGTGGCGATGCGCGGAATTATAGGTTCTCGCGAGGTCACGATTCTTGGGAGTCATCGTGACACTCCAAGACTACTGTATTTAGTTATGTTCAACGTGACACGCTATGTATTTCGTATGTATTTCTTGTAGCGTGACTTCCTTTCAAATCACGCGTTTTGTTGAGTATGTACTACATAGAGGCCATAGAGAATATTCTTGGAAATCCTCGATCGTGCAAATATGCAAGTTTTCTACCTTATCTTCCCTCGGGAAGGCAGATAGGCCGGACAATCAGCGGTTTCCGGGATTACCCCGTCGAGGGCAATACGTGTCTGTCCATGCGAATTAATTTATTTTCATTATCAATATCGCTTCACATTACTGTATTGGTTGATCGAGCGGAGCAGTGGAGAGTCCCACTCCTGCTCCCACTGTTCCCGAAAGATTAGACACGAATTGTGGGTAAGATGGAGAATACAAATCCATTAATACAATGAAAGTGTATTTATACAAATTAGGACATTTTCATGAAACGGCATACACGTCACAGACGGGTGATCCAATTTTGCGAGTGACATTACTGTCACAGGCAAAATAGTAGCGGCATAAAATAGAGAAAGTCGCTGAAAGACTGGCACTAAACGAATTGAAAATTCTACGGTTTTTTTCCCCGCGATCTCTGCGTTTGCTCGATCTTTTTCTGATGCGCCATTTCTTTGGCTTTTTTCTCTTCGTCTCGCCTTTTTGCCGCTTCTTCCCGTTGCTGTTTTATTATGGCCAGTCTGGCCAAATCAGCTCGTGCTTCCTCGGTTTTTCCGGCTGCATGCAATTTCTGATAATTAGCGTAGGCTCTCTGCTTCTCCAGTTGTTCCCTGAGAACAAAATAGACTAGGTCATTTAGGGCAATACGATCGGAAGCGGCCACCAGGTGAGTGTACCGATTAAAAAGTGATTACCTTTCTCTTCTAGATAACTCTGGCTTTGCTTTTGCGTCGGAAGTTCCGGTTAGTTGGGACAATTTTTTCGTTTTTTTCTGTACCCTATTTGGATTTTCAACCTCGATTAAATTTTCGACGCCCTTTGCTTTGGCCTGTGGAATTTAGAAAAAAAAAACCTTAAAGAACGCTACTAATATGCGTAAGAACGTGGACTCCATTCGACAGGTCTGACTAATATTACTTCTGTTTCCGATTCCGAGTCTGAGTCCGTGCCCGAATACCAGTTTGAGTCATTGCACGATTCCTCTTCGCTACTCGTGTCTGCCCTTTTTGACCTCCCTCCGCTACTCTTAGCCTTGGGCTCGTCGTGATCGGCGCTCTCGTCCTCATTGGAACTCCCGTGACTCTTGTTTTTCTATGCAGACGAATTTTTCTTTTAACTTGGAGTCGGAGCTGAGGTTGCGGTCATTCGCCGTGCGGTGACGGCCAAAAGAGACTACTACTACTACTACTACTACTACTACTACTACGGCAGGCAGGGTGGCCCAGCATGCAGCCTTGACGAGAAAGATGATACGAAAAAGCAAAACGGTTTATTCCCGACGGATCAATCCACATTCGGTCAGCAAAGGAGCATAGGATCAGTTTACGTACTTAGGAGTATAATATTTGAGTTGGTTGCCCGTTAGATAACCATAAAAATACTGACTCTCCACTGCTGCTCCTTTTCCGCTTGACGTCGTTGTTCTTCCAATTCCTCCGGGCTCGTAAAGTGACGAATTCGGCCTTTGTGATTCACGTATTTACCTGTGGCAATTGAACCGTCAATCGTGAATTGTGAATCGTGAATCATGAACTTGAACTTGAACTTGTCGTTTGCGGTATAACTGTATTTTGTCAATGCTGACGAAATTTCTCGAGGGAATAAACAAGCCGTAAGAGGTTGTATTTTCAAGAGACTCGTAGCCACTTACCACGCGGCATTTTTCACCAACTGGGAACGCCGTGCTTTTAAACGAAAATTTTGGAGCGTGAAAGGAAGGGTGAGCCTCTCGTTCGCGCGAAACAGAACTCTAACTCATCCAGTATCATCCAAGTCGAAACTCATATAGGAGGTGAATGCAAACCAATGCCGACTGGTCGAATTGTAGAGAGACGGTAGGTATACCTCGACGTCCTCGAACCACAATGTCAGAATTCGCGATCGCTTCCGCGAGTAAACGCTGTAACTAAAGAGTAGCGTGTACGTTAGTTAATTCTGGCAAGCACTATGGGTATCTTGCAATAACACATTGGCGAATCGAAGGGTACAATGTGGTACAATTTGGTACAATTTGGCACAATGTGGCAGAAGGCAAAAGGGAGAAAGGAGAAGGGAGCTGAAGGCAAAAGCAGGCAAAAACAAACCTGGGCAGAGGAAAATTTATTCAGTCACTCTGACTCTCAGACTGATTCACAGCAATTCACA
Source organism: Trypoxylon attenuatum (assembly GCA_963989405.1). Classification (NCBI taxonomy): domain Eukaryota; kingdom Metazoa; phylum Arthropoda; class Insecta; order Hymenoptera; family Crabronidae; genus Trypoxylon; species Trypoxylon attenuatum. The sequence goes on along the minus strand of OZ022493.1, from coordinate 13,719,474 downwards.
GTATTCAGATTCAGACTGTTGAGCTGCTCGGTCTGATATAGCGCGGCGTGGCGAGGTGAGGTGGGGTGAAGCGGGTGAAGTAGGATTGATGAGAAGGGTGCCAAAAGCAGCCAAAAGTATAGTCGCCACCAATGTCGCACAGCGACAGCGCGATCGTCTCGGCCGGTCGACAAATGATTACGAACCACGAACCACGAATCACGAATCAGGAATCGCGAATCGTAATCGAATGGATGCGTTTTCACTGGTTTTCACTGCCAGCACCAGGGCGAGGTCACTCTCTAGCGTCTAGTCTATAGTTGCATCCTTCTTCTTGAATGTTTGGTTCCAGAACCAGAGGGCACATCACAGGAGAGTGACGTATACGAGAGTCGTACGCCGTCGTACAGCTCTATACAGATCTGTATACAGATTTGTATACGTAGATGGGTACAGTCGATGAATGCTATGATGCGGACATGCAGATGCAACAGCAAACAGTAAAATACTTTGAGTGATGACGATGCCGCCGATGATAATGATACAATTGAATATATGTGTGATGACGGTGACGACGACGATCTGTTGGGATTCGGATTTGTCACGGTCTGACAATGTGAGTTTAAATCCGTTTGGATGTTGCGACGCTCCATCGGTCATAGAGTGCTCGCGGCTCGCGTAAAGAGGTCAGTCGGTACGTCGGTAATTCCCAGCACGGAACAAGTGAAGAATAGACACAACGTCCAATGCGTTATCGGTTTAGCGCGGAGGGTAAAGCACGTGTATAAAGGAATTTGGGTGCTGTGGGAATAATGTCCGGCGTGTCACCCAATAGAATCAAGTAGAATACAACGGACGAGTTTCTGTTTGCAGTACACGAAAACAGAATAAGAATTTAAATTGACATCAGTTGACATGTTGGGGCCAGTTGGGGTCAGTTGGGGCATGTTAGGGCTGATTGTAGTGAGTGATTGAATATACTCCTGTTTTTCACTGTTTGTGTGTCTTAAAAAAATTTGTGAGTCGTAATGCTCGTGCCGTGGATCCCGTAGTATAATAACCTTACATCATGGATCTGCTCTATAGTGTAAATAGAAAAACGTCCAAGCCGTTTGCTAATCAAGAAAGGTACGTTGGGTTTACGTTTCATTGTGTGTATATAATTCCTATAAAATACTTGCCATACAATAGTAATTGAATTTATGTCACTACAGCATGGATATGTAGCGATACGTGTATGTGTCAATTTTTGCATCTATTTGACGTAAATAAGTACCGATACTACGATGCGTCAAATGTAATTAGGAACTATAATCGAATTTGGCGTATATTCGTCCATTGTATTTTCAGTTTGTACATTGGGCAATCGTTGTGCTCTTTATCTAGTCGTAATGTCGCAGCATTTACCGCAACGAGAGAACTCGACGACAATGGTGGTAAAACATGGGGATCCCACGTTTACGTTTGTGACTTAAATATGCCTTGGCACGTACATAAGTATGGCATCGTTTTAACAATAGCTTATTCCCCAATGGCACTGCGAGTCATAGATATTTGTACACCAAGACACTGCTTATTTATAGAGTTCTATCGGATAAAAATACCATAACGGCTTTGGAATGGGATCTACCAGGCGATAAGTTAGTAGTAGCGGATGCTGCTGGTAACGTACAGTTATGGATGTTTAAGGACCATGTTTTAAACGATTGGGTTTTAATTGGCTCTACGTGTTTCGTGGGAGAACACATATTGGGAGCAGCCTGGTTTCACAATGGGAAGAAGGTAAGAATTGGGAATAAGAAGCCTGTCGCGAATAGATTCACGAACGGAAAGGGACATTCTTACAAATGTTTCTTCCTTTAGACAGGCTTGGTAGCCGAAAAGAAGGATAGTATTCACTATAGCGAAAAGTTCAACCACTTGCCTTTTGCCCCGTCGGTAAGACAATTTGGCGGTAAAGCGGCGGAAGGCGTCTTAGTCGTGTCAACCACAGGAATGGTAGGCGCAGTTATGTTGACAAAGGACTTCCAAAATCCTATTTGTTTCTGTACCGAAAGTCTGGGCAATACGAGGCATAGGATAACCGCGGTAGATCTATGTTACGGTAAAAGTAAGTGCTGCGTATCCAAGGGAAATTGATTTCAAATGCGAGTTTCTATTCAATTCAATCGAGAAATTTATATTTCGACGAATTTCGAATTGATCGATGATACTACGAAACGTAATACAATTTCAGATGGGCACATTTTAGTAGCCGTGAGCAGTGGCAACATTTGCTTACCAATTAGGTGCTACAGAGTACTCGTACGCAAGAACGACGAGAAGTGTACAATTACCTCGCAAGCACTTCCAAGTTTCTTCTTGCAAGACGGTGCGCCAACGGAGAAAATCACACCGACACATGCCTGTAAAGTAATCGCATTGTATCGCATTGTAATACGTAAATCTGACATGTCTCGGGTAATGAGAGATATTTTTTTTCCAAGGTACGAGCGTAACGCATCTAAAGTTTGTCGTTAGAGAGGACGCAGACTCTTTAGTCGTTGCAGCCAATAATGAAAGCGGCGGTGTCGTAGAAGTTTGGGAATTGAGGGAGAAATCTCAGCCCGTACATAAGCTTTTCCAACCGAAAACTTTGGAACCATTCAAGACAGTAGTACGTAGCTGTACGATAGCTTGCAATATCATACGACATACATGTATGTATTGCGTGTCTTTCTATTTGGATATAGGTGTGGCAGCATCAGTCACAGTATCATTGCCAGTCTCCAGTGACAGCGATAACAACAACAAAATTGCCCATAGTCACGACATCGCCTCCTCCTAGTTACGTTATCGTAGCTTCGGCAGATTCCTCCATACATTGTCTGAGTCGCGATTGCTTGAAGGAAGTTGCCTTTTCCTCGTTGAACATGGCACGACGACACGACGAACCCAGCAATAAATACTTGAAGAGTTGTGCGTCCATCACGAGCATGAGCCTCTCGTGGCTCGGTTGTGTCCTTTTGGCTTGTGACGCATATGGAAATCTCTATTTGTACAAAATGCTACCCGACGGAGGTAAATTACGCAACGCGCAACGTATTTTGAAAACGATGTTGAGAAATTTCTCCAAATTATGTCGACTGTGTTTAATATTCTTTTAGGTCCATCGCTAACCTTAACTTACGCGTGTACACTGTTGGAGTATTGTCTAGTAACCGGCTTGGACTGGCTAGACATCCTCCTATGTTTAAGATCTTCAATGATCGAGCCGCTTTGCGAACGTTTGGACGTTTCGTTCAACAGGCAGCTTCAACCGATACAACAGTACCATTACGTACAATTTCTCTGCATCAAAACATCCTTGTACAGGTGTGTTACCGGTAGGTTGTCGGTGCAACCGATATCTGAGAGTGGGGAAAGGAACGTTACTAAAAATAGATACGATTCTTTTAGAATGCTTGTTTCCGGGCAAAGTAAGGCGGCAGATTTGTCATCGTTATTGATGATGCATTCGGTGGCTACAGCCTTCAAGTCGCTTTTACGACCGTCGGATTTAATTTCCCACGACAAAGGCCCCGCGGAAAGTTTAGCTGCAATGATTACCGATGCAATTGCCGATGTAGATAAGGTAGAAAGTTGTGATAGAATATATCGCCGAATATACGTTCTCCAATGAGCCTACAATTTTCAGATGCTTCTACATCTTGACCCTAAAGAGTTTACCGTTGAACCCAGTACGTTACAATCGCTGCAACAATTAATTCAGTGGGTCGCGGATCTGGCGCTGAATCTTTTAGCTCGACTTCCAGAACAACGCTTGCAAATGAAATCGGGTGGTGTATGTCATTAAGTCATTATCGTATCATTCGAAGAATGGATAATAATGGAGTTTTCATATTGGAAAAAATGTTGATCGTGTGCTCTTATGTTACCGTAGTATGAACTGCTGAAAGATCACAAGGCATTGAATACTCTGAGGGAACTACTTGTCATTATACGTATCTGGGGCTTACTCCGTCCATCGTGCCTTCCAGTATTTCTCCGGAGTTCGGATAACCTCGATGTTCTCGCGTTACTGTTTCGCTTACTATCGAAGCTGGTGCAACCCAATGGAGAAACTCAGCAACAACAAATAGACGACGGACTAATAGGTATGCTTCTTTTGCATTTCCATTCGCGTGTGGTTATTGTTTCGTATGTCAACACCAATTGGGATTTACATATTTGAGGAGGTTTTGAGAAAATGTCGAGTTAACGTCAAACTGATTTTTCTCTTTACCCCCGTTCCCCTCTTCGTTTAATATGCACATTAGATCTTCTTCCAACACCCTAAATCACTAGACAATCGTGTATGCATGTGGTAGAATCTGCTGTTGGAAAAGAGTTTTTCGTTTGTGTCATTTTTTTAACTCAGGGTAGGATATAGTATATTCGACATTGGCGAACAAATCACTGGAGTCTTATCGTGTGAATGTCGGTCGGTAGGAAGCAAGATAAAAGTACCACTTCCTGACTCGTTCAACTTGTGCTCGTTCCGTCATTCGGTAATATTCATTCTGGATTGTGCTAAACTCTAGTAACTAGAGTCTAATTCGAGCTGATCTGCCAGCAAGAGTTTCAATTGCTCAAGTGTCTCGCGGGGAGATAGTATAAATTAACGTTTAACGATTTGTTCAATGGGTGAGGGGCTCGGTACTACGCAAGACCAACACAAAAATTCGATCGCATTAAAGGAGAAGCAATTGCTCGAGAGAGCAAATGGGTGTAAAGGTAATCGAAGAAGAGGCTTTCTCCAATTCAAACTGTTTCCCGTAATAACAGTTTGCAGCTTCCTGGGCTATTGGTTCGTCCTGTGTCCACTGGTGTTTCATTTATTGTACAATGAAAATATATCGAGAAACCGACATTGGCCATCGTCTTGGTCATTCGTGTACTGGCTAGTCGCCTTTTTACTTTGGCTCTTGTTAATGCTGATTTTCGTACTGATCTGGAGAAGTTCGGCGGGTAAATACGATACAAATAAAAAATCCCACAAATCAAAGTCATGTCCGAAGGAAATTTCTCTGGAGAGTGCAAAGCAAAGGCAACACCCAAACGAAGACGTTAATTCCGACGGAAAAGGAGTGGAAAGTGGAAATTCAAAGGGAAATTCAGTGGGAAACTCAAATAGGAGGGGAGAATCTAGCGAAAATACCGATAAAGAAAGCAGGAGACACAAGGATCTACCTCCGCTTGTCATACATCGGCGTATGTCGGGAAATGATGTTGAAAATGGTGGTATCATAAACGTCGCAGCGAATGCGACGACCGAGGATAAAGAGAGTGCAAATTTGAACTGCGCTTTCGAGAAGGTCAAGTCGTCTCCTTTATCGCCGCGAGAATTGTTTTTCATCGATCTTATAAGAGAAGCGGAAAAGGTCGAGAGGAATAAGGAAAGTGGAGAGAGTAAAATCCCAGACGGAACGTGTTTTTTTCCAAAGAGCTTCTCTATCGAAAAGAAAGAGAAAACAGGCTCAAAGGGAACTGAGGGGAAGAGCAATCACGTGGATAATGAAGCAAGTTACTTTATCGCAAATGTTGAGAGTCCACTAATGGAAAAATCGGAAGTTTATCTAGAAGTTGGGCCAGATTTCGAATATCCAGAGGAGTGGATTGTGAATTTCAACGTCGAAAAGCCTGCACTCGTACTAGAAAAACGTCACCATATTTCAACTATGGAATGTTGAATGGGATCTTGACGTTCAAAAGCATTATAATTAATTCTTTCTTACTTACTTAGTCGTTTATTTTTGCTGCTATGACCGACTATTCCACGATCGGATTTTAGTGGCCACAAATCAACGCTTCAAAAAACAATGCTAAACCTATTCGTATTACGTATTACGATTGACATATTATCAGTGCTTTTCTTCTTTTATTAATGTCGATATACATATACACGAGGACGAACGATTTGCGACGTTCAAGTATCACTTTTTCCAGACGAATGTTGTTTGTTGCCAAATCAAATTATGATACCACAACTACACCAAGGAAATAGCATCACAGCGATCGGCTCACCTGTACTCTTTTATCAAAGTCTTCCTATGCAGGTGAATTTGACACTAAACGTATCTACGTATCGCACTCGCATTGCCAGTTGAAAGATGGCACAAGTTAGGAAAATATGTGTTAAATGAGATAAAAAAACAGACCACCTTCTTATGAGGTGGTGCCGGCTTTCAATTGGAAATGCGATATGCGATGTGTGATGTGCAATGTGCGATATGCGATATGCACTATGCTCTTGACGATTCTCTGACGCAAGGCAAATTTCAGTTGGAGTTTAGCATAGAACCCGAACAATTGTTATTCGTACCTGAACTAAATCCAGTTGAAGGCTGTATGCACAGCGGACAAATTGTGGATTCCATTCGACATTTGTATCTCGGAAAGCAGCCTCATTTGGTTAAACAATGCACAAGGTGAGACATTCAATTATTACTCATTGTATTATTATTATTATTGTTAGTATAATAATAATGTTCGCATTGAATTTCGTGGTGGTGGCATAGATGCGGTGGGAAAGCACAGGTTCAGAACATGACGAGAACTGCAGCTATTCGCGCATGGGACCAGCGGTGGACACGCGCTTGCCGATGTGGTGGAATTTGGCGGATTCATAAAACTTGTCAGTCGCAGTAACGTAAAACTTAATAGGAATAAAGTTTCTCAAACTGGTATCAATTGGGTGATCGGAAGATCAAACACACATTTTATACACCTACGTAATAACGCAGCGATACCGATTAAACCGAGCATTTTTATTCAGGATAAAATCTTGTATTATATCTATCTATACGTATACCCAGCCTATTCCCCCGTAATTTGCCGTGCCACCTATTCCTTTGTTAACGCGAAATTAATTATCCATACTAAGTCGTTGGGCTAACGTAACTCGAATTTATGTAGCGAACGCAATAATGAGAATAGGGATGCGGATGCGGACTTGAGGGGACATTGGAAGACTATGGTACCAACAGTCGTACCAACGATAAGTAACGATTAACGGTTTAGCATTGTTTTCGAAAAAGATTACTCGAGCCTGTTAAAAAGCTTGTAAAAATCCAGCGTAAGAAACAATTAGAGTGAAATCGTATTTGTAGCGCTATATTTCTCCAAAGCACTTTAGCACAGTCGCGCAACAGTCAGTTGTCTGCCGATTATCGGTACATCCATCGTTTTTAAAGTTTCTCGGTATCTTGAAATCATGCCAAAAGTCATCAGTGTCGACGAATGACAGTTTTAATGACTTTCTCCTTTTTTCCCTGCTATTCGTTTGAACTTATCCATGTTTGTTGTAGAGATTGGAGAACCTATCACGGCCAGATGATCGATTCTAGTCGTTTCACTACCACTTTGATTGTCCTTAACGAAGATCTGTAGATTCTGTACATTTTGAAATTTGACGAAACGCAAAGGTACTAAATTTCCTTCCTCTAGATCCTTTGGCGTCAATCTGTACAAAGTCAAAGGAGAAAATGAAAATGAAAATGAAAATGAAAATCATTAGCTCAGAGTTTGCGTTCGGAAGGTACATGAATACATCGTATTTCATCAGTTATAAGTAAAAAAAGACTTACGTGAGTTCCTGAACGCTTGTGTTCGAATCAGCCATATCGAAGTCAATTGTTCTAGGTTGATTAATATATAGCTTGACGGTTTTTGGTCCCTGATCGACAGGTGCCTTAATTTTCAACGAGTGAACCTTCACTGCTTGCGAAAATGCAATGGACAATATTAGCTGTTCGTCGCAGTCACTTTCCAAATAACCCTCGCCAGAAGTTAAGCATTCCGAGAAATTATGTTCGTCCGATTCGTTCAAGCATTCACACTGCGACTTTGTAATAAAAGTAGCTAAATCCATCTGTAACAGGAACACGCGTTTCTCTATTTTCTCAACGCAACATTCATCGACAAGTATGAACGTAATAGATATGGCATTCCGAGGTGAAATTAGGTTTAGAGAAGTTAAAAAGAACACTTTGACGATTTCTACTCGATGTTAGATCTTGGATCTTGGATCTTGGATCTTGTATAAGAATATTACAATAGTAGCGCATATAAATATGAGTTTTTATTTACACCAACGAAATAATACACTCTTTTTAATTTTTAATACAAGACTCAATGGTTCTTGTCCACGATTCTTTACTCTGTCTCGCTGTTTAAAGAAAACTCATATTTGTGGTAGAACGTATTACTCAACGTATAACTCATTGTCGGAATATTGCGGTATGCCAATTGCAATTGACGTATTGTGGAAATGGTAAAAAAATTTGATATTCGGTATATTATAGTAAATCGTATAATCCATCGAGAATAAGTTACCACAGTTTTTCTTACTGGTATTTATTCCAGAAGTACAAAACTGTGGCGAGTAATATCATTCCAAAGATATGAATGTAGGCATTAGAACTTGTTCGTACGTGTCCAGCTACGGAGCTCTCGGTATCTTCCGTCTCTCCACTGCCATAAAACTGCTGGATGTTCGATAACAACTCGACGGGATCGGCGCCTTGGCACAAACCCAATTTCGTTCTATTACGATAGAATATGAAAGTAGGCATCGCCGTGACTCCTTCTGCGGTAGCTGCCTCTGCACATTTGTTGACGTCCACTTTGAGGAACACTGCGTTGGAATACCTTAAAGAAAGCTGCTCGAACACTGGCGCGATTCTCAGACAAGGCCCACACCTGAGAATCGTAAGAATAAGATGAAATTGGTTATAGCACGTTTGTAACATTGGTAAATTCAATAACACGATTTTCACGCATACATGGGAAACTTTACGAGAGAGGAAATACAAGATAGAACTGAATTGAGGATTAGGAAAATTGCTCTTTAGAAATTTGGTGTATTTCATAGAAATCTACCTGTCAAAGATGACGCTCTACTTTATTATTATTTTTATATTTCTAATATAGCTAAAATCATGGATTATAATAATGAAAGAAAGAAGCTATCAATTGAACGTCAGTTACATTAAAATAGCAACACACTCTAGAAATGATTAATATTGATACAACGGAAAAAATGGCATTAGCTTCTTTGTAATTAGGAGAAATATTTTTGGCCAGATACAAATAGTTTGAGTACGAGCAAGGAGAATACAAATGTTTATCAGTTGTTGCACGAGATATAACCTGAAGAAAACTTACCAAGTTGCCGTGAATTCCACAACGACAAGCTTTGAGCCAGCATTATTCATTTCATCGTAGAAATGAGCAGTGTCGTTAATAACGCGCACACCTTCCATTTTTTACGAGTCAGATCTGATCTATCATCAAACGACGAAATAGAATTGCAAACAACTTGTACATACACTGGAGTCCCGATAAGCCTCGAATGACTGGCAGTTGCTGGCTGGCAGTTTAACCACACCACAGCACCACAGTGTCACCCAAGTGAACCCGATGGAAGTGGAACCAAGTGGAACCAAGTGGAACTATAGTGGAAGTAGGGAAAGTAGTGGAACCCGAGGAACCCGCGGAACCCGAGGTACCCGAGCAACCCGAGCAACCCGAGTTTGACTGTGTACCAGTGTGTACCGCTATTGCACAGTAACAACCAGTACAACAACGGGAACCAATTCGATACGGACATCCGGTTTCCGGAATCCACTGTATTTTCAAAGATGCAATATACTCTGGCTGTTATTGGCCAGCAGTATCTACTGCATCTGCCAATCCGGAACTGGAATGCAAAAGAAAGTTGATTCTAAAGTTCGGTGGTTGAAACTACTGAAACTACAACTATTGTACTACGCTTAGAATGCTCAGTTTTCGCTGGTTTTCGTCCCAGGCGCGTTACATTTTTCTTTCGCAACAATTCTTTCGCGCAATTTACAATTACACTTGTACACTATGGAGTAAGTACAGATCCATACTGCGTTACTTGTAAACATTATGGCGCAAAGCAACGTTGGTAGCTTGATACATTACTTAATTGCAGGTTTTGAAATATTGGTCAACGCAAAGGTTCTATAGAAGATTTCTAGAATAAAGAGAAAGATAAGTTTGAAAAATGGCATTTTCATACGTAGAAAGTACTTCTTTCCTAATCCAAAATTGGTTCCCAAGTAAATCTGGCAGATGGGACAGAAGTGAGCCGTGTCCTTGAATTTCGTTGTAGAATAGGGCACTATGCACATACTGCAAAATAAGTGGGCCAGAATAAACGCGAGATATGAGAGAGAGAGAGAGAGAGAGAGAGAGAGAGAGAGAGAGAGATAGAGAGCGTAGGGAGATCTGGGAGCTTGGCATCGGCAAGTTTTGTTGTTGCTGTTGTCGAGAAAACTTACTAACCAAATGGGAAATAAGCTCGCTGCAATGACGTGCGTTAAACAAGTACCGTGATGCCACACGTTCGTTTCAACATAACTGAGACAATTCGGGCAGGTTAGCTTGTGGGGGCGTTTCCTCAGATACGAGTGCTCTGCTTGACAAAAAGTTTGCTTGACGATCTCTTTGGACCGAGTCCAGCTTTTTTATTGCGAGAGTTTACTACGCAACTATTTACATACATGTATATACTTATTGTTAGTTATTGTAGGCAGGTATACAAGCGTATACATGTATTTCTTTATTTGACTTATTATTATTCACCTATAAGCCTTTCACAGCCAACAATGAATAAAATTGATTTATCTTTCTAGTAGAGTGAGTATACAGTACTGTATTTTCAGCAATCGGTTACTCCGAATTGTGCATTTCCTTCATATTGAATAATGCTCTGCCGACGTACGTAAAATACAAAGATGAAATTTCAGTGAAAGAACGATGGAACTATAGTTACTATACTATAAGGGGTATAAGCGGTGTAAGCACATTGTTCTCGGTCTATTAATCCTGATTTACCTCGCTTTGATCGCGGAAATTTTCGCCGTCTCCGTTGTAATCGCTTCTGGCACCGAACTTTTATTCTCCGCAGACGAACCACCACACTGTTTTTGTTCAGGGTTTTTCGTACACTCTCGGATAAGTGATAGTGCTCCTTGTTTTGCGCTGCACTGCACGAGCCAGTCGAGCTTGGATAAATATCTTGCGAAGGAAAATAATTCGCCGTATGATATATTCATATTTAACTTGATCAGGCTAAATTATTTTTGTACGATAAAACAAGTTGCAAGTTGCAAGTTGGGGTTTTTCGAAATAACTTTGCACGGTTTTGGAAATACGTACGCAATACTTTGATTTCTCTCGACGAGTCCACCTGGCTCATCGTACTGACAGTGCCAGTTAAAGGGCAGAAAGAAGATTTCTAGATTTCTACCGCTGGCCGACAGCGATACTCTACCCTCTCTTCTTTATTTCAACGGAGACGAATTGATCGATCAGTTTGTCTGCTATCAATGAACTCTCCAAAGACTCTTTGGCAGACTAAATTAGTCTCTCCAATTAGGGAGGCCGTTCCCTAAGTTTTTACGTCCTCCGTTTAACTCTGTCAAAGCGGATTTTTAGCGGTCTGACGTTGCCGTCTTGATGCATCTTCATGCAATGAGTATTAAAGCCGACATAACAAAATTTCATAGGAATGCAACAACAATAACATTCAGCTCGATTCAATTTCAACAGTTTCAAATTTGACATACGTATCGATAAGTGAGCTACGACTGGGAATGGAAATTCGTGAGAGACGGCCAAACGCAGAGTGTCTAACGTAAGTCTAATGTCTAATCTAAATCATCCGGCGCGTAAGGAGGCAGAGACCCGTCTATTGAATAGATCGCGCGGACCGAGGCCGAGGTCGAGACGATGGAATCGAAACGCGCCGGGTTCGGGCGGCAGAACGAAGCGAGGCGAAGCGAGAACCATTGTCTGGGGAACGCGAACACTATTTGCTGGCAAAGTAGATTAGGTCGGTATTGATAGAGAGCGAGGGCGTAGGAGAGGGAGAGGGAGAGGGAGAGGGAGAAACTGGAAATAAGAGGCGAATAGTGGGTAAAGAGCGAGAGAGAACGAGAGAGAACGAGAGAGAACGAGAGAGAACGGGCCCACGCCCCCGCGCGCGGCCAATATAGTGCCAATATAGACCCTGAAGATGGGATATAGCAATAGAATTTCGCTTACGAGGTATAACCGCGTTAGACGATGCCCTTTGTTGTATCAGTGCGCAATTGCCTCAAGTTCCGATCTTGTCCGATATTGATGCTCGAGAGGCCCGTGAAACCTCGATAGGATACTAAAAGTTTCATTTACTGCCGATCACCAACTCACTCGCCCCCCTTGCCACCCGCGAATTTCGGCGAAATTTTTCCGCAGATTTTACGGATTCGATCTTGCCGCACACTTTATGCGGTTCAAACTGTTATTTGATCAAAGATTTTTTTACGTGAGATCAATCGCTAAAAGTAGATTTCTCTTTGACAGATTGGGCTAGATATGTACGTTGGAAAAACTCTTTCGAATCCACATTTTTCTAAGATGTTACAAGAGTTAGCTTATTGCGAGCGATAACTACAACTATGTACTGGTTCGAAAGATAAAAGTGGATTACACGGGTTTTACCAGAAGGAAAAGGTACATACCTACGTGTACGCAGGTGAAATATTAGAAAGGCTTTCTATAGAATTTTCCGCGGAACGGTCGATGTGGGGGTAAGGGTAGAATTTGACGGAACGGTTCCCGAATAGCTCGGAAACGCGGGGCCAGGTAGGGTAGAAGAGAATGTACGTAGGTGGGTGGATGGGTAATTGAAGTATGTACATTCGAAGCAGGGGATATCGTTACGCTACACGGTTACACGGCCACATGTACGTACGTGTATACGTAGACCTCAAGGGGCCTTTCCTAATTTCGTACTCTTATCCATCGGTTCGACCCAACCTGGGAACTGGAACAGAGATGCCAGACAATCCGATATTGGGGCATAATGGTGAATTTAATTAAGTGTCATGATCGCAGTTTGGCTCTCGCTTTAACTCACAATGTCAGTTCCTCTGCGTCCGGACGGAGCAGTATAAACGCTCGTTGAACAGATGCGCGAGAAATAGGACCAATGGAGGGTAGGAAACTAAACCGACAGTTAGATAAAGAGTCCTCACTAATAGTTTGGCACGCGAATTATTTCACGATCGCGTTGTATTTCCTAAAATTCCTCATGACTCATGAGTTTTTACGTTCGATCGATTGGAAAACGCGACGAATTCCTTTTATCAATAGGATTTCAATTTAAGCTGTTCCCTGCGTTGTTGAGGTTTAAACAATGGGAAATTGAACAGGCGGACAAACTTCAAGTTCCGCCGTATTCAATTTGGAAACAGTTGGTCTGTAACTAATTCCAAGTTAGTTGGTGCGATTCGCGATGTCAGGTCTGACAGATTAGTCGCTCCAAATGGCCCTTGAACGGAGATATTTGAATTTGACTTTTATTGCGTTCTGAACTTTTACCGGAAAAGATTCCCTTGATAATGTGTTAAACCATTCGCGGCATGCCCAACAAGATTGTATCGTAAGATGGTCCCACGCCGCTCCGCACCGCTCCGCACCGCTTGAAAATGACCAGTGCAGTGGGCAACGTCCGTCTCGTTGTACGTGGGATCGGTGATTCGCGGTTGAAAGCACGAGCCGCGCTGCCTTCCGCGTGTAATTTAGTAATGAACACGTACAAGCTTTGGCCACGTGAAGTGGTACCTGCTGATGTGTAGGCGTGCAACATCTGGCGGCCTATGAAATGCAAGCGAGGGCCCCTAGAGCCTGCAGCTGAATGTTACGACCGTCGAGAGTTATGGGCCCCGACTCAATTTCTCTCCACCCTCTCTACGCTCTCTACACCAACTCCTTCCTTCCCAACCCCTAATCCCGCCGATTGGCCGATATAATTGCGATACTAAAATCCGCGAAACTTTTGAAACACGTCACAATTGGGCGCCTCCTCCTTTGGTATCTTTGGGCATCATTCGGCACTTTCACTTTCGTACTGCTGTTGCGAGAGACCCGAATGATTTGCGAGCTTTCTTTATGGTCCGTAGTATAGTTTATCCTCGATACACGGATGATTAGTCAGTCTCTACGCTACGGTTTAAGGATTATCAAGGAAAGCTCGTGGGATTGGTTTTAGTGAGTGGGTGTGGCGGGTTCGTGGCGAGTAGTGCGAGGGTTACTTCGGCCAGTTTAAGGCGCGATGGGATTTTTATGGGGTGTTTGAGCTGCGTTCTATGCGTTCTATGCGTTCTATGCTCGATTCGCTCCAACACTGGCAGTAACAAAGTTTCTCCCTATGACAATTAATAGATTAGAATTGGTAGGTCGTTAGAGGGTTTCGACAACAAATCCAAAGGCTGATGTACATGTATAATGTGTATCTCGAAATGAATCTTGAAATCCGAGGTTTTCGGTTCGTTTACAGAGCCATCGTTAAATCTACTTTTCAGCTGGAAATTTTCGTAAATTTCGGCAAATTGATCAAGTGAAACTGTGGAGCTTTTCGACATTTTTCGTTAATACACGTATAATTAGAAATTCGACTGGCGTACGGTTCGCGTAATTCGCACAGAAGGCTTAATCTTGAAGAAAAATCACAGTGGTCTCGTCCGTAAGAATTGAGCGTTTAAATTCAAGTCGGAGGTAAACGATTAAAGCGTGGCATTCGTGGTGGGATAGCCGAGCTATTCGAGCCTCGAGTGCGTTCGTGGGGCTGGGAAAATGAAAGGCGGTGGTTGCGTCGACATATTTTTAATAGGTACCTCGTTCCCACATTCAGAGGCTAATTAAATGGGCGAGCAGCCCATGGTGGAGCGGCATTGACGGCGCGGCATCGACGGCGCGGCATCGAAGGCGCGGCGGTGCCACTTGCTATGTAGTTGCTGGTTGGTGGAAAGGCAAATTTTCTATACAATTTTGTGTATGGCCATAGAGCTACGCAGACACAAGTGAAAAGGCGAAACTTCCCTATTCCTCAATCCTCTCCAACCGCGGTTCCTTTCTCACGGTCAACTTATTCCAAACTCGACTTTATCGGGACGCAACTTGGTTTATTCGAACCACCTGAAATTGATCTTGTCAATCGAATAAATCGAATAAATCGAATAAATCGAATGTTCCTCGGTAGGTAGAGAATAATAATTATAGATCGATATAAATTCTTACGTGTATTATACGCGGATGTATAATACATACGCGTATAACTCTTCTTCGATCAGATCCTATTTTGAGATTGATTACCATATGCTATTTTTAGCAGCTCTTCGCAGTTCGCATTTATATTGAATGCACCACTCATTGGATCTTGGCGAATAATTACTCTCAAACTGGAATCTCCATTAATCAGTCTGACCCGGAGTCCCGGATTTAAACTTTTAATCCGCGCACTGCCGGAGTCGAGACACTTTACCATACTAGCCAAGAAACTCGATAAGATAGGACCGTTATCAATTAGATCTCATCTTCTTCCAAGAATTGTCTTGATCGGCCGCGTTGCTCTTCGAGCCGTATAACGATTCGGTCCAACGAGCTGGACAAATCAAGTTCGCTGTCGCGTCTACCTCAAGCTGCTTTGTGAGAAGACAATACCCGACACGTGGGCTCAAGTCTGATTAGAAGATCCAGGGTATCGTTATATCAATCCGCAGGAATAGAACTCATTGTCAGGCGTCAATTATTGGCTGTCCAATTGTAGGTAAGTGGCAGTTGCAGGAATATCTGAAACTCGGTTGACTGGATGACGATCGAGGCTATATGGGTGGGGTGCTGATCGTGGATCAGGTATAAGGTATATGAAGGGATGAAAACGTGGGATGGGCCGGGCTGCATTGCACGCGATCCTTTATTACTTATCGGATTAATTGATATTGATGCGACGCGCCTTTCCCTACCTTTCCGCGCCAAGGAAGTTGATCGATACTAATGCGACTAATGTATCCAGATTCAAAGTGGCAATTTACTTTGACCAGTCTTGAAATTTTCCCTACGGGAAAATTGTTTAATCGTGCTACGTTTCTCAAAAGTTTGATACTCGTTCTAATCTGGCAATGTTAAATGGTACGTTTTGACAAAGTACAGTTGTATTAATCTTTGTAGCAATCCTCTGGACGCCAGAATAGAAGTAATTTTCGTAGGGCACCATATGCGAGTTGCAATGGAATAGGTATTAAATGCTGGCATTAGGGTACCGGCACTCTGGCCGGGAACTCTGGCCGGGAACTCTGGCCGGGCACTCTGGCTACTTGGGTATACTCGAGTTAATATTTTTTAGGTGGTCCGCTTTAATCCTTTGCCTTGGTGCAACGCGGCGCGGCGTGGGGCAGTCACTCGTAACTCGTCTGCCTTGGATAAGGGTCATACTACTGAAATTTCATTAACGCTCACTTTTATGGCCAGTGTAAATACAAAGTACATTGTACTACACCGGTATGCTTTAGAACTCATAAATGCCGGACAGCTTTAGCCTCGTAGGAAATGGAAAAGCTTGTCTTGTTTCCGCGCTGCCCGGGATGAACGCAACGAAACCTGCCAACATTACTGACAGTGAGTCCATCAGGAAAGGCTTCCTTTGAAAAGAGAATTGATTTTTCAGTACTGATTGTGAGACTATTTCAAATTAATGCGAATGTACCTTATGAGGAATTTCGAAAATAAAAATTCATCTTCAGGAAAAGCGTATCTCGTTGGTAATCCTACTTTAAGAGGTGTACTCTTTAGCCGTGTGTACGCGTTGACTGGTACATACATTCGTGCGGTCGCTAATCCTCGAACACCCAGGATTCAAGATCAAAGCGCGTTTTGAAAGCTGAGGACTTGGGGAGAAGATCGCACGCACGATCCCGTGCCGGCTCGAAATGAAAGTTGACTCAAGGAAGAGCGATGCGGTGCGATGCGGTGCGATGCGGTGCCGTGCGGTGCCGTGCGGTGCCGTGCGGTGCCGTGCGGTGCCGTGCGGTGCCGTGCGGTGCCGTGCGGTGTAGCGTTAAAGAGGTTCCACGGCCTGCAAATTAGTTCGAGCCGAGGACTGCTCGAGCACACACATGGATTAACCCGCAGACACGGACGCTTTTTCGTTCAAGCCCCGCGAGGGGCTTCTTACCCTT
This sequence comes from Trypoxylon attenuatum, assembly GCA_963989405.1. NCBI lineage: Eukaryota > Metazoa > Arthropoda > Insecta > Hymenoptera > Crabronidae > Trypoxylon > Trypoxylon attenuatum. The sequence goes on along the minus strand of OZ022493.1, from coordinate 13,702,444 downwards.
TCGAGTCCCGAATGGACCAACGAAATTCTGGCTTTTCGCCCGCGATGGAATATTAGCATAGGTAGTAGAGGTTACTACCTTCTAATTAATAGCTTTGCTAATTGCATCGAGTAGTTAGTACTGTAATTGGAAATTGCTAATTGAAAAACATCGACCCATGTACTGAATGACTCGTTTTGTTACGTTGGTACCGCAGTATGTTTCTTGGTACCTGTAATTGTGGCTGGAGACACGCGCAGAGCCAAGTCCAGCATTCTCGACAGAAAAGACGAGTAGTTCAAGTACAGAGATAGAAATCCAAGTACACTCGAATGACCGAATATCCTCTTGATTCGCTATCCGAATCGAGTATCCACTTGTAGTAAGCACTCGAAACTTGTTTCTCGGACTCGCAAACCAGAGTCGGGATATACATCTACTATGTACATGCACGTGTATGTAACAGGTAGACATGCTCGCAAGCATTATTTATTAACTTGGTAAAAAACGTACGAAAAGTGGAAATGTCGAGGCGAAAGGGAGCGAAGGGGGGGGGGGGGGGGGAGTGTTGGTTGAGATCCTTAGTAAAGCGGCTCATCGGGGTTCGGATCATTTATCAAAAACACATAACACCTATGCAAGAAAAATCGACAATGTTTTAGCGCCGCCAAGTGGAGAAGGCTGGCGTGCTTATGACACGGGAGATGGATGTATTCTGCTCCGAATCGCGCCGTGTAATCGGCCGTCCCGCGGAGAAGAACATTATGTATTATCCGCTCCCTTGGGTTGGTAGCTTGCTTTCGCGGTAGGTACACCCACTTTCAAAGACGGACTAATAAAATAATAACTAATAAGATGCAACTGCTGACAGGGTGCGTCACGAAGACGATGTCGGGGAATAGTGGAATTGCGAGTTGCAGCGCATTAGGGCCGAGCAGTAAAGGTTAACGTCGATTGCGCTTTCAACGCGTACAAATTCTGATGAATTTTGATGCAACCCTGCACTTAGGGCGGCGTACGTTTGCGGTGGAACATGAAAGATTGATCGTGATCGTGACCTTTTTACATTTCCCAAGGCCTAAAGAAGCATATCGGAGAGCATTTGTTTCGTCGGGACGTTTAATCTCTTCGAAGAAGGACAAGTTGTTGAGGAGGCGTTGATCGGCGAGTAGCAGAGATCCAGGCGCGCTGACAAGACGAAACAGAATTGGAAAGTATGTATACACGTAAGTCGGGAGTTGTATATCTATACTTGTGTATGTATGTACATACATACATACATACATACATACATACATGCATACATGTATTATCTTGGAAGGAATATCCATGGCAGAGGGACGTATCCTTGCGCATTTCTCTGAAGAAGCTACGTGTATCTGGCCAGTCGCAAGTGGGGTGTATAAATCACCGAGAACCCGTTTACTAATCCCCATTAGAGCACGGCACGGTGCATAAATCACCAGGCCCTCATCTATGCCTGCTGATAGCGGAGCAAGTTGGACAGTGTCACTAAGCCCTCACCTGCTAATCCTCGGCATTATTACACAACGGTTCGACGCGACGCAGTGGAAATCTACGCGTTACGTTCCATTTATTCTGCTTACCGTTGCTACATATGTATGTACGAAAGTTTTCTGCTGCAAAGATTACCCCATTGCGTTGCTTTGGCTTCTCGTTCACTCGAGAGGACGAAGAAAGAAAGGTGCAGTTTTGCGGGCAGGCTCGAACCGCGATACGCAGCTCTGAGCTATCAGGAGCATCTGTGCTGGCAAAGTTGCCTGCAATTGACAAATTTCCAATGAGCCACTTGGCGGCATCCGCCTTCGTAACAATTAGCGCTGACGAACTTTGGAAACACTTTGGCGCGTGACATTGATCACGACCCGTAAGAGCGAACAATTGCTCGTAGTGGCAGCTTCGGCACACAATGCCAGCTACTCGATAACGAGTCAGTCGTGGCTTTACTTTCATCTGTGTTTCGTATCGGGGATATTGGGATTATTTGAGAGTCAGGTTCCAAATTTCCCTCGGATATTCCCCAGAACAGTTTCGAGTCGCGCAACCCAACCATTATTATATAATATTTCCAGTAGTACCAGTAGTTTGCGAGCTTTGAAGCAAATGACAATTTTATTCTCCACTTTATTGTATCATGCATGTTGCATACATTTTACATGGAAAACTTTTGTTTCCTAACGAACTTGTAGTAGTATTGTTGTATAGTGCACCTTGTGAATTAATCACGGTGCCAAAGGTAGATCGCAACACTAGAAAACAATTGGGACGTACGTGATCGAGTAAAAGGAGATCCCGGGTGCATTAAAACGCAAGGCAAAACTATATTCGAAGCTACCATTATTATTGACGCAATATATGTGCCTCGAAACGTTAATGAGTCAAGAAGTTTATCAGCCGAATTCGTAGCATGGCTCTAGCAGGAGTAATAACTCCAGGCAGTGCGTCTCTCTCTCTCTCTCTCTCTCTCTCTCTCTCTCTCTCTCTCTCGTTCGCACGGTACACAAAGATTGCGAATATTCAAGCGTGACCATCACCCTGCCAACCACTGCTAATTAACTCACACTAGCCATAGGGGTAGCCGTGTCAAAATCTGAGCTCCGAAAATTGGAAAGCTGGCAAAACATTAGAATTGTTGGACCACTTGATCCTTTGTGGTTAACTTAATATTTTGCACGGGAGTGATTGTACGCATCGATTACGTACCGTGTGGATTATTCGCGTGGTTCTCGTGTAATCCAGTAAAGCAGTAGAGAGAGAGAGAGAGTTGAGTGTTGTATTCTTTGGTGTAGCACTGGTAGGTGGTAGGGTGGTGGTGAATGTCTTGCAGATAGTGGGCCTCCGACCCACACGGCGCGATGCGACGTGTAATCCTCCCCGATACCTGCCGCGGCTGGTAATTTGGATTAGGCATTGACGGTGGATATATCACCAATGCTCGATTCCAAGGTGGATGCCGCCCAGCTCTCCTACCGATCCTCCGACATCGATGATTCCTGGCAAATGCCAATCAGTCGTCTTACTTTTGATTTCGCTGATTTCGATAATCTCGACTATCTCGAATTGTTGCTCCCGAGAATTGTCCCGATGGCCTGGAACCACCCAGAGATGCAACGAATCATTAACACGTTGACGAAACACGTTGGGATTCTCGATCGAAGAGATTTACAGAACGGTTCATGTCGATCGGGTGTCCATATTAGAATAAGTCATTGAATTCCACAGTAGTTATTTATTTATTTTCACAAGACACGATTAAACGTAAAACATTGTTCGGAATTCCGGCAGGGTTAGTGCAGGCAGCTTCTGCAAGAGTAAAACTTTCGCATTAGCAGCACGCGAGCGTTTATGACGCGTAGAGTATCAGTTCGAAATTCAAGTTGGTATTAATGACAGCCGCTTATGAACTTTGTTAGATTGGATTAGGTATCGACGCCGGCGCCAGATGTATGTATAACCTGCAGTACTCATGCTAGCGCTCGCATACAGCATTTTCTATAGATCCGCGTCAGGTACAGGTGTCTCTCGTTTTCGCAACAAGTTTTGTCCCGAGCCACGACATCGTTGCCTGACAAAACAATCAACTAGTTTGCTGTTTGATATAATCGGCAATTCGGCTTTCCTAACGGCTTCATAATACCTCGTAAATTGTGTTGGGTGACGAAACGTTAACCAACTTCCGGTTGTTCGTCCGATGGTTCGTTGAGTGGTTCGTTGAGTGATTCGTTGAGTGATTCGCTCCATATGCGAACCGATCGAATTTATTTTTTACCACTCATTGAGGAAACCGTTTCTCTCGAGATACGTAAATAGTTTTGTAGTTTATGCAGCCATTGTTCCAGTCTTACCAACAATATGCTTTTGCCGGTTCGTCGATGTTCTTTGTCGCCGCAGCTTTCCGCAAGTTTAGGAAAAAAGCTCTCCCCATTTTGCTTATTAGAAATCTTCAAAGAACAATTATTCTCTTTGTTTCCTAATTCTCTCCAGTTCAGTCGATCCAGTGGACATTAAGAACAAGCTCCGTTTGACAATCCTTCATTTTCTAGACGCGTTTCCCGTTTGCACTGACAATTCACACCTTGCGCACCGTCCCACACGTGCACCTACACAGCTGCCTGCATTCGGTGTAGAGAGCGAGTGAGCGGCGGGGTCTAACACTCAAATTGCAATCGATTATTCGAACACGAAATTCCAGAATAAACCGAGTGCCATTCCAGGCCACGTTCGATGGCCCTATACTACGGTGGAGGTGACATTCCGATTTTTTTTCTGTCGGATTGCCGAAGGAATTAGTTTCTCCCGGGGAAAGATATTCCCGTCCTCTCGTTAGAATTTTATTCACCAACCATCTCTCTTTCACGCTTTTTTCCTCTTTGAACCTGTCTTTCGCAGGGTGCCAACTGATAAAAACAGCTTTCGCTTTTGCGGATGTTATGTGAGAAAATTGTCGAGTGCCTCCGCGAATTCAGCATCAGTAACGTGTTTTCTCTTCTGTCAGTGGTCTCGTTTGTAGATTTCAGTTACGCTTTGTCACGATACAAGAGTTTAGGGGAACAGTTGTGCCAAACGTTACTTTTCAATATTTTCCCTAATGTTAAATCGATTTTCAAAGAAGAAAAGAAAAATATACTCGGCCTGTTATTATGTATTAGCCACTGCACGAGTGGTGTAATATATCCGATGGATCTTTAAATAGTTTATGCGTCTCCGTATTGCTTTTTATTTTAAGAAGCTATACTGTGGCTGCACGGCGTTCATGTATTGTACGCGCATTGTGCATTGCGCTCTCTTCCTAAATACAATAAAATCAATTTTAGGAGGCTGTAACGAGAAAAAAAATTTTGTTTCATTAAAGATGAAATAGAGTGACCATCAAACAGCAGGTGAATCTCGAAACAAGCAACTAAATATTCACCTCTGAGGTTCTCGCCACTCTCAATTCGAACGACAAAACTCGCTCGGCCAAAAAATCCTCTAATGTGGAGCAAACAGATGCCCCGATGCAGTGACAAATTTCCAGCGGCGCGAACAAAAGACAACATTGGACAAAAGTTATAACTGGGAGCCCCGACGAGTTAGCATTCCCGCGAACGGCATTATTCCCACACTATACTTTCGTCGAAACTGTTAATGCATTTACGTTCCTGTGAAATTTTCTAATTGGACACCGAGGTTCCGCTGCTATTCGAAGTAACATTTTACCCGGGAGGGGAAAACGGGAAGAAGGAAAGAGTGAGGGGCTGGGGCTGCGAGAGAAAAGAGGAATTTTCCAGAGGCTTATGGATTTGTGAGATGCGTTGAACTTGTTCGACCCTCTTCGTGGTCGAGTGAACGTGAAAATATGTATTTCCTGGTTAGCAAGTGGTCCGAAGGAGAAGCCGAATCATTATAAATCCAGAGTCTGTTAAGGCCTTACCTTCGTTCAAGAGGAACCTCGTCAGCGGAACTTTTCCGTGGCCCTGATTTTCCGACCGATGATGCCTTCAAACTGATGATGATCCTCGAAGGATTCGTGTAAATTTGCTTTGAACGACGCGCGGCGCACGGCGCACGGCGCACGGCGCGGCGTATCTCGGTATCGGTAGGAGTCGAGAGAAATATTTAAGCAAACGCTGCGAGCGAGCTCAAAGCGCTGATGTTCGAATGAAAAATAAACGGAACCAATGGGCTGGCTCGAGTTATACTAAAAACTGGAAAGCAGTTTTCAGTTTGAGTTTTTGGGGTACATATACCCTCTTTTTCACTTACTTCGTCAGAAAATCTTCCGGAATGATGTCTCGATTAACCGATTTATCGCATTTCACTTAACGTCCGGAAATACATTTTTAGCCAATCGGCCCACGGCCCACGGCCCAGGCACGATTCGACATACATATGTATTTCTTTTCGACACCAAGCAATGGACAAGGAAACTCTTTAGCAGTTTTTTTTCTAGTCAATATTCAAATCTTGGGTGAAAAAAGTCGTTGAAATATCGTTAACTATTAGTTTTTACTCGTTAATTGATGATTGGCTTAAAGCGCGTGCACAGTTGGAACTTAAGGCCTTCCTAGGCCTCGGAAAATAAACCCATGGAATCCGTATTATTATTGTATCATACGTTATGCAAGCGAAAATACACACCGCGTGGTCTTGCGATGCAGCATACCAAGTGAAGATAAACAGGAAATTACTTCAATGTTTACATTGTTTACGCCAGCAGGAATCCCGGGGCAGGGATGCGAATGCGGAAATGTTCAAGGCCCAAGTCTCCTAAGTATGGACATTCATTTCGATTTACGATAATTATTATTCGGTTGAGAAGAGTGTTCGAAATTTGTTCTACCATTTCAAGAGATTTAATTCAGATTAGTACAATATTTATTAAGTTCGTACGTTTAAAATTGCTCAGTCAGTCTGCTCAGTCTTCCGATATTACATACAATCTGTCAAAGTTTGATTTCTAATGAAAAGAGAATAAAGAGAAAAAGTAGTAGATATTCTTTCTGTAAGTAGGAGAAGACAGATGATGGCGGACTACAGTACGAGGGTGGGCAGAGATAGGAATGGTGCGGGCAACTGTTGCATCGACACATCCGCAGTATCTACAGTATCCACGCTGACAATGAGAAAAATTGCACGAGGTTTAAGCCGCGCTCGGTATAATAATGCCCAGTGGCGTGTTAGGATGGATTTCGAGGTGTTGGCTCGCTAGATACCGAGATATTGTTGGGGATTGGATGGGTTTTGAAGGATCAACAGCATCTCCGGAGATCTCTAACGTTAATGGAATGGTAAATGTTGATGGTTCGTAACTTGTCGCCTGAAAATCGAGTTTAATATGCCAGTTTTACCTTACCACCAGCTTGAATCGAACGATTCGACTGTGATAGTGGAAATGTGTTATATGACGATTGGTTGCTCTCACACTTACAGTTTTACTAAATCAGTATTTCTAAATCGATCCTGCAGGCCATAAAGAGTTGATTTCTTTAAATATCGTACTTTTTGTACCGACATTATTCAAAACCTGAATAAAGAAACAAGGGAAGAATAGCGCGAACCAATAAATAACGGAGAAATTGATGTATCCGGTGAATTTAATTCCACGCCGACTAAACAGAAATTTGGAAATCCGCTGATTTGCACCAAAATCGAATGTTCCAATAATTTTATTGCTGATCCCAAATTAATATTCCCAAGGTGTAAACGCGCGCGTATTTTTCGGTCAACTTTCTGATTTTACGGTAACCGGTATTCAGTGGAAAGGTCTATTTTTTTTTTTTTTTTTCGAAAATTCCCACTTGCCTTAATTTCCGTTAAACGATTTAAAGTTTTTGGCGAACGATGCAGGCGCTACGCACAATGATTCATTAACGGGTTTACGGCGTTATTGTTCGGTGTTCGCCTTTCAGGTAGAGTTTGGCAAATTGTTTTTACCGATTTATTCTCATTACTATCGTTGCTTTGTTGGTGCAAATTGATGAGGAAAAAGACAAAGGGAGATGAGCATTCGCCAGAAGAAAAAATAGATACTTTTCCGCCGAGCATTATACAGGGCGTGGAATTCTTGATCGCCGGATTTCGAATATTAATATTAATTGAATCAATTTCATGTACCTATTATTGCTATTCGGAAAGAAATACGTACAGTAGAGAGCGATTTTTATTATTACAACGGTACAATTAGATTTGCTTTTGCTTGCGTGCTAATTGGAATTGAATAAATTCTCCGCAACTATCTAATTGCAATACCGACTACACCCATATACGTGTACATGATACATGTATTTGCGCGTAGTCGAAACACAGCAGGAACTCTCATCTCGACAAGCAAAAGTAAGCAGAGCGCAAAATGATGGGAATCAAAATTGCAGCTAGTTACATTAGGTTGCGTAGGAGATTGTGTGTCGGGTTGACTCGCTGTCTGTATCGCAGCTTGTATCGCAGCTTGTATCGCAGCGATAAAGTAATGGTAGGAAGGGGTCTAGTTGCCAGGCATGCTGTAATTGTAAGATATATCGCAGAGTAACGCGATGCTGTATAATATGATGATGCGTATTACTCTGTACATATGCAGCGTCATGAGGATGACGTAGAACAACGTACGACAGCCTGTGGAGAGTGGCGGTCTGCTTCGTCAACCCCCTCCCTCCCTCCCTCTTGATTCGCTTCCTGGCAGACTCTTCATTTTGCAGTAACCTCGCGTAACATACCACCACCGATGCTGCCTGCCTAATAAAATTACCCAACACTAGCTGGCTCATGTCAAGCTAGAACGATAAAGGACCGGTGCCCGTGGAAGATACATGAGATGTGTTCGAAATTCTTCCCCTCGCGTCGCGTTGAGCTGTGGTTGCTTGCTCACCCTTTTTAGGGTTTGCCAAGTACATAGGGTCAATAGTCAAGAAGCCAGTACAATACTTACAATTAAGTAGTTTGTTAATAAAGTAAAAGTGTCTTCGAAATATTTCTCACACGTTGAATAGGGGAAATTTCGCGAACAAGTGGCTACTGGCTACTGGCTACTGGCTACTGGCTACCATCAAGAATCTGGAAGAACGCGACTGCTACCAACTCGTGGACTGACAATGAATTTATATTCGTGTCTCGGTGTCTGGGCCGAAAGTTTTTCTCGACATTTTAATTAAAGGACGCGAGAATATCATTTTCCCGCGTAACACATTTTATTTGGGAACGGACCGCACGAAACCATGAGCAAAGTGGCGCAAAGCTGCCTCGCACTGCACTGGGGAGACAACGTCAAGGGCCAGAAGGCCGTGGCTTCAGCTTCACGGTACAGAAACGCTAATGCTTTTTTACAGCCGCCTCAACTAACGGTAACGAAGCACCCGTGAACCAGCATCGAAGAATAGTATATACTGGGTGTATCGTGGATGTACAGTGGCTGACCCAGTTTCATGTGTCTTTCTGTGTCTCTCTTTCCCAACTTTTATTCCCTTATGTCGTCGTCTTCCCGTTATGTTACCCTGTATTTACAATTTCTTTTTAAAACGCCGCAGGCCGCCAAACACTGTTACTGCAAATCTCACTTTCATCGCGGGCCCGGAAATGGAAAAATATACGAGAGCGCTGATTCTTACCCCATGTTGAATTATCTGGGGAACTTTTCTCAGTCCATCGGAATTATACATGTGTTTGCACCACATTTGCAGGCTTAAAACATTAAAAATTCCAAATGAATTATTCGCCACCGATTAAGCTCAAGAGCACTAAATTCTTTTGTGCAAAATAAAGGGCGTAGTAAATGCAATAGCATAGCTGTAAACAATGAAATAAATGAAATAAATGAAATAATTACGATTATATGCATAATATTATATGACTACTCACGGTATGGTTGGAGGCCCACTTTGACTAGAGAATTTTCGTGCAAATTGGACGCTGGGAAGGTGTGACTCGTAGCGACTTGACGTGATTTGCAGCGAGTTTGAAAGGACGTTTCCGTTGTTTCGGCTGGGCAATGCTTCTTCGCGAGGAATTTACGCGAATAGCAGGAGAAGACAGCGGTGCATCCCTCATCTTACGCGCGCACGTACGTCGCGCCGCGGTGCGCCACGTTGCGCCGCGCTGCGCCGCGCTGCGCCGCGCTGCGCCGCCCGATCCACCCTATCCGGTGAGTTGTCTGACTCATTGTACGTCTGCCCGCCCCTCCACTTATGTTAGTCTGTCGTTGAAACCAGATTTTCCAGTACGCGTCTCTTTGTCACGCAATCTTTCATCTTTCATCTTTCATCTTTCATCGGTGCACTCGAAAGGGTGTCGTCCCGTAAAAAACTGCGGATTGTTGCGACAATCGGACCCACCACGCGCCCCTCGCAAAGCCGTTTTCACTGTTTACCCTCCAACTCACACAATTTCGCGTGCGGAAAAAATTCCTTTTCCTTACTGAGCTTCCAGTTTATTTCTCTTTTTCAAGATACAAGATTCCCATTGACTTGCGACACTTTCCACAGAATTGTGTATAGTGTCAATGATCAATTGAAAATCGGCAGTTTACTCGTCACCTACGAGTAGCTATGCTCGCCATGGTCAGACCAACAACGCGCATCCAAGTGCTTCCGCTCATATAATTGCCGTAATACTCGATTACGCAGTCTTTTAATGTTAATGCTAAATTTCTTACAAACCATGTATAAATATTATTGTAATCACAACTCTGATACATCGTACAACGAGTCTTGGGACTAAAATAAATAATAATAGAATAGAGAAATCCTTCGCACATAAATATTTATCTCTTTTGGGTTAACCGCGAATCATCGGTTGACGATTTCGGGATGATTGCGGGATGATTTCGTTAATCGGTGGTTTTGATTGCGCCGTTAAATCCTAAAGAGGGTACATTCGCCTTTTGTCGAACGTTTGACGAGCATAAAGGCGACGTGCTCGTCGTTTCTTTCGCCCTTCGTCGAGCGCACTATGCATCCACGGTGGAGGGTGGTATCCACAAAATGAACAACTGTTGCATTCGCCTTTTGTGCATTTTTTTTCTCTCCCACTGAAAAGCATCGCGCGACGACGGTCCCACCACTCGTTTCGTTTTCTCCCTCTATCTCTGCGGGGCTTTGGCTGTCGTTGCAGGCATCCTTCTCAAAAAAAGTACGAGAAAGAAGGAAAGAAAGGGAGAAAGGGCGCCGTGATGACGACCCTCGAACACGTGCGGTGACAAGCGCTACTTGACACTACTGTTATCGACGAGCGATTATTACTGCTTTTCTAGTCCTCCTCCTAGTCGCCGCGTCGGTTGCTCTCTTTTTTCCATTCGAATGCAAAGTCCCTCTACTCGATAATCGCGCGATCTGAAGGTTATCCATCTTCTTCCGGCGATGCTCGACATCGTTCGATAGGGGTGTCCCGGTTTGGGTGTCCCGTTGGCCAGCTTCACTCGGCCTATTTCTCCCATCTTGGCCCATCTTGATAAGTAATCTCGTCCTGTATTCCTTACATGAATATTTCAGTGTAATTATTTTGGGGGTAGGTTTTAGTATGCAATACCTTGAGGCGAGTTGTCAAATTTAATTATCAGAATGAATTAATTTTCTGCCAAGTTAATCAGACTCGTGGATTGTAGAAAAGGAGGGAATGATTGCACTAAAAGAAGCATTGGCTTGTAATGCAGAATATTATTGAAAACGTCAATCTTGTCAGCAACGAAACGGGTTCGGAAAAGAACTTGATTTAGTCACGTTACAATTCCTTCTCCAACTCCAACTCCAACTCCAACTCCAACTCCAACTCCAACTCCAACTCCAACTCCAACTCCAACTCCAACTCCAACTCCAACTCCAATTCCAATTCCAATTCCAATTCCAATTCCAATTCCAGTTCCAATTCTAATTCCAGTGAAAAATTCATTTTGGCACCCCCAAGATGATTATTGTCTCTAACAATAAGTTGATTTTAGCAGCGATTTTTAGGGTCGTATTGTTGAAAAAGCCAAGTCTCGTTTGAGCAGTATCTGAGCGGTATTAAGCATTTCCAATGTCTCTTTCGACCAGCAATTGCGACAGTGCAGTGAGAGTGTAGGAAAGAATTTTCTTACCGTCGTTGCTGGCCGTCGTTGCTGGCCGTCGTCTCCATAGGATTCGCGACTGTCGCATTCATCTTTCGCGTTCCGTCTCGTAGCTGTTTTATTGCGGCTTTTTCCTCCCCTTCTACTCTCAGCCATATTTTATCTCTCGCGGGGATGAAACACACGTTCGGTGTTGTGCGCTTTTTGAAGATTTAAGCGAGGGTGGTTGGCCGGGAAAATATAGTAACGGGAAGCGAGCAATACATACGATTAGAATAATCTTTCCCCTTGGAAGATGAACGATTCTTGTTCTTCGTTTGCCTTCTTAGCGACGATGGTATGCCGCTACACAATATGTAAATTATACTAGTTGGAGAGAGTTATAAGAACTTTACGATAACCCTTCCAGAAGCCAAGATTCAACGTCCGTTTAATGATACGAGGGTGATGGCTGACAAGTCCGTAAAGAGGGAGGGAGTAGAGGGGGCCAAACTCCCATTATTTATTATTCCCATAATTGGTAGTGGTATCATCTTCGACAAGCCCAAGAAGCAGATACGAAGCGATCCGTCAATTTGGTCGCATCGTGGTTGGCCAGAAAAACAATAGACTTCTCAAAAGAGTGGGCGTCTCTATCGATAGTCGAGCCAGTGTGATCAGGGTATCCTAGAGCAACAGTGGGGCTGGGGTAACATGCAGAGTACATACTAGATACAACTAGCCACCCTCCCGGAGGTTCCCTGCCGGAGGTACGAGGGTTGGCGTGAAGGGTGGTGGGCCGATCGAGCGCGCCCCCAGTAGCGTGTGCGGCAAGCATCGCGTTGCGCCGCGCCGCACCGTAGAGACCGTGGCATCAAGATAGCCGCGGCAGTCTGCGTCTGCCAGTCGCCGCGATCACATTCGTTATCGTGCGCTACTTCTCCCGCTACTTCTCCCGCTACTCAACTCCGCTCCGGTTGCCACTCGCGCGGATTACGAATCTTACAAGCTGCCCCAGAAATTCTTCCACCAGGTGGAAAGCAACATTACGATATTCCTGCGCTCTCTTGCGGTTCGAGTGAGTTTGGAATCTGATCCTGCTAGCAGGTAGCTTCAAGAGTAAGCTACCCAAAAGTCCAAGTGTCGCGCGAATCCGTGGGAGGATTGATTCGTTCACGTGGAAGTTTGAACCGTTGGGATTTAGTGATACTGAACAATACCACTTGGCAATTGTTGATACCCGGCGAACGGTGCAACCGGGTGAAACCGGGCGAAATTGGGCGAAATCGGGCGAAATTATAGGCGCTCCGGGAGTTCGAGTCTCGTTTTGAACTTTAGCTAGTGCGTGAACAGTGAAGAATCTTTCACCTTCGCTTTGAGATTCTTGCCAGTTTTCGAACCTGACGCGATCGTCCTGGTAAATGGATCGTCTCGCACGTCGGCTCTGATACCCACGTCGCCGATAGCTTTCTGGCCAGCATCGCTGTTTGGTGAGTAATTCCGGTAATAACGAGCTCGGCAATGCCATTCAGCGCGGAATGTGTCCCGGTGGTGCTCTTTAAAGTTCTATTTACCGGGTAGCTGGTTGCGTTGCGATCGGTTGCCGGTCTGACCCCGGGGCTTGACCCACCGATCGCTGCCGGTTAATGTCATTTGGTGTTGTAGCACCCGACGCCGGCGAGATTCGCATCTGTTTTCTTCTTTCGAGTCGGTTGAATATACGACTACTCGGCGAGCTATCGACAAAATGGTCCTAGTTGTTTTGTCGTTTTGTGTTTCTCTTTGTTTTTCTTTTTGTTTCAAAGGCGGTATTAGCCAGGCGGACCTGTCCCACTTGAAAATTGTTCCTCTTCCGATTGGAAGAGCGAGAACAGTATCTCGGAATATGAAGCGAGTGTTTTTGAGAAAAAGGGGCTCTACTCTGAAATAGTCAGTTCCTGTAATTTGCCGAGTTCCTCCAGTTCGGAATAATCGCGCTGTAGACTTGAATATGCGCGACGAAGCCTGGATCGCTCTGGTAGGTAATTTAGAAAGGAAAGAAAAGCGATTAGGGAAGATTGAGTTAGAAACATTGCATTTTACGCGAATTCATACTAGGTCGATATTAGACCTGGCGGCGCACTCGAACAATCGTAATTCAATTCTTCCACCGTCAATGGCTCCGAGCACTTGAGATCCTGGTTCAAACGATGTTTCGATTATCGCTCATTGTCAGCCTGTGCATTAATCTCGGCGAGAGGAGAATAGAGTTGGAGAGCAGCGACTTCCGCTCCCGTATTGAGTGTTTGACTTTGCGAGAATAAGGTCTGTGGGAAATTTGATTGTGCATCGCGCATTCTTCCGATTCGTAATTGCGCGCAAAAGCAGAAGCAACGCTGCATTAGCTCGAAACCTTGAATGATTCGGTTTACGTGGCTAGCCGGTTTACCATTAAAAACAATGCAACTTGCGGAGATCACAGAAGGGAACGTTGGCACAAACTGTACACGCAGATGTGTACATACAATTTGGTTACTCGGCATTTGGAAATAATATTATAAAATAGGGACGTAATCGAAGAGTAGGAGATCAGGGTCGCGGCGAGGGGGGACGATTGTTGCGAGTCCTCCCGGTTGAGATTCGACTCTTGTGAACAGAGGGACTCGTGGCCTTACCTTCCTAATTACTCGAATCCCTCCTAAACGGGCGGAACCAGATAAACGGATAAAGGAACCATCAGCGGGCAACATTTCCTCGAATCTCCGAGGGCTCTTATAGTTTACGGCCTAATACATCCGAGAATCGGAGAGACGATTAAAATGTTTCACCGTGTCGCCCTGCTATTTCTACACTTTTATCACCCTCCGAACCGTACGGTTTTCGACCCTTTTCCTCGCGCGACGTTATAAAACTAATGAGGATATTATCGCGGTGAACCCCCGGCCAATTTTCCACCTCGAATCTTTCATTTCGCGCCCCTGAATCGGAGCCCTTATCGTCACGGTAGCCGAGCTTAATGGGCTGCACCGTGTTTTCAGATTTAACCCTTTTGTCTCTCGTCTCTCTCGTTCTCTTCATCTATCGTGCGATTAAACGCTCTCGAGGAATTGAGTGCCCTTCCCGATTTCTTTGATTGGAAGTAAGGTTGACCGCCGGGGGGAATTGAGATTGAGAGCATCTGCCGAACTATAAAATACAATTAAATGAGCTGTTTGACAAATAAGAAATCCAGTGCCAAGAGCTAACGCATTCCGCCGACTTATAACTCTGTTTCTAGAAATATTTAATAGTCCTCAGATATATGCGAATGTTTTTACTATCCAATAGTATGTGTTGTAAAAAATTATACCTAAATTGAGTCAAGTTGACACTCTGCCGTAGTTCTGCCATAGTTCTGCCATAGTTCTGTCGTAGTTCTGCCGTAGTTTTCCGTCTTGTTTTGGAGGACGATGCGTCCGCGACGGAGCGTAGAAATTATTACCTGTTAACGTCTACGTCTGCGCGATATGTCAGGACAATGGATATTAAGTCACTCGAGTCCACACGTAACATTTGCCAGCTCGGAATCACGGCGCGGCGCGGCGCGGCGACTCGACTCGACTCGACTCGACTCGACGTGACTCGACGCGGCGTTCAGGGGCCGAAAGTTAACATTAAACTCCGTCTTGTATATGCATCGCAGTTTTCAAGTAAATTAGTAGCTAACAGTACTTACATTAGTTTGGGACAGCTCCCAGGCTAAATTGTACGTTTCACAACGTGAAAAGCTTGGACAGTAACTAGAAGATACATTGCTAGTGTTAAAAATGAATTTAAGTCAAACTACATATTTGAAGACTAATTGTAAGTAATATATATGTATATGTATTATGCTTTGATTAATATTTCAACAAATACCTATATGTATTTTTTTTTTCGCCAAGAACTCTAATTAATTTAATGCAAAGTTGTGAAAAATGTGAGTTGGAGATGTTTTTCAATTACCAAAGACCATTGAATGCGTGGTGATAATATGAAAGTATTACGTGAAATGTCATATTATTAGCTGCATTTTGTAATGGTTATTCGGGAACATTCGTCAGTGGTAGGGCTTGTAAAGTTCGATAAGGGTCACGCATGCTACGTATCCGTCAATTTTCAGTTTTATTGCTGCCCACGAGTCTTTATCTGCAACAATCCGCGAAAGTGTTTTCGAGCACAAAAATATCTCGTTTTAGCGGCACACTCGACGCATCAATCGAAAAATATTGTGTAGGAAAACCGAGAGTATACATTCGTGAAAAAAAGGCAAAAGAAAAATAAAAAAAAAACTCCAAAAAATTTTCTATAACCAGAAAGTGATCTTAGTTAAACATTTTTCCGGAAAGACAATTTATTTGGAAAGTTGTTGCAAATGACTAAAATGCTTTGTTCCCGAAGAGAAAACTGCTGCTTTGCAGCAATACAATTGAAGTAAGTGCTTGGTCAGTTTGCGATGGCACAGCGAGGAAAGTTGATCTTGGGGCTCTAATCCCAGGTGTCATGTCCGAAAACAACAAGTTCTATTTGGCTACAGCAATGTTATTTCTCGGTTAGAATTCATAGAATATACATGTGCAGTGTTCCAAATGCGCTTTCTTGACTGACCTATTTTCCATCGTATTACTATAGCTCGTTGCGTCCAAGTTGTGTACACATATTGTACACGCTTTTAATTTTAATGTCTTTGTATTTGAAATTATTCATTCATTCGCATTTGAATGTAAATACTCCCGAGTTTAGTATTCTATACACAGTTAATCACCATGAAGATCCAACTAACTTCCCAAGCTTCTTTATCGATTGTCATTCTTCAAATTTAGATGGATCGATTAACAGGTAGTATGAAACAGGTTCTTCTCAAAACCTGCTCAGAACTTGCTCGGAACTTGTTCAGAACTACTTGCTCAGAACTTGCTCAGAACCCGCTCAGAACCTGCTCAGAACCTGCTCAGAACCTGCTCAGAACCTGCTCAGAACCTGCTCAGAACCTGCTCAGATTAAGCCGAGATTCTGCTCAGAATCTGTGCGTTTATATTATTATTTAGATGGTTCGACCGAGAAGCAGAACTTTGCATAGTTATGTGTAGCATCAAAGTTTCTATCTACATAATTATACCGTATCTGATCGTTCCCCTTATTTACGGGGAATATCCAGCAACTTGAAAATTTCTCGTAACTCGAATAACACGAGAGAGTTACGCCACGCGAAGCCTACGTCGAGTGGGAAAATTATACGCACGGTTCCTATGCTCGCTTTAATTTCGCGGCGCTATTGTCTTGAATTGGCTCAGAGCAGAGGCCGGAAGCAGTTATATTTCGCGCGTGTATCGAGATACACATCCTCGAGAGTTAATGTGCACGGTGCGCGTGGCAGGGTGCTTTAATAAAATATGGCCAGGCGCGGAGCCTCGGGTCCCGGGTAGGTGCCAGTTTTTCACCGGCCGTAATGGATACTTTGGATACTGGGAAATCTATTTTCCGATATATCGCTGTGCCGCGCTACGCCGCGCTACGCCGCTCCGTTAACGGTACATCGAATTCCTGAGTCGGGTTCTTTTCAATTCCTTATCGTTTTAACTTATTTTGACACATGAAAAAAATACCACATAATACCATGGTAAATATTGGTACAGACATAGTCACGTATGGGACGGTAGATTATAATTTCGTAAGCACAAGCCGAGTTCCATGAAAATCGGGGTCGCCAGTTTCTTGAGGGGTCCACCTTACGTCAGTAGGGGCCGTAAACGGGCGTAGCCGGACGGTAAGAAACTTCCTAAATGGTGCTCACCTTTTAAGTCTGCAACGAGAGGTTTCCACCTTCAATCATAACTTACAAGTTACTCAGCGAAGCAAAAAACTTCTCGAACTTGTTCGAACCTCGCAGGACCTTACTGCTTTCGGAGGAACCGTCACACTCGAACATGCCCTTATACCCCTATACCCTACCTTCAACGTGTCCATTCTTTGCGACTTCTTGGCGACAATCGACCATCCAGTGTCATTTAAGTTTTTTCTTTTTCTTACGTCTGTCACGCTTTCAGGTCTTATCTGGCGTGATCTCGGATGCGGAAATGGGAAATACGACTGCCCGTGTCACATCGAAAAACAACTGTCAGGACACGTTTTAATTTTATATCAACACAACGCGTCTTTCTTTTTTTTTTTCTTCCACTCTGTTTTCGTTTATTAATCGAATTTCGAGACTTACAGTTGGCCAAACACTCTTAATACTAATTCGTGATGGATGATGGATGGGGCACTGCATCTGGCAGGGCTCGATGCCGAAGGCAGCACTAACCCCATGACTAATTAGCGCAAAGCCCAAGCGATCAATTAATAATTTTATACCGTAACTAGACTCATAATCATTTGATACACGTATGTACATATACGTTGGTAGACGTTGATTAACAAATGAGAGGACGAATGGACTTTTTCAAAATGAATGAAATTAATCCGGTTTGAGACTCGCGTTGCTTCGAAATTCAAATCCTAGGAAAATTGTGTACGTCTATTTATGTCAAAATCCGGAATGTAATTATTGGGCTACCACTTTTCGCTACCACTAATACGTGCATAGGCATACATACATGTATACACACGTATGTTTGTACGTAGTACATGTACGTGGACATGTGGAGTTCGGTCCAGTTTTTCCTGGCAGGAGCTTAAAATTCCGTAGAATGGGGCCGGCTTCTTGTTGGTGCTATTCCTTGCCACTTTACGACGCTGTGGAGACCCAACTGTGGGTTAAAGGTCGAAATACTGCAATGGCCGGTAAGGGTGGTCTTGTTCAAGGGTTGATCATTCCTGGGATTCGGCGAGAATGGGAGGGAAACTTGAGGTAGCCACTGGTCGATCGCACTCTTATGGGATTCTAATATAATATATGAATTTAGGCCCGGAACATCTTTTCCATCAGCCTCTTCTCGTTCTTCTCAAAATTAGACATTTATCTATCAAAAATACCTTAGTTAAAAACCAAACTTACTAACCTGAATTTGGGTTATAATCGATGTATTATTGGTCGGTATGGCAAGATATTACATTAGGAATAAATACGATCGTTCAAAGTAGGTTTGAACAATAAGAAATACGGCACGAGTTCTATGAATCTCTTGTTCGATTGATCGTTTTCGATGTTATCTCAATTGGCGACTCCGTTTGCTACTTTTCCGATGGGTTTTTTTTCATCCATTCTAGGACTATCGGCGGGAATATGGGTCAAATGGTGCATGAGTCCAGTCGTGAATTATTTGCCAGTCCCGTCGCAGACCGCAGAATTTCGATGTTAATTTTTGACGGTGTGCGCTGTTGCAGAAAATTGCCCTCCATTCAAAAATTTGCCGAAATAAGGGCACGGTCAATAGGAAAATTATTCGAACGGCACACCTTCGTCTCTTAATCCGATTGATTTGCTACAATAACAACAATCAGCCGTAAAGTCGATTCTCGCTTTATACAATTTTTCCCGAAATCCCACAAACTTTACACTCGCACATACCGCAATTCGTGTGATATTGGTACGTCGGACAGTTCTCGATGGTGCATCGAATGTGAAAAATTGAAAAAGAATGCCTACTCACCTAACGATACGTATGATAGTTTGGTATTGATTGTGAGAATAAAAGTTGATATTTGCAAAAAGATGGATGCATTCCTCATGGAATAGTCTTATATGGAATAGTTTTATCATTTATCTTGTGCGAAATTCCAAAGGAGCGTGAAACCTAATTGGGGGTATTCCGACAAATCGATTCGTCCGCGTTGAAATTCCGGTGCATTGCTCAAAGGTGTAACAGAATGTTGGCCGAATGCTTGACACTGCGCGGTGGGTCTATAAATGGCTGTCAAGCCAAGTGTGACGCATCTTTGAGTGAGAGAGCCCCACCAAGTTCTTCCATTGAGAAAATTGGAGCAATAAAACTGGTGCGTCTATAATAATAACGTTTTAATAATAACCGTGCCGATGCATCGTCTCTGTCTTTCTATCTTTAAATACACGATTCCTAGAATTTAATGTGTCACCGGTGTCACTGGTGACGGCTATAGTCGTATAGGTACCTTTGTTTGTGCGTTGGATACTCTGATGAGTTGTACGTTGAGCACAGTTTTGTGAGAAATATCCAATCCAACTGTTCCCACACTATCGAAAATGTTGCTGGGACACTAGAATCGGGCAAATCTGTTGCGTTAATCGCAAAGTTAACAAAATTCCTATATTTGCCGACAGGTTTCGACGCAAAGCGAATTGGTTTGCGTACTTTGCTTTCGCATATGCCCGCAAACATCCGCTGGAAGTTTCAAGTTCCAAGTTCCAAGTTGAATCGATACATTAGATAGATACGTATGCATGTATATAATACTTATGTATACGGGGAATACCTTTGCGCAGTAACGATAAGTGGTTGGGCTGCTCTAGTCGAGTGCAGTTCAAGTATAAATAACTGTTATTATTTTTGGGAAAGAACGAGCGGGAGGTACTTACTTGCTCGCAATGTGCAGTTAGACTTTCCTCTGAGAAAAGATATTGAGAGTCGGTCGATTCCGCGCTGGAAAATTCACTTTGAAAATGGTCGGATAGCTACTGCACGCGTACCAGCAAAAAAAAATCATTTCCAAACTTGTCCAAACGTGTCAATGTCTGATCGTCAAACGCTAAAGCAGTGATTAAAGTTTAATAGGATCACGGATTGAGAAGGGGGGGAACTGGATGTCCGTAGTACGATTGTCTCGGTGAGAAAAATTGCGCATCGAGAAAGCAAAGTGTTAGTTTAGTTTATGCAGATCTTGAAGAAGTTTAGCACTCGAGACTGTTGAACAGTCGTAAGCGAATTCAGACGGTGCAGCCTCTTTCATGCCGAGATGATTTTAAAAAAGTTTTCGCCGAGAAACTAAGTAAGTTTACGCCAGTCTACACAGGTTGAGCATTATCTCAGAGTTGCCATTATCGGTATCTACTTTCCACAGGGAAAAAGGAAAGGTTTTTGTCGGACAATTTTTTTGGTAAATTCTACATCCGATCCGAAAAGTTAATTGATTCGATGAAAAGAGCAGGAAGTCTTTAGGAAATTGAAAGAGAATGTTGCGAAGCAACATTGCCGGTTTCACTTGGAGTAAACTCATTTCCATTTTTACTAATCGATTATGAATCGATATTTTCGTCATTCTCGTCATTTTCATCATTTTCATCATTTTCATCATTTTCGTCAGGATTATCAGTTCGTTCGGTAATTAGGGATTATTAGCGGCTGGTGGGCCGACTTTGTGACGCTCATTAGCCATAGGCGCCATCGGTTTTGTCATTAGCAGCACTTTCGCATTCTGCGTTATAAGCCCCGATGCGCTCGATTCCCGCGAAATACTTGGATTTTCGCGCACGATACAATAACAGTGCATTATCTGCCACTTGGGTGCACTCTAATTGGAGGCCCTTTGCGGGGATCACCTCGGGTTTGGTTAACGGTCCGCGGTCGTTGACCTGTCAATCAGGTTCAGCCAGCCGAAAGATTCTCTCTAGTAATTTCGTCCTCTGTTTCGACAGGTACACCCAGAACGCAAAAGGACGTAGCGAGACTCAAATAGCAAATGAAATAGTTTTTAGGCGCTTCGTATATCGCACATATCTTTGTCGTGTGTCGCGCGTTAGCAAGAGGAGTACAAGAGGAGTCTGCAATTTGGCGAGTGAGGCTAGTCCTGAAAGATGCAATCTACCGACTTTGTGGCGCTCGCGCTTTATCCAGACAACGATCGCAGCATTTTTCCCCAAAAGTAAACCATGGCTACACGGGGGATTTTTTAAGGCGCGAAGGTTACACGAACCGTAAATCTTGGCTACAATTGGCCGGGGCGGGGGCTCGCTCGGCCCGGTCGCTGGGCTAGCCCGATTCTTCATCGGCGAAAAAAGAAATATGTACGTAGTATGTATGTATGCACTTGAATCCGGGGGCAAAAACGCGCCGATTGTTTCGCCACACCTGGGGCTTTCGCGAACTTTCGGCGCGGAAGTGAGTCTAATTTTTAACACTGAAACACACTCTGCTGGCCGTTGCTACGGCTATCGATTTAAATAGCAGCCCTGATGGCGAGAATGAAAGCCGAAATTGCACTAGGCAAATAGTGCCGTGTCTCGAGCTATTTCGAGAAATGCTTTTTTCCCCCTCTGTTTCCCTTGCTATGCTCCATTTTATTTTCTTTTGTTTTGCATTCGTCGATATTTTTCAGTTTCGAGCTGGGACAATTGTGTAGGGAGTGTAGGGTGGCGCGCGGGTCATGGAAACAATAATGTGACGAGGAACGATAATCACTCGCGATAGAAATCTACAAAAGAGTCTACCGGATCAAGAGACTCGGCAGTCGAATTGAATTCTAAAGTTCTACGATCGCAATTCGAGTTACTCGTGCATAGCGCATTTGAGAAATATGTATTCGCTAGCTCGCGGAATTAAACTCGGTGTCTCTATTTCTTTCAAGGATTCCGTGGATTAATTGCACAAAGCGAAGATCAAAGTAGAGTTGGCGCGGAAAAAGAACCTGATTGGATTAGGCCACGACAAGGACGCTAATGAAGACAGAGTGCAACAGAAGCACGATACCACGATGTTTCCTGTGTCTTTGACTGCGTCTTTCGCCCAGATAGCGTTATTAGCGACTAATTTTTTGCTCCCTTCGACCGAAAAGGGAACTACGGCCGATCCCCAATCCCCGATCTACGGGGAATTGTCCATTTCGTGGAAAATAACTGCACAAGATGAATACCTAACGATAAGTTAGTCGAATAACGTCTGGTTAACGTCTGGTTAACGTCTGGTTCTGGCGTCCAAAATCGGGCAAATCGAGCAAATCGAGCAAATCGAGGTACAGGAGAATACAGCTCTGTCAATCCAGGAAAATCGCGCGTTACAAACGATCGATTCGCTGAGCGGGAGAAAAAACGTAGGAAATCCCATTTTAGTCTATGTTGCGCCCTTTTTTCACCGGTGGAGGACGAAAAAAACAAATTCTCATTATTCTCGAGGAGAATAATTTGGCGGCTGGCGGGTTAAAAATACCGTGGCATTAGTGAACACGGTTAACGCCCCGTCGAGGCCGTTCAGAGGGCCAAGTTTCGCGACAGGCATTATTGGTAGCGGAGCATCGCCAGGTGAATAGCGGCCGTAAATACAAGTAAACGTGACTGTGTAAATATAGACAGTGTTCGGAGGTATCCGATGAAATTATGTTACACTCGCCTCTCTCTCGTTTCGACGTACGCGAATAGCGAAACATTAATTACGAGTGGTAATTGTTCGCCAGTTTTGTGGTTACTAATTATAACAATGGAACTTGAAGCTCGAAACTTATCGATTTCTTTGCTATGCAATATTTTGAGAAATGTTTATAAACATAGGTTACGCGATTACACCGATTAGAAACTCACCCAGCATTTTCAAGAGTTAAGTGAGCCAGAAATAAAGTTGGAGGCTCTATAGAGTAGTACATAAAGAGCTGGGGTCCACAATTCCACAGATAGTCCAGTTTGCCGCAGTGTACAATGCAGAAAACCACGAGAGTTCTTCCGCCAGTGGAATTCGATAGAGTGACAAACAGTCGTCGCGCGTCGCGTCGTTCGGACCGGAATCCCGGGGGAACATCCAGGACATAAAGATGCAAGCGATGGAGAAGGGAGAGAGAGAGGATGCAACAAAGGAAGCAAAAGGGCAAGGAAGAGACATACGCGGTGGGAGAAATGAAGTGAGAAGCGGTCCGTTAGGAAGAAAAAAAAATAAAAGAGGGGAGGGGGGAATGGGATGATCCGAAAAGCCAAAGGAGGTTGGCGATACGGCGTGGACGCGAAAAATGGGGCTCTCGAGGACCCTCTTACCATATATGCGAGTTACGAGCGACATTACTGGCATATCCCCCCGCGCCGCCGGAAGTCCTCAATATAATCGAATATTTGTTTTTTTTTTTCGAAATTCCACGAAATACATTCGGATCGACCGGAATTCAGGATAAAGTAATGAAATGACTGAGTATGTTTGAGGTGGAAATGCGGGCGAAATGGAAGGCGCTAATGGTACGCAAGTTGTAATCAAAAGTAAATGTACTGTATTATCTAGTGTTTCGTATAATCCAATGGAATTATTTAGGTAGAAACGGGGTTGGAGATACTTCAATTGAAACTGGGTCTTGTAAATTATCAGTAGTCCAATATCTGCTCTGTTTCTTGGTGCACCACTTAGGGAACCTGTGCCTTTGTTCTCGTATCCGAATAAATTTCGATCCAAGATAAGCAACCGTTCGCATAGATAAACGATCCAAATTAGAATATTTCGGAATCACCGTAAAGCCATAGCGTCGATTCGAAGAATTCATTATCTGCGAAGGGTCGCAAGTGGAAAGTAAACATGGAAAGGGGGGAAGGGGATTTCCATCTCTAGAGCGTAGAAATTTATAGAGGATTTATTATCTCTTGAATTTGTTGTATTTATTCTATTTTATCGTTGAATATGGCATTTAACTTCTCTTTTGATATCCGTTTATACCTTGCATTAACTTTTATTAAATTCAGCAAAATAATTATAGGAATTTGTACAAAATCTATTTTTCTTTAGAAATGTTATTTTTTCTATTTATCGGAAGGGTCCCGTTATCGGAGTACACGTGGGATTTTCATAATACCGGAAATAAAATTGCACGGCAGTCAGTCGATAAAATTAGCGAGAGTTCGCTATGCGACACGCGAAATTAACATTTTCGCAGTGGGCTCTCCTCGCGCCGCGGCGCTTGTTCGCTGAATTCTACAGTTATTATTTTCGCGGAAGAACTCGCTGCCGGGTTGATAGTGTTGCGAAAAACCGAAACCGTGTGATCGTGTGTTCGCATTAATTTCGTGAAACTGTACGACCCGAGAGTCGAGAGAATTAATTATAAGTTGATCGGATTTGAATTCGTGTCTCCTCTGTTGTCACTTTTATAACAGTTGAGCGAGATAACGCCGAGGAGACATTTTTATTCTCACCTAATTATGATCGTATTGCGATAGACATCGATCATTTCGTTCAGTTTGGTAAGGATTGTTAATCGTAATTCCGTTCGTTGCAAAGAATATGTTACGGAAACAAACGTATACTTGGATTAATGGGCACAAATATTTGCCTCTCGCTCTATTTAGCGTCAGCAGTAGCATTTACTCGCCTGCAGTGTTGTGTCACGCTGACAATGGGTGTTTTACGGCGTATACTCGAGTGGATTGCACTTGCTTCTTGAGTCGTTACCATTGCTCTTACATCTTGAGAGATCAACTGGATTTCGAAGTGTGTACTCGTTGCTAATACGAGTCTTCCTATGACAAAAAGCCTGGTGATCAATCGGATCACATGGATGGGCGTAAATCGACGTGCCCGAGTCTATTTGTAATTTCGGGCATTTACCACCTCGCTCACCTTCACCCTCATCCTCGAGGCGGAGTGTCATCAGTTATTTAAGCGTGGCGCACTCTTCGTCGAACCTTCTCTCCTCTACCGGGTGAAAGAGCGCCGCGATCTTGCGCAATGCATTTTAATCGCGGATTTAACGTTATATGGGTAATACGGGAAGGGGATCGGGGGGAGGGAGGAGGGAGGAGAGGAACAGGTAAAGAATATCTCTCTATATCTCTTCCTTGAACTTACGCCTCACCCATAATTAATGTCGCGGAGACAACCCATACTTTATTCTGCTTTGCTGGAATTTTATTTTTAAGAAGAAAGGATTTTTGCAATCTCGACCATGTCAACTATTTTCTTCGTTTCGCCAAATTTTCGATGCAATAGCAATAGTAATAGAATTAGAAATTAGAAATTAGAAATTAGAAATTAGAAATTAGAAATTAGAAAGCATTTGAGAAGAGAGTTGACATCCGGCTCCTGGCCACGGGAGGTTACAGGTACACCTCTGTGACTGGGAATGTACGGAATCTATTAAAGTTCTGCGACAGTATGTCCAAACAGTAAAGATTAATTGTCCGTTGGCCCAACTCGTTCAATTTATCTTGTAAATCCGGTAGTTCAGCTATTCGACCACATTCACCGTACACGCTGGAAAATTAATATTAGCAAACCTCTCCATTGTCGGAACTCTCGTCTCAGTGAGTTGGACTGTAACTACTGCAAGCTAGTGTGTTTAGGTAATTTTGTAGCGTTTAAAATGGTCAAATGTTGTTTAAGTCATTTCGCAGCGGGATGAAATGGGTATTTTCCAAATCATCGCTTCTTAGAAGCGCCAATCTAAATGTCTATTCTATTTCCTATTGTATTGAGTTGTATTTTCCAACTTGGGACTTTTTCACGTTACTTTTCCCATTTATTGAGCAATGACTGATGGTTCTCCCGGATGGTGCAGCCAGGTTTCAGGCGGGTAGGGCCAGACGGTTTGGCGCGGTGTGGCCGCGTTTACCTTAGAGAGCGTCGGCGGCTCATAATTAAAGTCTGGAGACACCGAGTATTTTCTATTAACATTCCTGGGCGAGTGAGCGTGGCCAGAATGACCGCAGGTCTCGTGCAAGCACTTCCGGGCCCGGGAATGCGCCCTGTGGACGCGCCACACCGAGCCTCTCCCGATTCCCCATTAGCTACCGAACACGGAGAAAACGAGAGAGAGAGAGAGAGAGAGAGAGAGAGAGGCGAGATAAAGGAACCGGTGCGGTGGGAATCAGTGGGGACCAGAGGGAACCAGAGGAAAACACTTTATTCAGACACCAGTTTCAAAGTTTTTCAATTGTCGATCTTCATGACACCTGATTCAAAGGGATAGCGTTAGATGCTCTGTAGTGTACAATATACACCGGGTAATATTATAAATATTGACTATATTGAGTAGAAAATTGCGTGGGGTTATTCTTGAAACGTACAATATGCATACTTGTGTCAGAGAATTCAGTTTACCCCTATCCAGGATCGTCGCTAATGAACAAACGTTCGATGCAACCCTCAACAAAAAGGAGGGAAAGGGAGATAAATATGAAAAAGTTTTATTTTCTTTATCGAAGAGTATTTGCTCGATTGCAGAGTGGAAATTCTCCGTGGAAAAGTTATTGTTTGCGACG
Organism: Trypoxylon attenuatum; assembly: GCA_963989405.1. Classification (NCBI taxonomy): domain Eukaryota; kingdom Metazoa; phylum Arthropoda; class Insecta; order Hymenoptera; family Crabronidae; genus Trypoxylon; species Trypoxylon attenuatum. The sequence continues at coordinate 13,675,883 of OZ022493.1, read as the reverse complement.
ATTGAGTTTCCCTCTACTCTGTACCTACTTTGTGGGTGGATAATGAAAGTTGAAAAGAATTGATAGAATTCACGCAATATGTATTATATATTGCCGTTTATTAACTGGCGTGGAACGGCTTAAAAGAAGCGTTGGCAAACTTTAATTAAGCGTTTCAATCGAATTTGTCAAGTCAGGTCATTTTCGTAAATATTGTATTATGCTTGGTGATTTTTGTCAGGCCATTAACGTCCATCCTCGTGTTGATTGCTGCGCACTGATTTTATCGTTAAACGCCTCGCAGCGTAACTGTATATCGTTTTACATAATGCTATATCCTGTACTAATTATATAAATCCGATTACTAAAACGCGACAGCAAGCGATAATGGCTCGGGCGGTAAGTCTGATGCATTATGCGAAATAAAATCTAAATGAAACGGGGGTCATTTAAGGGTCATTGATCATTAAAGGGTCTTCGGAGCGCCGGATAGTTGAAACAATGAAGTAATGTCAACTGTATTTGCCAGTATAAGTGATATTTGTATAGTACGTTTGCAACATTCAACAATGCTGTAATAATACCTATTATAGTAATTAGAGCCCGAACTGTTGCTGGGAGCGTTCGCTACTACTGCTGTATTGAATTTAATCAACACATATCGTGGAAAAATGGCAAAGAATGATTGGGAAATGTCTAGCTCACAGCAACAATTAATATAGGTTTCCCTTACATACTCTAATAACTCTTACGGAATTTGATTGCGAGAGTTTAATTTGGAAATGTCATTTTCTGCCATTGTTTGCCATTGTTTGCCATTTTTGTTGAACTTTTTCACTGATTTTCGAGACAAAAGTTTCAAGGTAACGTATTCGAACATTGATTAATTTGCGAATCACACGATACCTGCAGCATCTCTTCGTTCCGATTCATTCATTTACCAGTGCCTCCTACGTTTATTAGTGGGAAAAACATTGACAAGCTCGTTATTTCAGATCCATTAATTGGACCGATAAATCGTAATAATGAACCGAATTTAATCAAAAGCTTCGTTTCTATAACAGCCTCAGCCTTGTTAAAGCTCGAATGTATCTCCCTACTTTCTATAGATTCTCGCTCGATAGAAATGATAATTATTCCCAACGTGTACAGCGTGTACAGCGAGAAACGAGCTTTTGCTTCTTGGCGAATCTTACAATTAGATCGAAGAATATGGCTTGTCGGAATAGTAAATCCTACTGCAATTATCCAAACAATTTTACTCTACGGTCATACATCTCAAGTACCGACAATAGCAGTCTTTGAACTGTTTTTTTCTTCGTTCACTATCCACATTGCAATCTACATTAAGTTACGAAAGAAAAAGCAGGAGTAAGTCCGACTAAAGGATTAAAGAAGTCGACGGGGCGGTTGCGAATTTTCGGAGGGAGGTTCGCGAGATACGATTACATGATTAGCGTGTAAAAGGCAATGGCGCATCTGTGTTTGGTGGTCGAGGATGTGACCGAAACAATAGCCTCGTGGTTGCTCGTGGTTTATAACGGACCGTCATTCATCTTTCGCCGCGTGTTTCATTCCATCTGCCGGTGTGTCGCGCAGGAGTCGCGCAGGAGTCGCGCAGGAGTCGCGCAGTATTTACTTACAATCAGTTGGCGGTAGTGGTGGTGTTTGTTGCACTTTGATAATTGGTGGGATTACGGTGTTTCGGCCGCCTCGATGGGGAATGTAATGGGAAATGGAGAGGTGCAAATTGGGTCGAGCGTATTGCCATCTCCGCGAGATGATTGCGATCGAGTTTACGCGGAAAATGAGTCTCGCGTCCAACTGGAAAGTTTTCGATCGGCTCTCGGGCTGTTTTTGCGAGAAGCTCGCTAAAGCAAAGGGATTAAAAGATAGGAGTAGTTGGGGCGAGTTGACGGAAATATTAGCCCTCAAGCGTTTGGTTTTTGCCGCGAATTTCGCGAAAGTATTTGAGAGTTGTTTAATTAGTAGGAATTCGCTAGTGAATGGATATGACAGAAATTTAGAATCAAGTCTTTCGAGAGATATTAGCAATAAGATTAAAGTGCATTGTCTCGTTAACCATGGACCTCCTTTGCTCTCTCGCTTTCAGGAGATTTTACGTTTAACGCACAAGTGGTGTCGAGTAACTTGCACCGCCTCGACGATGGCAACGGTAATTCAGTTTGAACGGTGCCGTTTGATTTATCCGAGGTTATTATAAGTGACGGATAAAGGGGGAAACGTAATGGGTGGACAAGCGAATGCTTTTATGGCGGCCTCTCGGATACGTAGTCCTGTCCGAAATATGTATCCGAATCATCAGCGTCGCGACGCGGGGAAAGTGTCCCCCCCGTTCCCATTTTGGCAATTCGGAAAAAGGCTGCTGCGAAATTGAATATTTGCATCAGAGAGAATCTCTTGTATGGCAGAACACACTGGAAACTCCCTGTATTCGAGCCTAGGCATTAAAGCCGAGTGTATATTGCTCCAGGGAGACAGAGCCACGTGCTCATGCCACGCGAGCAAGCCAAGGCTCACCGAGAGCGAGAGTAAGTATGTACATAGATACACCGTGTCTTAGAGCCTTGGAGCCTTGGAGCCTCAGAGCCTTAGAATCTCTATTAATAAGTGGCGTCATTAGCGGAATAAATCGAGCGCGACGCTAATCAGAATTTAGTAGAATCAGCAGGCGACATCGAATTACATATTTAGACACTGCCGCCGGCCGGATTTAGTTTTCTCTCCATTAATTAAACAAGTCCGATTCTTATCTTCAATCGAAATCAATTCAATTGAAATAATAATAATAATAGTAGTAACAATAATGAGACAAGAGAAGCTACTTTGATCGTTCCTAACGAGCTTTCATCGATTGCTTTGGGAAATTCAAATAATAATACGAATTTACGGGTTTTAAACAAATCTCCGATAAAGTTTCTTCAACGTTTCCCATTAGTCAGGAGTAGCCTGAAAAAGTATTCCATCAGTGTAAGAACATTTTGATACTTTTGTTACCCTCTCTACCTTGATATACATATATGTATAACTGAGGAGAATCAATTATACGGAGCAGACGTTTGTTATTGGGCGAGAGTTCGATTTGATATCGGTTCCGGAAGCTCGAAGAGCTGTAAGTTAAGGAGACCGATCTTTCGTTCTCGTAGCACCCCGCCGCGCCGCGCCGCGCCGCGCCGCGCCGCGTCCCGTTCGCTCCGCACCGTCAATTTATAGTTTCGCCGAAGGTACGTTTCGCCGATTTCTTTCGAGTGAGGAAACTTTGCCGGACAAAAAATTTCTCCTCCCGTCGGGAATCAATGGTTTGCCCTGTAATCGCTCCTATGACGTATTAATAGATTGCAATCGAGCACCGGGAGATGGTGGAAAAAAAACAAGAGGTTTAGATTTCTTTCCTCAAATATCTCGATCCGTTGATATTTGATCCATTTAAACGTTGACAAGTCGCAATGGAAATTTTTTACTTTGCAAATTGGCCGATTACAGGTCGATTAGAGCTCGGCGTATGATACATAGTTTTTCAGCCCTTTATGTTCTTTGAAAATATTCTTTCAATTCAATTTATTATAATTAAAAAGCCCTAATGTCCTTTGTCGAACCTTTCCAATTGATTTACCTTTCTCTGTGTGTACGTTCACGGGAATTAATTACGGCTCCGATTACAGCAATCGATTAACATGTCGCAGCCAACAATTGCTTTTGGCTGTTTTATTATCATTAAAGGTTCCCCTTTTTCTCGAGTCGAGCATTCCTTACTCAATAGATAATACACTAGAATACACCTCACCCAATGAAAATTGTTATACATTTCGTGCTGCACACGTGGTCACGTATCACTCGATCGGATAGCGTGCTTCGACAAGGAAGATATCCTCGTGTGATAAAAAAAGCAATGGGCAACAATCAGCCAGAACATTATGTTCCATAATTTCCACCTATCCACTTGTCAGACCAGCGCGCTCATATGCGCTGCTCCGCGGTTGCGTCTTTTTTCATTTGACAGTAAATTCGAGAGACCGGTGTGCGAACTCTTCGAACCACAGGAATCGATGTAATTGTTTTGCATCGACAATGGCAATTTTCATTCTGGGAATCGATTACGGGCTCTGTTATCACGCGTACTGTAGAATTTTTTGAAACACTGCACATTTGCCTCGGGTTACCTCATATGCAGCAGTAAACAATTTTTAAGAGTTTGGAATAAAGATTCAGACTTGTCCTACTTAAAAAGGGAGAAATGGTCAATGGGAAATTTTGTTAAAAACCTATTTTGAAAAGTTCTCTCTTAAAAGAGTAAGAAGATTCTAGGGACGGTCTAAATTATTCTCATTGCCAGATAAAGACCATAACTCTCTTACAATTAGTATACATTGGTATGCATATTAAAAAATTCGACATTGGCTACGCATAATACAGTAGTTGAAGAAGAACACAACTTGCGGTTGAATCTGTCAAATGGCGTCTCTACGCCGTGCATCTGATAACGCGAGCTCGGTAGCAGCATTTTTATCATTTAACTCGAGTGAGTGTTTGACACGCGGCCAGATAATAACTTGAGATTAGCCATATAATAAAAAGCTGGAAAGATCGCGAGGCCCACGTCGACTGCGATTGCATTTTGTTTCCACTTTAATTTCGCGCTGCAATAAATTCGCCGCACCGCGCCGGGGCTAGAAAAATCGTCGCATGGCACCAGGTTTGCGACGGGGATGCAAGATTTACGACGGCGCAGCGCGGTGCGCCGACTGCTGGAATGTTAATTATTAATGTTACATTGTGCTCGATACATATCAGGCTGACTATGAGATCAGGAACTAAAGTTCAAATTTCAAATTTCATCTTTATCCTACATAGAAAACTGTATCGAGTATGCGTGAATCTTAATATTTTTTAATTGGGATCGTAATTTGCAGTTGAGTATTAAAGAAAATTAGAGATAATTAATATCAATTTTGTTTACACAAAATATACATTTCGCTCATATTTTGCATCGATCTATCCAGACACTGGCTGCGTCTTGTCGAGTCTAAACGGTAGAGATAATAACGCGAATCCGCAAAGAGCAAGGCAGACAAATACTAGAAATCCATTCTTTCTTGTGGTCCGACGTTGGCCAAGCAGCCCGAACGATAAATCAGTGTCGACCAGTCGTGTAGCGGACTCGTTGAATCAGTGACATGTGGCGTGCAAAATTCTTATCAAGACCGAGAAAGAAACGGAAAAAGGGAGCTAACGATGCGGCTAGGACACATCCAAAAGGGGTCTTTCTCCAAAGTCCAAAGCAGGCATCAAATTCCACTTGTTAGCACTGGGTTCCAGATCCGTATAGAAATGAAACTTGTATTGGATATCGGCTTATCGAACAATGAAAGTTGTCTCCTGTCACCGTTGATCGCTATCCGAGTCCTCTGGGAGAAATTTCCACGCATGAAACCGCGATAAAACGAGGTTAGACGGTAGCTAGACGGTAGCTAGACGGTAGCGAGACGGTAGCGAGACGCAAGAAGGCCACTTCCCTTTACAGGGTAGTAAAGGCGGGCTCTAGTACGCGAGGGCAAGGTAATAAGAAGCATAGAGTGGCGTAGGGGAAGACGAAAACACTTCCACTCTCGCTAGACTCGCTAGAGTATCATCGAGTATATATGTATATGTATATGTATATGTATACTAGACTCGGAGGGTCGCGGCGAGGCTTTTCCCGAATTCTCCAAAATTGATATCTCCTGTTACAGTTAGTTTGAGGCGCGCGCTGCGTCGAATATCGGAGGCTCTCAGCGAGATAAGCGAACATTGCGCGGAAATGTGTGCCGCCCTAAAAAGGCCTCTTCGACTAGATATCGAGAACCAACCGCGTGTAAGCGAGCACTATCTCTCGGTTATTACCGTTCGGGCCTCTACCGTTCAAGCGGGTAGATGTGTCAATGAGCTAGCGACGATTAACCATGACTTACTTCTGCCTAGGATTACAATTACAATTTCTATATATGTATGTATGTGCATTCTATTCCGAAAACCCAAGCTTTAGAAAACGGTAGATCAAAAAAGTGAAAAACCCCACTATATCGGATGAATCCAATGTAGCTAGACAATTTCAATGTGAGGTTTACAAGTTTTTTCCGTCCAACATGAGATACAAGATAGAATGTATGGAAGGGTGGAAGGGTGGAAGGGTGGAAGGATTTCAGTAGTTCAGGCGTTCGGGCGAACGGACAGTTATTGGTACTTGGATTAGAGAGGAAGAGGGGATCGGAGATCCGTAAAGTTCGAAGGTGGATTCGAGGTGGATTCGAGGTGGATTCGAGGTGGTCCTGGTTGCGTGTGCAGGGGCACATCTGCATTTAAAGTGGCTGCGCTTGGCAGTCACTCTGTTCTCGTGTTCTCGAGTCGCGGCAAAATCAGGCGTGCCCTGCGCCCTGAGCCCCGATTCCGCCTACTTCTCCCGCCGCCGCGATCCCGTATTCGGAATTCCATCCTCTAATTTCTTTTTCCTCGATATTCCTCGATATTCTTTTCGCTTGTCCGTTTGTTCTTCTCGCGTGATCACCGCCCCTTCTCCACCCTTCTATCGGCATATTCAGGCCAGTAGCATGGTTTAAGGCGGGAAAGAGATTATAATCGTAATATCCGAAATATTTACCGTTTTCCTGCCTTTTTCTCTAAATGGTGACGTTTCGACGAGGAGGAAAGTGTCAGATTTTCGAGCTTAAAGTACAGATGTACTTTAAGCGAATCTGTAGGCTGCCACGGAATCTAATTCCGCGGAGAAGCTCATAAGTTCATATTTCGCGTCGCTTCTGATGTGGTAACGCGTCGCGACGCGTCGCGACGCGTCGACCTCTTTTTTTCTTCGGAGAAGAAAAAAGGGTCAAGGCCCTCCTTTCCCCTTCTACCAAAGTCCTCCAAAGGACATCTGCAACGATCGCGCAGCGAGGGACTTTGCCGCAGTTAATTAAAACCGTAAATTAAGAGGGCCGCAAAACTCACGGAAGAAAGTGCGTGCGAGTGTTGGGCGCGATTAAAAAATTAGCTACAGCAACCCTCGGAATGAGGAGTAATTGAGAAAGTTTGTCGCGTGCACCGAATATTCTTCCCAGTTAATCGCTCACTTTTTCCACTGTCGTTGCTCGGGACTAATGATTCAATAATTCACTGTCACTGCTCAATGCAATTATAAGTCGTGAAAACGATTATTCGAATTACGATATTAAATCATTCATACGTACATGTACGTATCGTATGATGTATCTACATATAACGTATGCATACATACATAATTATCGCAATGTTGAGATTTAAATAATTACACAAGGTACATATTGACATTCACATTTTTCATTGTTAATAAGAGCTATACGCAGGAAGTGATACGGTGGAATTGTGGTGAGTGGCACCAAAGCGATTCCTATCGATAATAAGCTCACGCGAGTGCTTTTCGCCAATATTGTCAGGGTAATGTAGTGACACTGGTGAAAACTTTTTTGGCGGGCAGTTCGATAGCGTGACCAAACTCGTTCTGCGAAGAAATTATAGGTTTTTGTCCATTAATGTTCCTTCGATGTCGAGGAAATAGAACGGAATTGGAAAGAAAAACAAAATTCGATCTTCTCCCACGAAATTTTTTTCAAAAGAAACACGACTTGATCTAATTAAGATAATATTGAGTAATAGTAAATAATATACATGTGTGTATGTATGTAGTACTATGTTCATGGCTATTAATGAAAATATGTATCAAGTATCTCGTTGAATTTTCCAGGTGAGAATCGATGAAATTCTCCGTTGTTCGATAAATTAATTCGAGACTTTCTTCATTAGGTTCAATTTGTTTCGTATCCCTGTAAGTGTAATAATTGTGTTTGGTACATTTGAAGGTTCCATTTCAGTGGAAGGTCTGCGCTTAGAAATCCACGTTTCTCCGATGAATTGTGCAATTTGTACGTGCTCACCAGCTGCAAGGAGCACGTAAAGGGAATTCTCGATCTGTTAATTCGCTTGTCCGATTGTAGTCGTGCGCGGCACAGGAGTGCCGGTAGCGGCGGCAACAACAGCAGTGACGGCGAGGCGAAGCGAGGCGAGGTGAGGCGAGGCGAGGCGAGGCGAGGCGACGCGAGGCGACGCGACGCGAGGCGACGCGACGCGAGGCGACGCGACGCGACGCGACGCCTCATTAACGCCGCAGGCACCCAACTTACAAACAAATCGATGCGCATGTGCCATTTCGAGCAATTTATCCTCTCTAACCAAGGCAACGGTGCAACAGCTGTCGACGCTCACCGAATGCCTCTGCGAACGTGTCTCCCTCTCTTGTCAAGTTTTTTTTTTTCAACACATTTTAAACTTATTTCCTCATGGTACACTATCGTTATTTGCATTCTTACTTCAAGTTTCTCAACATAAATTCCTGAATAAAGAAACTAGATTGCGCGGCTGCTTTTCAAGTTTTTTCCACAGACAGAAGCAATGTGACAGTAATATTTTTCTCGTTATCAGAATTATTGTAGGACGCGCCAAGTACTTGGCATAAAAATTGTAATTTGCGAAGTACATACATATGTGGATGAATACTAACTGCTATTGAGATCATAACGGCGCGCCGCGACGTAAAGTATTATACCCAGTGTAGTTGAAATAAGCCATAAAAACATTATGACCTATAAAAGTAATAGCTGTATTAGCGGTATGCATATGTTTCTAATTCTTGTGTAAAGATCCAGTCCTCTTTTATTTGTCCACTCACAATCAGTGAACATGGAATGACTGCCGTGTCTCAAAGTTTGCATTCTAAACACTCGAGGGGCGGAATCTGTCAGCATTTAATGGCCCAAGTTGTTCCCTTTGTGTTTTAGAGTGCAATACCGTTATGCTAGAATCACTTGCTCTTTGCGTACTAGCGAAATTGATTTTGTCATAAAATCTCGTCTAAAAATTCATTTGAATAGTAATCAAGCTGAAGTTTAGAAAATGATATTGTCATTTGCGTTTGTCAGAAGTAACGACGAATGAAATTGTTAAGAACGACCTAACGTATTATGTAATATGAATTGCATTGTTCTAGATTCTAGATTCAACTACACTTCTATTGTAGATAGTTGTTCTGATCGTCACGAAAGCATGCCAATGGAAATACGCTCGTCAGAATAAATTGATTCGGAGGCTCGTGGCTCGAATTTGTATCACGCACAGAAAATGCAAAGTGGCGTGTAAACGGCAATTACGATAATGCACGGGAAAAACAGTACTTGCGCAGGGTGTCGTGCTACACTAGCAGAGATAAGCTTGCGAGGGGTTTTATAGCTATGCTTTCAAGTTACTTCGCTTAGGCTGTTAATTCTCTGCACCACCGGCACCGTCTCGCGAGTCGCGAGCCGAAACTCTTGCAAATAGTGCGCATAGTGCGGCAAGGTGAATTACAATTATGGGTGCAAGAGCTACTCGGTATTTTCTTGATGCACGAACCACCGCGAGAGATTTCGTTCTTTCCTCTGACCAGTTTTATTTCTTCTCGAGAAGACTGAGCAATTTCGGATGATTTGGATTTGTCCGATCATTTAATCCCGATGCACGAGTCAAAGTATGTACGTGGTTGCAGAGGAGTTGCGAGTACATAATTTCGGAATTACAAATAGTGTAATACTTTAATAATCGCGTCATGCGAATTCGTCAAACGCGTTGCGAGTCAGCTATTATTGTGTTGCAATTCTACCCTGTGACTTGTAATTCTATTTCTCGGAGCTCACGTTCTCGCGTCGCGCCGGGCAGAAAGGCCACTGGTGCGACCTTTAATCCGAGAGTTAATACATATGTTCGGATGCGAATAATATCCGAAAACAGAGTAGCGTCGCACAATAATCCAGTTGCAGGACCCCTTGTTTCCAATTTCAAAGTGGATTACACCACGTTGTAGCAGCTGACTTTTCCCGTATGGCATAGGAGGCACAATTCGATGCTTTATCTGGGAATTAAAGCACGATCGAGCAGTACCACGTGCCAGAGGTGACATGCAACATACAACGGATGACAACGTTACTAATTCTTAGCGTATTGAGGCTAAATTTCCATCGCGTGGGAATGAGTTAAAACGCATGACCGTCGTATTGTTAATTAACTTGGAAAGTTAAAGATCGACCCTTTGTAAGGGAAAGAATAAAACGATCCTAGAACGAACCGAAGCTATTTTCCAGAGATCAATTGGTTTGACCCATTTCTGCATCTCCTTAATTGAATTTCCCAAGTCGCGAGTCGGCTCTGTATTTGCGCCGAGTTAATTAATTTGTAGATAAAACATTGAGAGTACAATCTCGACGCGTCTCTGTGAGGCGCAATCCCGCGGAGTATCAGCCGCTAGGTTTTTGCCCCGATAATTCCGCGGTCGCAGCCGTAAGCGAACTAATACATAGTAAGCCACGCAACGTGCGACGCGACGTAAGGACGATTCACGGGGCCCACGGTGGCATTGTTCGCTCCTGCGAAAAGCCAGGCCCATAATTTTCACGTTTTTGCACCGTCTCGCTACCCCTGTTGCCTTTCCCTCTCTCTTTGCGAGCCACCTCGCATTCTTTGCCCTCCGACCCTCGTTTTCTTCTCGTTTCTCGCCTTCCTCTCGTTTCTCGCCTGTATTTTGGCTTCTAGTTCGCTGCTTTTGTTACCGTAACGCGGAATGGAACGACCCTGCAGTCGATCCTACAGTCGACCCTACGGTCGACCCTACAGTCGACCCTACATTCGACTCTGCGCGACCTCGATGGAAATGAGAGTTTATCCGTAAATGTTATTTTCACACTGTTTAATGCAGCAGAAATGATAATTTGATGGGTAATTTGATGATAAGTTCGTTGATAAGCGCTTACAATTAGGTAGTGTTCCTTTTGCTCATTGTACAATAACGTACATATTTTGGACTGATTAGGGAAACTTTGGTATTACCCCTCGAGAATGAAAATACAAGAAAAAAAATGACTATTGAAAAATAGTCAAGAGTCAGCATTTCTCTAGTTGTTAATTGTCTAATACCGGTAAGATTATAACTTTGATTGGTACAGTTCCTTTATTGACTAGGGATTTTGGCATCAACTTTCGAATCTCTTTTTATCACCTCCATTAGCTCTACTTTTCCGTTGACTATTGGATCGAGCATCGGTTGTTCTGGACGTGTACCACTGTCCTCCGTGCTTCACCCCGCTCGTTTTCTCTCGTTCTTTGCAGCCTTTATCATCCGCGAGTAGGATAAAAGGGGCTGGACCGACCGGAGCGACTACGGCGGCTGCACCGGCTACGCCATGAGAGCTCGCCTTTTTGCCTGGGGAAATAAAAATTACCATGTCAGACATAAACCGCAGCTCCTCCCATGGGATCCGTTGGTTCTCCGCACCTTCTAGCACCCTCTAGCACCCTCCACCACTCGCTTTTTCTGCCACTCTCCCTTCGCTCCCTTCGCTCCCTTCGTCCTTCTCTCGATGCGAACAAAGATCCTGCTTTATTAACGCGGTATTCAGCCGACTCCTGCTGCCAACGGATTTCTTCCGTGTCTTGTCGGGGATTTTGCGCGCGTATGGGGAGTATTTATGCGGCCAGCTCCCAAGGCTTAATTACTGGCGTACTCGGTACACTTGTTAAAGCGCCTGGATTTTACCCGCTGCTATGTTTTCTCCGAAACTACCCACCGAAGTGGCTGCTTTTTACCTGATTGGGACCCCCTTTTTCGCGGCAAGTCGCTCAAGATGGAGAGTCTACGTATCTGCGTATCGCTCTCTCACTTTCGGCTAAAAATCGCCATGTTTCAGTTATCGGCGTGCCTTTACAAATAGCTACTTGATCCGCATACGATATTCATAGAATTTCGCGTATAATGAAAATAGTCGACACCAATCGATTTTTGATCCTTTGAGTGGTTTCGTTGCTGACAATGAGAGTAAATTCAATTAGAGAAACATAATGGTGCGAATAATTGTGCGAAAGAGCAATTGCGTTATCGCCAACTAATTAATTGTGCATGCATTCTTAATTGCACTCTGAGGTTGGGCCAAACACTACCGAATGGCAAAATGAATCATTTTCCCTTTAATAAGGAGCCCTCTAGCTTTCTGCTGCCACGTGAAACAGACGTGTATTTCGGCGTGTATTTCGGCGTGTACAATAAATCTTTGGTCTCTGCAATCATACCAGTGGTCCGCACCTGTCTGTGGACAGACCGTTCGTACCACCAGCTCTCTGTATACGCGTACACTGGGCGTGTATGTACCAGAGTCGGAGGTATAAAACAATTTTTGAGGAATGTATGGCGTTCTCTACCCTCTAAATTGCTTTAAACAAAAGTATTGCGTTGCTTTTATTAGATCCTACGATCGTGAAAGGTTTATTAGCGATCCTCTGTCAAAACCGAAGCTAGAAATTCTTGAACGTTACATCGTGATGCGTGGCTCGAAGAAATCGAGCTCTGTAAAATGAAAATAATTTCTACCAATTTCTAGATATTGAACGTTAGTGTGGACGTTATATACGAATTCGACATAATTGTAGCCAGGGAACGAAGTAGATACGTTTGTTTGCGGCATCGCAATCAAAATTGTACTAAACCCTTGTAAACGGTATCCTACACAAAAGCTTATGCTCGAGCGCCCCTATGAATCACCGTCACTGAATAATAGTCACCTAGCTGTTCAGCGTAGCTCTGATCCACAGACCGAATAATAAAGCACGCAACACTGTCAAATTTTAACTCGAGCTTTGAATAGTTGAGCTTCTACCGGCTACATTATTACAAAGGATATCGCGCTCAAATGTAACGCCTCCTTTAATATTCACTACCCAACGATACCGAGGAAGCTTCGGTAGTGAGGGTGTGCCAACAAGTTTGCGAAACAGCTTTATTCTATTCACAATCCGTCAACTTTTGATCGCTCATTGTCAGAATTTCGAAACGCTCATTTATTAATCTTCTGCATTACGGTTCTTTTTAAGGACACCCGGGGATACATATTTGTACTAGTGTCTGGTGAAAATAACGATAAAAATGTTAGATTGGAAGTTTGGAATTAATATAACAGAATAATTCGTAAGAAAATATTGATTAATTTGGACAAAGTGTAATAATGTAATATTTATTTAGAATCGGAGGGACGCGACGTCGACGCCGACGCCGACGCCGACGCCGACGCCGACGCCGACGCCGACGGTGGCGAGAGCTCTGTGGGGATTAAGATAATTAGGTGCTCCCCGTAGAAGCATAGAAAGAATAATCAGAGTAATATCGCCAGGGCTTGATACTCGGCGTCATCCTTTCTGACCTCACGCAGCCTTCGAAAGTGCAGAGATTACGAAAGCGAGGCTTTCGGCGTAATCCAAAGTTACGAAGATTGAGCCGGATACAGGTTGACTGGTGCCAGATTTAAAATCTCCTTTCCGCTCTTCCGGAATCTTTACAGCCTTCCTGCTGGGATAAAAAGCCCCAAGTAAAGCTTGAATAAAGCTCGAATAAAGCTCGAATAAAGCTCGAATAAAGCTCGAATAAAGCTCGTCTCCCTCGAAAGGTTATCTCGAGTTTGCCAACAAATTAGTTGTCAGTTGCAGGTAGGACTATTTTTTTTCACTCACGGATTTCGAATGAACTGTGCTAACGCGATTGAGCAAACACGAAAAACTGAAATTATAGTGTAAGGATGTAAATAAATCTCCGGCAGGTCTACCTTTATTTATTGTGTGCTCACGAAGGACCCGGACTTGGCGCGGAAGGGCGCGTAATGGGCTGTTTTATGAAAACGGACTACCACAAATCCGCGGATTAGTTGGGCTGATTTGAATTTTGAATGCATTTCCACGCTCTGGCATATAACCGCTGCTAAAATGCGAAATCTTCATTTCGCTAGCCGCTCCTATTTGGCTAATGAGAAATAAAGTAGGTGGCTTGGAAACCTGAGCGATTTCACTTGCGAAGTCACTTGCTTTACGCAAAATACATATTACGCGTGTATCAACCGGTAAAGATGCCATTTATGATCGATAGAATCGTATGCTGGTAGCCCTGGCGCGCCGTACAATTTTCGAATAAACGGGGATTTTACTTCGCAATAATCCGTGATCCTAGCCGGCACAAATCAAGGTGTCAGCGGCCGGCTGGTCGCGATAAATCAACCCCAAAGAAAAGTCAACCGTGCGAAACCGGCAAACTAATAACGAGCGGAGTTTAATCGCGCGTCCATTCGCCGTTTCAGACCTGTTTTTAAGGCAGCTCCACCCGTCTGTGTTTTAGCTTTTAAGCTCCGACAATTGCCACAGTCACTCTTCGACTCTTCCAATCTATTCACCTATATTTCTCATATGTATTAGCCGATTAGCTAATTTTATCGCGTATCGTTGGCTGCTACTGTTAAACAGTTGATGCAACTCGCACAGAAATAGCGTTCTTCCACAGTACATTGGGATATGTCCAATATTTTCATTTTTCACAGACGAATCCTCGGATCTATTCGTTTGATTTCTTGTCAAGAAAAATTGTCGAAAAATTACTTTCGAGTTTGTCCCTTTTTCCGGTTCTTGTAAGCAGAATACAACATATGTTAGCGAGGGGCGGCTCTTCCCGGTGGAATTCTACGAGGTTTTCGCGGATTCACCTAAACCAAGGAAGACGTAAGAGTGTGGAAACGTTTATTAAAGCTTGCCTCGAGCAACACAATCCCCACTGTCGGATACGTGAGCGTACATTACTAATCTCATACTTTTTCTTACATTTTCCAAGGAACCTAAGTAAGACTACTCTTTTGTTCAAGCCCCCGAGAGTATGTAGTCGGTTTTTAATGTACAGGGTGTTCCAGATGTTGGCGATAAAAATTAGGAATAATTCTCACAGAAACGCCGAGAACTTTTTGATTGACATTGAAATTTCTTAATATCTTTCCTGCTAAAAGTTTTCGCCAATAACCTTGCCGGTTGGATAATTTGACAAGTTGAGCCACGCATGTGTTTATTGCTGTAACTTCCGAAGTAAAACCACTGGTTAGCCCTTTTGGCGGGGGATCGAGACGATATGATGCCCGCATTTATTCTTCCGAGCCCAAGTGAGGCCGGGCACATTTAATATCAGTCGGTAAATCTAATCATTTCATCATCCCTGCAGCTTAAAGGAACAGGAGAATTATGGCCGCAAGTTAAATCATAATCCTGATATCGTCAATGGTCCATCCTTGACGACAGGTCACGTTAAGACGTAGGCAGACGAATATCAGGCCCGAAATCAACCAGGCATGAAAATGTCCAATTTAGCACCTTATCTTGGATGTGTTTGGCACAAGTTGTTGATTCTTTTTGCAAATTGATTGTCTCCCGACTTTTTTTACACGCTCAACCAGTTCGGTGCCAGTTGTCGGTGCGTTCTTGCCGGAGTAGTCGACGAGCTGCAGGGGAATGAAGCCTCGCGCGTTTATAACGCGGGTTTCTAACGCGCGACATGACGGGATATGTATGCGTGTAGGCGATTTGGCAAAACCCCTTGAAATATTCATAGGTTGTGACGGGTGTCGAGCTGCGGCGAGACAAAGGCAAGGCGAGCCAAGAGAGCCGAGGAAAAGTGAAGGGGGGGGGGGGGGGGGGGTACGTGGGAAAACCACCATCCATCCGCCTACCATCCGCCTACCATTCGCCTACCATCCGCCATGACAGAGAGAACGGATGACACGAGGGTGGATGGGGGAATGAGAAGGTGCGAAGCGATCATGGCGCTCAGAGGGTGGCTGCGGAAAATTCAAGTTGAAAGCGCCGCGAATGAACCTCTAACGCGCGAAAGGGATTCAAACGAGGAACGTTCTTATGATTTATCCTCGCTATCAGCTACAGCTATGTACACACCCGCGACGCTTTATACTAAATATTTGTCCGATTTCAATTACGCTTAATTATTTTATTTCTAATTAATCGAACGTAACGGTATCGAACGGTATAGAAATGTCTGTGATTAATTAATTTAGTCTTTCGTTCGAAGTGACAACCGACATAGAAGAAGAAAAGTAGCGTTCCCATCGGTCCGCAATGGAGCATCGAGAGCATCGAGAGCATCGAGGGCGTTGAAAGCGTTGAAAGCGTTGAAAGCGTTGAAAGCGTTTCGCTATACCCGAAACTTAGATTCCGTTTACTCGAGGAAGCAAATAGCGTGGCCGTTCAATAGCTATGTACGACTAGGGGATGCTCTTATTTGCTTTGTATTCGAGTTTCGAAGGCGGCTGTTGCGGTACGATTTGTATTCAATTCGTAGGTCGAGGGCTCGTGCGATAAGCGGACTCGAATATGTATTCCTCTTTATCGCGTAACCGTGCGCACCTCTATCTTTTCACGAGGCACGATGTTCGGCTTCTGCTCGTGAATTCCTCGGGACAGGGTACGGGGCGGGTAGAATCATATCGAGCATAAAACTCACGCGGCCAGTGCCGTTCGGGAGACTATAGATTCAGACGTTTTAGCACTCTCATATCTGGGTTAGCGTATAATATAACCGATGTAGATGCGGTTGTATGTGCTTCGATTCGAAAATCGAGTAAACCATGGATTTTCGGCCCGTCGCGAATCTCAGATAATCTCATGTCCCTTCTTTTAGACTGTGTATTACTGTATTACCTTCGAGCTTATCGCGCGGCTGCAGTGTTCTATGTAGTAATGTACAACTTAAATGCAGACACAATTTTGAAGCGAATAAAGCCAATCTTAGGTTGAGCAAGTTTCGGATTTTTCTTCTTTAGTATAACTTGCGATGCAATATACAATATTGTATGTACAATATTGTATGTACAATATTGTATGTACAATGTACAGTGCAATTGTGCAATACCGTTTCGTTTGCAACGCTCCGTAAGATAACGCAGTATGCAAAAGTTCCATTTTGAAGAATGTTTTTAGATAATACGCGAGGAAAACGAGAAGAGGAAGACTGTGTAGGTACGCGTACATACTTACATATTTACTTTCTTCGAGGAGATCCCCAGAGTCTTGGGAGTGGGGGTAATCGGGTGCTAGAGAGTCGGAAATGTTTACTGGCGGAGTCGGCCGTCAGTCACCTCAAGTGTCGCGATACACTTGTACTGTATTCTTACTGCAATTTCACTTATTATCCAAATATTGCCAAGTTATTTTTTTGTTACAAGTTGTTACAAGCTACGATACATACAATAAATAATTAATCGTTGTTTTCAATTACAGGTGCTTCTTAACCCTTCCAGTGCGAATGAGGTAAGCTCAATCTTCCCAAAATTCGTCCCTAGAATTCTTTCTGGTCTGACCTCTCAAAATCAGTTGGGATTAAGTGGCTCAAGGTATGGTTGTACAAGGAATTGTAGTTATCGCACTCTATGTAACTCGGCGATTTAATCTTCTCCATCGAAGGCGAGAAAATTTGCGTCCTCTAAAATTAATGGTTCCGCATTCGAGCGTAAAATATCGCAAACTGTCGATTATCAAAAAGCAGAGTCGCATTGTGGAAGCAGCCATACTCGTTGGGCGTTATCGGTGGAGAGGTGTTTCGCGTTTATTCCTCGAATGACGAAAGGTCGCCATATTCGCGTATGGCGATCGGGATTGTCCACGCGGTAATAAACTTTCGGCTAATCGAAATCCAACCCGCATCGAGCATTGTACAGTCCTTGCACGAGGGCGGCGGAGATTTCGAGTTGGGCGAGCATAAATTGTTCCTTTGTGTATCTTCCGGGATTGTGTAACAGGTTGGTGGTATGCGCAACGCACGGCCGCGAACTCACACCGTTTTGTTCGCGTCAACGATTGCTTATAAGTTATAACAATGGGGAACGAGAGTTGTGTGCGCAAAGGTGCATCTGGCATCTTGTATCCCACGTGCAATCACTTTTTTTTTCTTTCAGTATTTTGCAAACGAGTATCTGTGCAATACGAGGACTTGAAATAATGAAATAAGCGAATTCTCACTCAGGTGAGTGCAAAGTTTTTCAGAACTAATTTGGGGGCACAGGTAGAA
Source organism: Trypoxylon attenuatum (assembly GCA_963989405.1). Taxonomy (NCBI): domain Eukaryota; kingdom Metazoa; phylum Arthropoda; class Insecta; order Hymenoptera; family Crabronidae; genus Trypoxylon; species Trypoxylon attenuatum. The sequence continues at coordinate 13,657,921 of OZ022493.1, read as the reverse complement.
AATCGCAAGCTGAACCATCGCAGCAGTGTCGGTGCTCTATCGATTGGCAAGCCGCGAAAAAAGAGCCATCCATGGGAGGATGGTAGGCAGCCAAATAAACGCGGCCGGATAAACTTCTCGCGGGCGAATGTGCAATTACAGAGCGATATCGACACGGCCATGGCCGGGGGAAAATGATTTCGGTGTACGAAAACAGAAACTGCTTTAACGAGCCCTGCCAGGCGCAGATAGCTATGCAAAATACGTTTGCGCGGCCGCAAGGACTACGATTTTACTCGTGGTGACAGTGGCGGTGACAGTGGCGGTGACAGTGGCGGTGCCAGCGACAACTCCCGCGGAGAGAAAAAGCCGCACTGACGGAAAATCAGAATTGAAATTCCCTCCTCTCTTTTTTCTCCGCGAAATCATTTTATTCCCACCAACTGCGCCCTCTCTTCTCTCACTCTTTTTTATTGCCCCGAATAGCTCGCGAGTCGGTGGTTTTGTTTCGAAGCGTATTTGGCAAAGTTTGAGGATTTCAGAGGCGTATGAGGTTCGGTCGGAATTCAATGGGAGACGTTAGTCTCTTATTCGTCCGTGATCAGTAATTTTACAAGTGCAGAACTTACGAGTGATAGCTATTAATCACCGTTGACAAAGTAAGTTTATCGTGTCAAGCTTTCGGAACTCGGAATCGCGCGTTGCTCGAAATTCCTTGGCTCTCTCTCCCTCTCTGCAGGTAAGACTTCCGCTCGCCTTAGCCAAGTCCCTCGAAAATGCTCCGATCGGAAAAAGTTTGCCAGTTGGCTTTCTAATTTCATTAAATTATCTGATCGCTCACGAGTTCAGCTATTGGATTTTGTCGAGTCATAGGATCGGGAAAATCTGATTCGCGAACTGTTATTTCCCCGATTTATTTCGCTGCCGGGAACTTTGCGATCTCCGGCAAATTTGTTGGAGGATTTCTTTAATTGTGTTTCGGCCGAAAGTTTCCGGAGATTCTTTGCCGAAACATAATTTAGATGGGGAACCGTTCCACTTGGAGCTTCAGCAGTTGTCGAAAAACCTTGCGACCAAAGTTAAGATTATACTCGGTTACTTAAATTCTGGCTTTTATCAATTTCATTCAGACTTTCAGAGTTTTATTCTTATTTTCAAACAATAATTCTGATCAAAACAAACTCGTAAAACAAGCCAAATCGACTTAATGAGTTTACCATTGCAATATTTATTTTTACAATTCTGTTGGAAAAGCATTGATATTGTATTTTCTCTGAAATGCCACAAAAAACAAGCACAAAAATGAACAATAACTTTTGTGTTGAATGTTAAATTGAATTTTATTCGGATATACATACATGTATGTGGAAATAGCTTCGGTCGAATACACGTGCGATACGAATTTGGCCAAACACGAGAAAAAGCACAATAACTAACTCAATTAAGAGGTTAACACGATTTTCCTATCCGAATGAATAAATTTCGCAGGTAACTGTGCAGCATGAAATTTATAATCGGCTAAATCTATTTGGCCGAAGATCCATCTGCTCGCGGGTTTTCGCGAAGAGTGAAATGAAAGAGCGCGTGGCCATTGTTGACGGGGATGATCGATGAGTTGGGATTCGATTCTAAGGAAGAATGGAGTTTCAATTTTTTCCCGAAGCTGACAAATGACTCGAGCATACCAGCCAATCGAAAAGGGAATCCGTGGCGAGCGATGCATCATGACTGGCACAACACTGGCCGTTCAGCTCCCCCGCTTCCCACGCTTTATAGCCTTATTTATCATATTTTCAGAGTTACTCCGCGACTGAAAGACCTGTTTGATTTGGTGAGCTCGAATGCTCGAGTATCCACGAGCCTTGAGGTATTGGCGCAAGGATTCGTGCTTTGGATTTTCACTTGGATTTTTCCCTTCGATTTCTGCCTTGGAGTTGTTTGGCTCAGTGACATCTCGTGACATCTCGTGACATCTTTACAATTTATGGACTGCTCGATTAAGGGACAGGCGCTAATCAAGTGCTCATGGAGTTGGCAATACGATTCATTCAATTTGGAGGCTTAACATTAGCCAACTTCTAATTATTTATCATTCCAACGAATGATTTAGCCAAGTCAGAATAAAGAAACGCAGGATAGTGTTGCGCGCGGAAAGTTTTTTCCACCAACTCGCAAAGCTACAGGAAAAGAGATAGACGAATGAGAACGATAATTCTCTCTCGAACCTTCGATCACAATATTGGTCGATCACAATATTGGCCAGCATTCATCTTGCTCTAGAAAACATAAAAACCCTCTTCCAAGAGGGTTGGGGGGGGGGGGGGGGGGCGCAGTCGCGAACAATGCGGATAATCATTGCGATTCTTTGAATGTTTGTAAATAAATGCACTTGTAACTGATTTTCATTCTTATTCCGATTCTTTTTCTCATCCATTTTCCAATAATTCCAATATTTATCTTTGGGTAAACGAATCTGTACTTTGTGGAATAAGCCATCGTGAAATTCTTCTGCAAATTCGAAATGCAATGTTGACATTTTTTACAGAAACAAAAGATGCACTGGTCTTCGCAGACAACTACATTTATCCTGGAACAGGCGGGATCAAACTTTCTTCGCTGTGCGAAGTTAATCCTCAATTTTGCGATCCGAGCCTCGTACAAATTGTAACTCCACGATTCGCTCGAGTCAATAAGAAAGCGGATAATGTCGGCATAAACTTGGTCATTTTATCCTGCTGTAAGTTTTGGCTTTACGGGATTTCTTCGCGCTTCGGTCAAGTGGTTACGTGAGAAGCATCGTCTCTTGATTATTTATTAATGCGTTTGCTATAGGCCTAACTGTAATACGTGGGTCAATATAAATAGTTGAGTATATTTTCTCCTCACCAATTCCTATATGAATAAAAATCTATCTATTGCCAAGTTCGTTTAATAATATGCATATTTGTCGAACGATTAGCCGAAGAATGCAGCAATGATTGAGAGTCCTAAAGAGCAGCAGTTGCAAAAGTGGTGTAACTCTGGCGATCGATGACGATGAGGTTGATCGAGGCAAAAGCGAAAAGAATCGAACGCAAAACAAATGGAATCGCGTTCGAGGTTTGAAAAATAGAGGATTGAACCTGCCGGGAAAAAGGAACGCGAGATAAGCCACTCTTCCAGTTGGCTGGAAATTTGTATAAGCAAAATAATAAGAGCTAGTGGCTGCCGAGAGCGGATTATGCTGCCCCCGAGAGCAAATAGGCAAGGAAGCCATTCAGTAGCCTGAGCATCCTCGATTATAATTACGAGGCTTTGTTAAGAACTACCGCCTGTTTATGACAGTTCTCTTTCTCCCGATCTCTCGCTCTCCCAGTAATTTATCCAATTTGAAATTTGAAATTTGAAATTTGAAATTTGAAATTTGAAATTTGAAATTTGAAATTTGAAATTTGAAATTTGAAATTTTCGCGGTCTTCCTTATGCTTTTTTCGCCGTTTAAGTATGTAGGATGTACATAGGTCGTGTATTTTGCATCAGGAGGGGCGCGTGAATCCGGGTCATTAGTCAATTGATTCATTTCTCAGTCTCTCCAAGTTCGTCCCTTCTCCTTCTCCTTCTCCTTCTTCATATTCTTACTCTTTGCCTCTTTCTATGCCCCTTTGCAGCCCCCTGTGAAACAGACTGTGTGTGTGTGCGTCACTGGAAAATCGAGTCGAGTGTGTTCAAGACATTCGGTTGGAGAATTTCTCGCTTGGTATTTCGGCCCGCTGCGCTGGGTGACTTTTTCTATGGTTCTACACTGCGGCTTCAGGCAGTAAATTCTCGTTGCCGCGAGTCTCTCGTTTCGTCTCGGATAATAAAGCGCGGACGTATGGGGAATATTTTCGCGTTTCTCTACTCCACCCTGAATGGATTCGCAAGGGTCTCGCACTGATTTTGCACACAGAAAGCACATAGTAGCACCGAGGTGTCAATACTAATATCAGGCGAATAATATCGTAGAGGACAATGGACGAATCTCAGCATACAATAATTTCCTAATTCGGATGGATGGATGTATGTCTATGATATTCTATTTCAAACACAATATTAAATGTACGTAACTTTTTGTTACGCCCGCAATCTAAAAAGACGCTGCGCCGGGTTCTCTGGTACACGCGATATATTTATACGCGACTCGATCAGAAACTATTAAAAGAAGCACTAGTTTTAGCTGCCAGTCCGACGCTCAGGCGCAGTAATCAATAACGGCGCAATACTCGCTTTAACAAACCTTCGCCTTAATTACAAACCCCGTTGGAAAAACAAGCCGTTCCTGTCCTGTTGACGATCCGTCCAAGTGTCGCGTCGCGTCGCGTCGCGTCGCGTCGCGTCGCGTCGGGGGCTCCGGAAGCTTCTTGGACATTGTCCAATTTACAATTTTCAATTCTCCATTTTCCATCATTTTTCTTGGAAACCTTCCTCTTACCTCGTTTACCTGTTACTCATTTCCTAAAATAGCGAAATAATAAGGTCCGCCAGTCTATTTTTGATTCGCTTACATGCATACAAGCATGCATACAAGCATGCATACAAGTACATACGAGATCACCTTTCTTCATTCAAACGAAAGAGTGTTAGTTATATCATCGAGTTTTTAATTTTAAATCTATCGCGTTCCGTTCTGGCTTTGATCTGTAATTAAAAATTTTTAAGGAATAAATACTCCAAGATGAATATGAAACAAGTATTGGATAAGTGTCTTCTCGAAAGCAGTATTTTTTTCTCCGACTAATTATTGTTTTTCTTCTTTCAATCCTGCTATTGATTCCTCGAGATCGAGTCCGTTAAAACATACGTATGTATTACTCGTTGAATCTAGACTCAATAAGGCTTAACGCGTTTTCGTAAGTGATTTGGATGAATTTCCGAGTGGGCCGAGTGAACCGAAATTCATCCCACTTGACACGGGATTGGACGCACCTGCCAAAGGGTCTTGGGTCAAGAAACAAGAGTGCGCTCGAGTCGGACGAAAATCAGTACATAATCCCGAGTGGCGATGGAATACCTGCGTACGGGCTAATTAGCAAGCATACGTCTCTTTCGCGCATTTTAGACGGAAGTGAAAGCGAATTCAAGCCCAACAGGCCCTCGGGTCTGTTTGAGGCTTTTGCTTAGGTGCTCGCCAATTTAATCCCTCTTTCATTTGAGAGTACGTATCTCGTATGTCTGTATACTGTGTACGTGTATACATAAGACATACAAACGCGCGCATCCAAATTCTAATGGGCCCGCCAATCTCGGGAATATTCGGTTTAACCAGGAAACTCCTGGAACTTCCTATTTGTTTCATCGTGATTTGGCAACATCAAACATTTCTTTGACACGTCTTTACTCGATTTTCAGCGAGCTTCGTCCGACCCCATACCGGAACCACCGAGTCCCTCAAAATTACAGGATTTAGAATTATAGAAAGATGTTTTCAAGATCGAAATCGTTTTCAAACGTGTCATTACAATTGTTCTATGAATACGAATTTATGATTTAGGTCATTTTTCCACTCAAAGTTAGTATCATCTTGGATACACGCGTTTCTTTGTCATTTCATAGTTCCGCTCTGTTCGATAAGAAAAGAATCGATAATAAACTTGAGACCCAAAGCTACTCGCGAGGGAGTGGTAAAGTAGAAAATAGAAGTACGGCCATGCCGAGTGCAATTTTCTAGTATTTCAGCCCCCAAAGGGATGCAGTAAGTTCCTCGCGAGGGTATTTGCGAGGGAGTAATGAGCAGCGATGTTAATTACAGTTCGTAAGCGACTCCGGTGTACCGTTGCGTTGCTTCAGCAAACTCGGGCCGAGCAGTCTATAAGTGGTGCCAACGTGTGAAACGCTTGTTCCCACCAGTTAATAATAATTTCTAACATCCAACTGCAATCGATATTCCACTTCTCCTTATTAATTACTGTCACTGTATTGGATTCTCCACGATTCTGGAACGACTCCAATTCCTTTAGCGCAATGTGTATTATTGTGTACTTTTTTCTTTTCTTTTACCACCACGAAAGCATTGTGATCCGATCGACTATTAATGGTTTTATCTAAATTATTTCTTAGCAATTGGGGATAAGTATTCATTGAGAATTAATGTCAATAGTTTAGTATAGTATAGTATGGTATAGTGGTCAAGTATACTTGCTGTACTGGACTTGTGGCGGCTGCGGCGGCAGTAGCAGCAGCAGCAGCAGCAGCAGCAGCAGCCGTAACAGCAGTAAGACTTGTTGAATCGCGTGATTCGGTGGGCGCGTGTACACATGGCCGACGATTGATCGTATTAATCAATCATAAGAAGTGCATACAATACGCGCGGAGATATGCTGTTGAGATTAATAGATGGTGTCGATGCACGATACCATTGGGAATACGTAGGTAATGAATGAGCTGCACTCCTCTCATATACATACAGACATACAGATGCCAGAGTGGCGCGGCGCAGCTTCGATTAAAAATCTCCTCGATGCTTACTTGAAAAAGCTAATCCGTCCGACTGACTGGTTTAGCATCGAGTAGTACTCTCGAGTGGGCTAAAAAGGCTGCCGATGGTGGCGAGTGACGAAATTAAACGAGTGATTTATTATCGGAACTCGTATCCTAGCATAAGAGAAGATTCGAAATTTTGAGCCCACTTTTATAGATTTTACTCTAGTGGCACTCGTTAAGAATGGGAATGCGTACGTGTCGTGTATGTATATGTCGTTACATCTCACAATCAAACGAAATGTACAATCAGAGATATTCTCGTCGAACATCTTCTCACAATCCCGCAGAATTTCATTAAAAACGAAACTCGCGAAATGTTTTTTAAATATTCCGATGTAAGCTGGCAGAGTTTAGGACCTCGGAAAGCGAAAAGTGACTCTGACAATGTCCATTATCCAACTGATTCAGTGGGAAAACATGTAGGTATTTTTGTAGAGGCCGGAAAATATAATTGGAGGGAAAACCCATTAGCATTATTGGTATTTCCATATGGAATATTGGCCTTCGTTACCTCTGATTACCTGTATATCGGAGAATGATTTCACGCACGCTTCTTTTGTCTTCATTTTCACCCGTGGCGTCAGATTAAAATACGCATTCGTAATTAATCGCTCTGCAAGAACAATCTTCAATTATGGGTCCTTTCATGCTTTATAGTTTTATACTTTACTGATTACACAAGAGTGCACTATCATGATACATAATTATGTATAATTATGAATCGTACATCGAGTATCCTGACACGTGGTTGGGATAAAAGCAAAGGTAGTCGAAGATGTGCCAATCAAATATTCGCATAATATGTACCTAGGAAATTTCTCTTGCAAAATCTCAATTCGCAGAGACGTTATTCTCAATGATCGTTTGAGATTGGGTGGATAGAAAAAAATTGGTAGACGAGATACTTTTTCTAGCGATCGCGGAGAAGCAGAGTGCTATCAGGTCGCACCGTGTCCACACACCCAGCCGGGTCTCCCACTCTCAGGGGAGACGTTGACACGTCATGGACACGACATGGACACGACATAGACACGACATAGACACCTGTATCATTTTGCGCGAGCGCCACTACCAATTTGCATCACAAAAACCCCGAGAGTAACACACTCATCTGACAACAGACCGTGAGAGTGAACAACACTCGCGATAAATCCTGCCGATCACACACTCCACAACCAATCGCCAGTGCCACAGGAGAAAAAAAACGAAACAGCATTGTCAGTCGCCGAAAAAAAGCAGTTTGAACTATCGACTGGCCAGAGGGCCAGAGGAACAGAGGAGAGAGGGTGCGATCGAGTGCAATCGAGTGCAATCGAGTGCAATCGAGTGCAATCGAGTGCAATCGGGTGCAATCGAAAGAAAAGCAATTACGGTACCCTGGAGCCGCGGTGCCACCAGCGCAGCACAGGAACTACACCTGGAGGAAGAAGCATGTTGCGCGGATTAATAGTCCAGGCACACGTTACCATCGGCATAATTAACATGCCGTATTTACATAGACATTAGACAAACAGTTGATTGGAAAGATACGTATAGCGCGGTGGTGCCGTATTCTAGCGGCAGATAGCCACCGTGATTCATGCGGGACAGCCCCTACGGTCTATAGATCCCGGCTGATAGGGAGACATCTCGCTGACCTCGACCAACCATGTACAGGGCGGTTCGTTTCTAGTGTTAAAAGTCGAACCTTACAATTAGCGGTGGAAGCACCTCTAGCAGTCGCTCGGGTCGCAGGTATACGACCAGGTGTAATTTCTTCAAATACATTTGTATAGAGAATTTGCGAAAAACGTAGGCTATTTACGTAGGCTATTTACGTAGGCTACTTACTTAGGCTAATCTAAAATCAAAACAGATTTGCCGATGGAACTGGGTTTATTGCTGTTCGGACGCTTGCCGGTTGAGTTTGATTTTTGGAGTTACCGTCATTTCTAAGTTAGCTACACTTTTTTCGTCTAGAGTACTCCCATTGTCAGTTAACTTTTATAACTTCCATATTCAATGAATAAACATTGTACAATATTCGACATGTATATTACATATTACATGATTCGGCTCAATTAAAACTACTCGATTAAACGCATAAATAGTTACAATCCGAATAGACCGATTCAAGTGTCGTCCGGGGTCCGAAAACATTCGGTTATTCACTGTAGACTCACCCTGTAGATGTAGATTAACTAGTGGCTTGCAAAGCAGGAACTTGGGCCTTTGGCATCGTGCTTTGGCATCGTGCACGCGAACGGAACATACGTTTCGGCCGGATAACGCGCTTCTTCCTCCGCTATACACTGTGTCTACTTCGGTAGTATACGAGTATGCACATGCACGAGTATATGGAATCCGCGGAACGGCTAACGAATGACGCAGCCTAAATAAAAACGATTCCGCACTATAGGATTTGAGGCGGCATCAACTGTGGTCGATCTTCAAATGTTAACGTGGATTCTCTCTGCATTGAGATTTTGATGATTACTAATGCATCGTTGGAAATTCGTTAACTATCCAATGTAAGTAGTTTTCTTTAATAGGGATTAGCTTTTTCCTCAAGTCGAAGCAAATATGCCTTGTGCGTTACGATATTATCAAAGTTTCTGTCGAATCACTTAACTTTACCTAAATCCTTGAGAAATATTCCGGCCAATAACTCAAATTCTAATTCGCAATCCTAAATCGTTCCACGACAGTTAAGAAACAAATTTTGATGGCATCGCGACGCGACGACAGGATTAGCGGGTGTGTAAGAAAAAGGCGAGAATTAACGGTCGCATCCGGGCTGCTGAAGGGGGGAACGAATAATTTATTTGTCCGATACGGCTGTAAGCGGGCTGGTATGTTAATTATCTCGATGGTAACGTGTTTCTCGGCTATTAATCTTAGCAGCATATTTCCTTCTCAACCTCACCCCTCCCTCGCCCTCTTACTTATTGTCCATGGCGAGATCGGATCGCATGACTAGGACTGATAATTAAACACTAAAACGCGATTGGTTTGTCGCTGGATGGCGCTCGGTGGCGCTCGGTGGCGCTCGGTGGCGCGGCCATTCACGAGACTTCACTTTTCCACCCTCGTTCATTTTTGGAATTGGGGGAAAAATGAAAAGTGAGCGGGGAAAGAAGTAGTGGATTTAAAGGAGATTGGCGGTTTGAAGTGAAAGTAAGAAGTGTCTTAGGAGTGTCGCGAGGGAAACGAGACTCTGGATGGTCGGCAGCCCTTGATTAACGCAACTAAGTCTGCGTAATACCTAATATTAAATCTCGAGTGCCGTGGTTCAAGTGCAACGGGAACAGCCAAGGGGCGAGGCGACGCGACGAGCCTAAGGAAACCCGCGTCTAATATAATATTATATTTCTCTCGACGGCTTCCAAGGACGAATTGTATCCCGTGAAATTCATACCAGCGCGACGCGGCGTGGTGCGGAGACAGCTTGCTGCGTCAAACAGCCAACCATCGCGAATATTATATTTTCGTGGAAACTTTCGCGGGTTTTCGAACCGCCTCCGGACAATGTATGTAGATTATTGTTTCTCTCGAGATTCTCGCATTTTCCTCTCTGCGCACCGAAAACCTTTCGCGATTCCTTTATTTTCAATCTTGAGAATTTTTTAATAGTCGGTTCAGATTTCTTGCACGCCGGCGTATTAGATTGCGGTGGCGATCGGGCCACAGCACAGGCGAGGATCGAGGTTCGAGGTTCGAGATTCTTTCAGAAATATGGATGCGGATTTTTTGCTTGGCAAATTAAATTCCTGTATATTGGACGAGATTCGTTTAGAGTTCGGGACTGAATGTGGTATTTATTCGAATTTCAACAGTATATCCAGCCAATGTATCAGTGCACTTTGAATGGCTAACTTTGAAAAATATACAATATACATGTATGTATAGGTGAGAAAAGAGTTTTTACATGAAATGCTCGGTTAATGCTCAACTCCGGAGAGAAATACGCGACTGTTACGATATAACGATCGTGTGCATATTGCCTAGTGTGGCATACTGGCGAATTTTATGGGCCAGTCTTGAGCCATCTTCTAGTTTCTAGTTACTAATAACTGGTTTGGCTCAACTCACTCCGCGACACGCAGTAAAGCTGCCGAATTGCTCGTGGAGGTTGTACATACATACTGCATTAACGCCTTAAGATTTGACCTTTGATTTCGCGTAACCCCACAAAGTAAAATTTGAAAATCTGTCTGAAAAACTCGATTGTGTTTTTCACCGTGTTATTTGGCATATCGTGTCGAGCAGCGTGAAATTATTTAATTAAATATTGCGAACGGTATGTTCAAGGCGGAATCGAATTGGGCGGGAGGGAGGGAGGGTCCATTGTCCCTGGAGGCAGGTTTTTCCGTATCTCACTGGTTGGTTATGGACAGCAGCGATGGCTTTGTTTGCCACGCAAAGGCACGCAAAGGCCTATTGTTGGGTATTTAAGGTCTCCGAGAGGCGTAGGGCGAATGGAACCAACAGCCGCAAAAGCGCTTCTAATGAAGCGGCTCCTTGATCTTAGCTCGACGAAAGGCGGCTTTTCAGCTGCGTTTAGAAACCCTCCTTCCCCTTTTACTCTGCGCATATACCGTAGACTGCGTAGTCCCTATACCCCGTAATTCCTCGTTGACTTACCAGCAAATTGGCTTTGCCTCGACCTTGGACACGGACACCCAACGGCTCTTGGTTACAGAAATCTGATTTCCTGCAATTGATACGCAATTTGGCCCGCGTGGTTCGCCGCAAAAATTGAAGCCCTTGTTCAAGCAGACCCACTGGATTTCTAAATGTCATTTCGAATTGTAAGTCACGCTACACTTGTTAGTAATACATGATAAGTTATTACTCATTCCCGTCCCTATCGATCATGTTATCTGCAACGACTAATGGTGCAGGGGCTGGGGGAGGGAGATCACGCGGATTAATCGGGCCATCAAACAGTTTGAGTCTTCCCTCCTACTGACGTGTACATAATTTTAAGATTCGAGTCTTTTTGCGCCGGTGATGTATGGAAATACGCTCGAAAACTACGGCGTGAGTCGATTCGAAGGAAAGTGGAAAGTACAGCCTTGGCCGAGAAGTTTGAAAGCGCCGACGAAAATGAACGCACTTAATTCCGTGAGGGCGGCGGCGGCGGCGGCGGCAGTGGCAGCGAAGCAGCTGCTTAAGGCGAACTTGTTCAGTATCCGGAAGATACGACCGCATTCGCCAGATAATGAAAACTTTAATTGTCTTTGGTAAGACGATAGCGGGATATCCTGGACGGTCCGAAGATATTGTATTCCTCGGTTTGTGCTCCGCAACTTCCTCCTCGACTTTCGAATAAACGAAGATATCCAGTAACTCGCGTGCAATCTTTCCTTCCAATCACGCGCACCATCAGTCTTCTTACCTTTTTCCACGCGAGCAATTTGATTTACTTGTTGTTTCGATTGATTCCCTCGATTTGATGATCCGCATAGCATACGAAATGGAACAAGAAAAATAGCAACGATATGTTCGAGGAACCGAAATAAAACTGAGTATCCAATTAAAAGGTTGTTATCGTGCAATTTCTTCGTTCCAATTATTCAGGAATTCGGTAAAGAAACAAAATAAAAATCGTAATAACAACCGAGTTCATGATCAAAAGCATTTTCAAGTTTTTCAACGCGTTCTCCTGTCTCTCAAGTTAATTGTTAGTGACGCGAGGGTCAAGTACGACGGAAGTACAAGTTTCCCGAGGAAACTGGATAAGAAGGATGCGAGCGCGTCTCGAGTTTCAGGGGAACTACTTTTGAGATTCTTGTTCAGTCGAATTGTTTCTCTGGGAGATTTGCAATGCAGTCACGTGCGAGATGTAGGTGAATATTCAAATCAAGTATTCATAGATTAATTTACCTGAAAGCTTGCGCTATCTTATCTCGCGTGTCACTCTTGAAGCGCATTAGTAATTATTAAGAATATATATGTATATATATATATATATATATATATATATACGAAATATTGTATACTTCAATTCACTGGAAAAATAAGTCTTGTTTCTATCAAGGGTTACAGTAATTAATTCTTTTTGGAAGTTACGTTCAAAGCAATACTGTTAAATCGAGAATTCCGTAAATAAAAAATGTCGCGGCACAAGTATTTTTATAACAGGTCAGAAAATTGAAAATCTTTGAGGATGGACGGTTGGATGGATGGAGTATTGCCACTTAAACATTTTCAGATAGCAACAGGGTAATGTTGCATAACATCCAGCATCGAAAAGCTCTTTGGAAAAAGCCGCTTGAGCTTTACTTTTTAATCCGCAGTACGAACAGGCGTGCCGTCGATACGTTTGAAAATTTAAAAACTCGAGTATCGACAGATCGAACATGCAGTGGTCCCGGAGATACTTGAACGGTACAGATCTATCATCGGTTGGACACGTTTTGCCTTGATCGCGGATTCCATATATGTGTGTATATGGAATATACAACCGACGAGCCCAGTAAAAAAACCACTTGAAGTTGCAATGGTGCGGCGCGGCAGAACGCGGCAGAACGCGGCAGAATGCGGCGGGACGGGTATCAATGCAAAAATTAAACCAGCTCTGTTGGTTTTTAGCTCGATACACAGTGTTTGTGGAATTCTAGAGGAGTGAATAAAATAGCGACTGGAAAAGTGATAATAATTCGGCTTCAGTCGAATATTATTGTACACATTTTAACGTTCATATGCATCAACGATTTAGGAAGCTTTATAACCATTTGATCACATATCCCAATTTCCGCCCTTTTTCGCGCTTTCCATTATCACTCTTTTGTGTGGTATTCAAGTCAGTAAAATTAATGAAACTGTCGTTTTTATACTTAGGGATTGGTACTTGTCGTTTTTTAGGGTATGGCTCGAAAGGATCAAAAACCATGAGATCGTTTTCAATTTTTCCCTTACTTACTTGTTAGATTCGCACAAAACTTGACTATATTATCTGACATATTTTCCTACGCTATATAATTCAGCGTGTCGAGCGAAATTGATGCCCCCCCCCCCCCCCCCCCCTCCCATTTCGAGAGGCAGTTATCGAGGTCTTCCCGATCCTTTGGTAACTGGAAGCACACAATATAAAAAGTCTAAGAAGCAGGCGAATATGAAAAAGAGAGTTTGACAAAAGGTCGAAGATGGCTCGTAACGCCGGTCCACATCGGCCGAGGCACGCGCTCGAATCTGTTGTCATTATTCAGGTTATCAGGCTTACGATCGTTTATGGTAGCCCGAGATGGTGGCTGGACCACGTAGGCGACCTTCTGGCGACGGAACCAACTACGATGGCACCATAGTTACACACGGTATCTCGGCCGTATTTAGCAGGGCTGTCGTCGCGTCGCAACGGTAGTCGCCCCGTAGATTCCAAGAGGACAGTGTTTTCATAGGGAGAAGTTACTCTTCGCCAACATACGCGAGACGTGGCAACTCTGGCTCGCCCTGCGGTTGCAGAGGGTTCGCGAAAAACGACTGCTTGGCGGTACATGTACGTACCTATACTACTTCTTGATTTGGCTTCGCACAGAGAAACAGAGCAAGCTTGAGTTATTTATTATATCAATTGCATTATGTGTGGACAGACAATGCAACAGTATCGAGGGATTTTCGAAATAATGGATACTGCTTCTTCGGGTATGTTTAATCGTAAGTGGCATGCAATAGAAGCATCTGCCCATAGCACGTAATTTGCTCGATGGCAGCGGATGCATAAGTGCCGTATAATTAATCAACCTTTGCGGTGTAAAGTTTCGGCCGCTTACCAGCTAATTACGCGGCAGCATGCATTTATTAATCTCAAATGCGCCGCTCAACATTAAAATTGATCGAGGACACAATCGGTTAATCGAATCATAATTATAAGTATACGATTACGACGTTAAGAAAACAAGCAAAATCGCGATCGCAATGATGCTCTTTCACTTGTATTTTGTTCAACAGTCATAATTGTAAGTCTCTAACGTTTACAAGGGTCGTTCGCTTATAAGGGACAGGTGGACTGGGTCTTCATTAAAGGATGGAATTGTCACTTAATAATCCAAAATACAATAATGCAATGATGCAACCTCATAATGTTTTGCGTCATTGACAAGAAGAATACAGTAGATTCTCTCGTAACTACAGTCTTAAGTAGTCGAGATCAACGTAAATTGAAAACGATCGCCACTGGACGTTTAACAGTAGTCGAACTCAATGTTTGAGTAACCATCCAGCCCACAGCGAGTTTGAGAATTTTTCCGAGTATCTAATAAATTAAATGAATATGTAATTATAGTTTCTGTATTTCTACTTCCATCCACTATAATTTCTAATCTGAACGTTTTCGCCTATTTAGTCCAGAATTTTTCCTTGAAAACCGGGGAAACCACAACCATTGTAATTCGATTTTAGGAAAAAATGTACGAAATGGTGGAAATGGTAATTGTCCGAGATAAAGATATACCGACTGGCGGAAGGTTAGCTCGTACGAAATTAAAATTACATTTCGAAAACGAAAAATTAGGCGAATCAGAAATGAAGAGTTGTACCATTGTGGTACTTTGCTATTCACACAGGGTGAAATAGACTGCTATTGTACACGATAATATTATGTGTAAGACTCCCTTTCGCCTCTTACCCTTTCTGCCCTTACGCAACGGCAGTTTCGCATGCATACTTGAGTTTTAACAAAAGTATCATGTTATTTCCTGCTAGAAAAACGCTCGCAGAAAACAGTTGGAGAAATTTGAAGTTGAAATGGTAAAGCCCTATTGACCCGGAAGCGCAGAACCTTGCGAAATAATTTTCCATTTAAATTCCCGCTCCACGTTTACGTTCACCTTCGCTTCGTTACTGTCGACTTTTTCGTTGCTTCGGCCTCGCGAGAAGAGAATACATAGTTGCATCTTGGGCATGAAGATGAACTTTGGTCGTTCGTCCTGGAGTTCAAATCTTTACAAACGAGCTCAAGTCCTAAGATTGTCAGTTTCGCATACTGATGACAATGACAACTGACAGGTATGTATAACTCTTGAATCTACATATTAAATCAACGATCAATGTTTCTCGTTTCCTAATTATCTTCAACTGGAATGAAATGTTGCGAACAAATCTTTTTACCTTTCTTTCTAATTTTGCTTTAGTTATTTTTCTATTTGTACATCTCCCTTCCGCAGTTAATTTTCATGTAAAATCTTTCGTCCTAGTATGAAACTACAATAATTCGGACTATATATCGATCCCAAAAATACGGTGCAAGTGTTTTTTTTTATTAATTTTTTCACGATTTAGATAGCATCGCGTGACAATCAAAATATCAATATTCTAGTTTGTGTAATGTTCCGTACGTATTGGATTTAATTTTTAATACGGGGTATACTTTTCGAACATGTAACTAAATAATATCTACATCTGGTTTTTCTGACTATGGGCGATATAGTGTTCAAATTATCGCAAATATGAATGCAAATGTGGTTCTAGGAAAATGTCGATATAAACTTTTTCCATTCCGCAAATACGAATTTCTGAATTTTAATTCCTGAATGAGCCAAATTCATACGATTACGGCACACGGTAATTAATTTTCTACACTCATAGTTTGCGTAACTGGTATCGTTAATTCAAATCCGGAGAGGTTTTCTGGCCGCAAATCGTGCAGTTTTACTATACAATTCTATGACATAATAACCGATGTACCGCAGCAGTGAAAATTTCAAATAGTATAAATTAAGCGGGTTTCAGAATTAGCAGCTTGAATATGGTGAGCGAGTATAATGCGGGCGTGTATCTTTTCACATTTTCCCGTACTTGCATTCCGATCAACAATATATGCGTAATGTTCCTTGTCACGGAATGCCTCATTTTGCATTCAATTCGTCCGCACTCTAACTTACACTCGATATCCAGTTGTCAATTTTAAACGGCAGCCAAGCACGTAGATATTTCCTCGATCGCGAAATGGTTTTATCGCAGGGTAAATACGGGAGGGGGGCGAAAGGACGACAGGAGCTTAAAATCAGGCGTGCAATTTTCTCTGGTCGGCCGACAAAGAACGAAGAGCGAAGAGCGCTTTCGGTGGAGAGAGTAAGAGAGGGTGGCGCTAGTATTTCAGCGGAGGGCCTCAATTTCGCGGGGTTTTACGAGCGTGCGGATCGCGATGATACCCCTTTCGCAAGGGTTCTGTCCATTGAATATGCAAGCGGGGAACATCACGAATTTACATTCGCCCTGGCAAAGTAACGCCGAATGCCAACGCCGACGTGATTTTACGGACTTGGAGATTTGCGTGGGCACCCGCGCGCAACCGCGCGCAACCGCCCGCGATCGCTTATATCTCTGAGTGACACAATCCTGCCCCAAAACTGTTGCTCTTATGAATTTAATGCTCCCCGATTGTTCTTCGACCACTCTGCGTCTATCACTATCACTCGATCAAACTTAATTCTCTTGGATTCATATTTCCTGCTGTTCAATCGCGTCAAGCCCAATTACAATAATCTATTCCAGAGTAGTTTGTAATAGATCCAATGAACCAGATAGAGACGGGAAGTGTCGACAGAGCGGACGTTCGTAAACAATACATTGTAAAACCCCACGGAAATACAATATCGGCCACTGGAGGCGCATAAATAGGGAAATTCCGCCGTATGATCGTATAAATTTTTATCCGGAGCTTGATCAGCCCGACGAGACTCAGCCAACGCATCCGAGTATCGGGTATCACTAGCAATCACAGGGAAGACCTGTCTACCAGAGACCTTTAGTAGACTGAGCTGAACCAAACTTGTGTTTTATTTTCTGTCATTCCCTGCGCAAGAATAGCAGTATTAAGATGAAACTGAGTGAGACAAGGAAAGGTGCAATTTCGTAATTAATCGAGTGAATCGATCAAGGGCATCGAGTTTGGTGTGTGGGTGTGTGTGTGTGTGCGCTCCAGGAGTAGCGGCGGTAATTAGCAATTTAGGAGGAAATTATAGATATGCAATCAGTACCTGGGCTCACGAGCTAATCCCAAGCAAAGTATAGCAGCCTGTATAACAAAGTATAATGAAAGTAAATATTTCTACAAAATTATCTGTATATTATTCCATTATAAGGGGTTGATGGGTTTAATTGAATTTCTCCAAGCCCGATAAATCCGTGGGCGAGAACGAAGACATTAAGCACTCACCGTGAGAGCACTGTCAACTAATTCAGCCGCCGGGATACCTACGATTCCATTTTGTGTCTAATGGTATACGATTATTAATTACTATGCTTAGAGATATGGAGTATAATAATTGAAATAACTCTGACCATTCCTCTAGTAATTACAATACTCACTTTGACTGGTATTGATCAGTTGACGTTACTGAAATAACAGATCAATTAATTTGAACGAGTCAATATACATAGTAACCGGTCGACTTCGTTAATCGCATTTAAAATGCAGGGTAAAAATTTGTTTGCTTTCACTCAAGTATCGATTTGCTCGATTTGCTCGATTTGCTCGATTTGCGAAATGCAGTCGGAACACTTGGTTTCCCGTTTGCAGTTAATCCGAAAGGTCGCCAGCCGAAAATATCCCACTCGATTGGGGCTCACACCTCGGACAGTCAAGTCCCGTTCCAAGGAGTAGTGTAGTAGTTAGTCACCCTTAAAGCAGCGGATTATCGCTCTCGCGTTATTTTTGCATTGGCTTCGGAATAAATTTTTCCAGAAATCGTCCGCCGCCGCCCCGCCCCGCCCCGCCGCGCCGCGCCGCGTCACGCCGTTAGGACAGGAAAGCCTCCCGAAACGCGCTTTCGAATTGTATGCGTTGTAGAAGGAATTCGTAAATTCCGAGCGCTCGTAAATCCATCCCATCGGACTTTATTAGGACATATGCTTCCCAGACCAACCTCGAATAATTCGCGACAGAATTCAATGTGTCTCGCTCAACCATTTTGTTATACGGCTTCATCTCCGATTTCAACTGATTTAATGTTTCGAATTCAATACCTAATAATTTAATGCTGGGAATCAGGAATTTTAATTGAGCCTCCCCGACTTATTGTGCCTACATATTTATTTATAATATTCTTTCAGAGTTCTATAAGATGAAATATACGATAAATTATATTATAATTATTGAGAAATTATTTCATAGATTGGGATTGATTAATTGGAGGAGACAACGACTACTTCCTCTTGTATGTGTTGTGCATTGCTAGTGAATAAATAAACAGAGCCCGCTCTTCGCAATGTGTTTATTGATGTGTGTATTGCGTATTGATCTATTGCAAACATTTAAAAGCGTGTCATAGTAGTCATATTGTATGTATGTACATACATATCGACAAATACATTTATAAGTCTGCTTAATAAGTACGGTAAACAAGCAATAATGGTAAGACTATTAATAGGTGCGAATTATGTCAGTAATTCAGCAAAACTTGTTATTCCATTTGATAACTAACATCAGATGGACATATCTATAAGATGAATAATCGAATAAAGGGTAGAGAGGTAAATACCATCTGTAAATTTAATCCGACAATTGATTTGCACATTTGGAAAAAGCGAGACACAAAGTTAAAGACGATGTAACGTAAACGAAGGCAGAAATCCTAGCTAATATTTCCACCGACATAACAATGGAGATGGTGATTCCATAGAAGAGAAGGTGGTAGATATTGCGATCGACAGGCACTTTCGAAGTTGTCCTTACTGTTATTGATTCCAGCGCATTACCGCGGAGCGTGAATTCGCTTCATTAGGCGCTAATAGAACTCGCAGGGGCGTCCAACACGCTGGGATAATCCTGGACACGTCCTGTCGAGTGGTGGTTGAAACTCGTTTTTGACGTGTCTCTCCTTTTGTCTGGACTGGCGTGAAATCGAAGCCAAGCATGGATGTCTCACCCTCCTCCTCCCTCGAACGAACGAAAATCGGCTGGATGCATTGTCTAGGAGATCGAGGGGGAGTGAAAGTTCGGATGGATGTCTGGCTCAAGTTGAGAGGTAATCGAAGTTGGCTGCCAGTTGCTTGGCTACCACTACCGAGCGTTAAACCTGTTTACTCGAGTGGCGCGCATCGCGTGCGCAACTTTCCCGCGGGATGAGCCGCTGTCAATAGTGCGTAAAATGTGTCTGTCGCCTCGGCGTCCGCGTTGGCTGTCTTCGCTCCTGGGATTGTGGCCGCGCTGCACCACTGCCAATTGAGTCTTGCAACTTTCTCTCGCTTTGGCTTTTGGGCATCTCGAGTTTAAGGGGATTAACTACTTTGATCGTTGTTCGCTTGTATCGGGGAGAACTCGAGGAAATTTTCTTGGAATCAAGATTTAAATCCGAATTCGTGAAATATGAATTTATTGTATTGCATTTCGCTAACGAGGAGGAATTGCACGTTTCTACGTCTATACCAATATTTTCAAATTTGACGCTTGAAAGTATTTATTTAACGTAGCGAATAGTCTCCGCTTATTGCGATCGTTTTCACGCAGCTACTATCACGCCCTCAGTCGCGGAACAAACTTTAATCCAGGAAAATTGTTGAAACAGAAAAACCTCGTAAAACCCATTCAACATGTAACTTTCAGCTCGGCGAACAATTCGAAACTTTTCAAAGAAAAGCACAGCAGGAAGAAGAAGCTAAAATGTTTTCCAGCCAACTTTTAATTCTTTTTTACAATATCGTATTTGTAGCAGATTCCGAAAATATGAAAACAACAGTCGAGGAAGAGAAAGTTGGCAAGTAGACTTTGGACGGTTGGAGGGACGTACTTTTCCAAAGTGGGATTCACGCTGGAACGCACGCTGGAACGCACGCTGGAACTCACGCTGGTTTATTTTATTTATCAGGATTAAATGGGAGGGATAGTCGGTTAATCAGTGCGAATAAAGTGGCAGCGTCGAGGCAGGCCAGTCCTCGCCTTGCCACTGTGTGTTGAAATCGATAGTAATTACGTGGAAAGCGGCGCGGCGCGGCGCGGCGCGGCGAGAGGCTTCCGAGAGGCTTGCGAGTTTATCGCGTGATCGCGCGAGACAGCCGTGCATCGTACGATCGCGCTCTGATAAAACACAAAACCGTCTGGCTGGCTCGAACAGCGACAGTTTATGTACCTACCCCCTAGTTCGCGAGTATATGGACAGCTTACTTCTAATATTTATACTCAAATCAAAATTGTAGATACATTTGAAAACATCTCTTGGTTTCTTTGTACACCTTCCAAAATAGATTTCCAAATTAATCTTTGGCCGAGATATACATTTGATTGAGGTCAACTTTTAAGGATCAATCGAAATAGAATGATTCACTGACACAAGTGCTGACAAAGGTAACTGGCGTATTAGTCAGAAAGGTAGTAAGACCTAAGAAAGAAATGAGAAATAACAAGGATAAGAAAGATAAGAAAGATAGGAATAGAGACTCTCTCGAAGAGTTCATACAATAGCAATAGAGACACTTTACATCCGTTACCCTTTTCCGTAAGAGTCTTCGCCGCGACTCGAACTCCTATTTGTATGTACGGGGATAGGTTTATTCGAATCGAAAGGGCGAGAGAACCGAGGAAGGAAGTTTTGTTGCAAAAGCAGCAATGTTAGGACCGACTTTAGAATTCATAATACACGTTGTTTCATATTCACCGCAGGCTTTTACCTATAAAAGCTTCGTTCCGTTTCTGCATTTTTCTGCGAAGGATGCAGTATAGAGAGGACCTTCTAATGCACCACATGCTACTCTGGACCAGGACGAGACTCAATGCTTTGGAGTGCTCATAAATCTTGGCAATACCATTTGTAAACCACTGGATTAACCGCTCAGCTTGTAATTCTGCCGTTAATTAGAATGGCGAAAAAATTCTGCTTAAGATAGCACCGAGAGCAGAGGCGAGGGGCAGGAAAGGGCGGCTGGGTGGTTGGTTTGTCAAAAACGCGATAATTAGCCAAGTTCCGGATATTGATGTTTCAAGACAAGTTAGGAAAGCCCATGTAACTCCGGCTTAAGCTTGTTTGCAGGGTGATACCGCCACTCAAGAACGTGCCACAAGCAGAAACGATCCTGGCAGTCCAAATATTTGCCCTGAAAGATTCGGATCGCGTATAATGCACGAAACTGAAGCGAGCCGGTGCTTAAGCACCTTTCATAATTCCTGGGAAACGTGTTTGCCCCTTAAATCAGAGACTCTCTGCATTTAAACTCTGCGTTTAAAACCATCTATGGTCAAGTCCCTTCTCGTCAATTCGAATTTTAACTCTGTTAAATGCAGTCCGCGTGAAACACCAGGTTGCTGTTCTAGTTTTTCGAATTAAGGATTCATTGTCAGTGAGGATGGTTGGGGATACCACCTCTGGTATGGTCTCTGCTAACAGAGACCCGGTTCTTCTATTTTCTTTTATCCTCTGTTGAAAAATTCAGTTGATTGCCCCAAAAATAACATCATAAATAATTGAATTTGAGAAGAGAACGTTTTCCATTCGTTCTGATTACATACTCCTAACCCTCGCAGACTAAGACGCAGACCTGTGGCTAGAGATATTTGTGGAACGGTATCAAAGAAGCTTCTCGCACTACTTGCTCAGGTAGTCTAATAAGAGGGGAAAAATATTGTGGGAGTCTCATTTGGCCGGGCAGGACTTCCAGGGAAATTCCAGTCGTGCAAGCTCCCTCGAGTGCGGCTGCTAGCCTAATAAATGGCCCTAGGAATCCAGCGGGAAGCTGTATAATCGTAGCTCGCGCAAAATGTGACAAGGGCCGCAGCAGGTTTGGCTATGGACCGGCTCTTTGGATAGCCCTGGATACGGCTAGACTTGGGTAACCGGTTGCTCATTAGCTTCCAGCGGCGTTTCCAGCCAAGTGAGACGAGCTCCTCACTCGTACACGTAGTACAAACGTTGCCTGTCATATCAATTTTGTATCGTCTTCTGGGGAAATCTTCAGCTTCGGTTACTTACTGACGAAATATCCATCCGTATCCACTGAACAGGACGACACATCGAGATTCTAAAGTCAAATCGTATAAATCTGTGAATGAGTAAATACATAAATATAACATATTATAAGAAGTGTACATATTATAAAGAAAAAAAAAAAAAGAATTAAGGATTGCCATTGATCCCAATTTCCCCAAGTATATTGTCAGAATCTCGAACCGTCCAATTTGTTTTCCGCCACGCAATATTTTTAAGAGTCATGAAAAAAAGCTGAAAAGCACTACGTCATGCCGGGTTAGAATAAAAATGACAGCGAGCCGCATGAATTGCTAATAAGTTAGTGACAAGCGCGACAAGCGCGACGAACTATAACTATGTATTCGCACGAAAATTCAAATACGTATCCGCAAACTCCTATCCATATTAATAGTTGCAGCGTTTTTCCTCGATTCCAAAAATCGGAATCCTCCTTTTTTAAATGAATTTCTTTTCGAAAAAAGAAATTTTGCAATTTGGTAGTTCTAGTGTGAACAAAGTGATTCAACGGATAATGAAATGAATTCGAGCCAAGATTAATTTGGCAAGCATTTACATTGCAACGCGATTAAAGTCTGCCTCGAGACGCGATTGGCGCCAATCGAATCGGCATTTGGCTTTTGATATTTCGCGGATATCGGAGGAGCATAATTTTTCCGTGACTCGAATTAAACGGGGGAATTCGGAGTACAGCGGGAACGGCGGCAACGGCGGTAACGGTGTCGCTTTATCTAATCAACAGGTACCGAATTCACTTTGCTCTCGGCCCCCTCGAGCGTTTAACGTGCTCGAAGAGGTAGCCACCTGAAAAATGGTGCTTTTCTCGAATAACTGCGCCGAGGGACTTTGCTCTCTGGACAGCGCACCAGTTACTTCCTGTAACAAGTATTACAGAAGAGAGAGAATGAGTACGACCGGTGAATTCTTGATATTTTTCGGGGTTGTGCGCCGCTAAGAGCGAACTTTTTTCTTTTAACATCAAAATTCATTGGTCACGTTGCGTTGTTAAGTTAACAATTTATTTACGCGAAAGTCACCTTTATTGGATCACGAATGAGACCGCGATAACGGTGATGATTAGTGCAATAGTATTTTGATCTTGTAGCGGGTGCAGTTTATAAAAATGGTTTGAGACCGGCCGTACTAGCCGATCTTTCCTATTCCCGGCGTCCAGGCAGTTTGTCCTGTACCATCCTCTTTGGGCGTCCGGCTTTCCTAGCCGTTCTCTCCTCACCAAGAAGTGCATCGGGCAGAAAACTCCTGTCCACTCCGGTTCCGGCAGGCAGCCGAAGCTAGACTCCGTCCTCTCCTCGACTCCTCCATGCGGCCGTGGTTTCTTAACCTCTTCCTCTCCCGGAGAGTCCGGCTGAACTCTCTGAAATCGGTCCTTGCACGACCTTTTACTATGCGGCGCGTCTCGTTACAATCTTGACTTCCGACACCATACGTTTACCGTATACTCGGCAATATCCAATTAAGTTTGTTAGAGAGTGGTTACGAACAATAGGCTCCTGTATACAAAAATAGCATGTGAAAATAGCCCGATGTCGACACGCCAGTTAGCGCCAATGAAATTCGCGTAGTTGATCTAACTAAAATTGATGTCAGTCGATGGCTGTCTGATTTAAATACATTAGCCGGCTGAACGTCATGCCAAAATTTTGGATTACCCTTATTACAATATCCTCTTACTCTCTCTAATTATTGAAATATATTCACTGTTACCAGCGAGCGTCGGAATAACGGACGGTCAAATTTGCAAATCCACGAACCAAGTTAACTTAATCATGGTAAAAAATGCATTCGAGCGGGGACAATAAATCGAAGGGTTTTCTAATGCGAACAACAAACAGAGCACTCGAGAATCGATCGGCCTGGCGCGGCGCGGCGCGGCACGGCGGGGCGGAACTTAAGCCGGATGGCAGAGTCGTGTGCACCAGTTGCGCGTATGCTCGAGAGGGTCCCAGCGCGCAGCGTGGCGAAGTTGGCGCGAAAGCGGCCGGAAAGTGCGAATAGGCGCAAGTGCGGAAGGTTTCGATGGCAATCGAGTCACGATTCACGATTCACGATTCACGATTCACAGGGTTTCTCTTTCGCCCGATCAATGAATTTCCGTGGCTCGCTCGACGCTCGTGTTCAGAGCGGACGAGACCGAGAGGAGCACGATCTGTGCCCGAGAGTACTTAATCTAATTCACTAGCGCGGCGCGGCGCGGTGCGGCGCCTCGTGCATTTAATCGCACTAACAGAAAATTCCGCAGCACCGAGCCGTTTGTGTTTTTTCACCTTGCACGCCTAGCGACACCGATAAAGCACGATGTTCTCCTCAATTCTCCTCTCTTTGTCCTCCCGGTTTGTCTTTGTCTTTGGAAATTTGTAGTCTTGACGCAAAACGTCAAGCACCGATTCGACTCTTTGATGGGACATCTTGCATTTCTAATGAACGGATTTAATGAAATTTTTATTGAGAAATATTCATTTTAATATAAATTTATTCATTCGATCGACCAAGTGATAGTTTTGCAGGTCCAATAAATAAGATAATAAATAAGATTCTGATCTTATTTAGTAAAAGAGTATCTTGAAGTAAAATTTATGATCTAGTCAGCAATCGTGGCGCGCTACATATGACACAGCTCAATGAATAACAAGACGAGAATCGCGAACCATCCCGAAAACTGGGAGAGAGGTAGAGGAGGGAACCAACGAGCATTTTTACGAACATTTTCACGAGCACTTTATCGTATTAGTTCTTCTCATAGAATCTCGGTCCACTTGGACGTGTTCGAGCCGCGAAAATCTCCTGGTAGAGGCGATCCGCCGGAGATCCTCGCGAATTTTGCTCCTATAAAGCTCGAGCACGTTGCGCAAAATGGAATATCGGCGAATCCACGTGAGGGTTCGTACGTGTATATGTTTGCGCGGATGTAGTCGGTGGGATTCGTCCGATAGAAATGGACGGCGTAAGTGGAATCAATGTACCGAAATCCACGACTAACGTGATGACAAATATTGAAACGGGGGCAAAAATTTTGCGAGGGCTTTGGCAGGCCAATTGTCGCCCCTTTTCCCTTCTACGCTTGTGTTTGACTTTTTTCGCCGGCAGAATTATGATTCCCGTGGACACGTGTGCCGTGTATCGTTCAATTAGTCAAAATTGTCGACGATGGAAAGGTGGCTTTTTTGTGGAGCGTTGCATAACGCCAGTAATTGTACTGTAAATAATTGTGCTGCAATTAAGTGGACCATTGATTTGCAGAAGATTTCGATTTGTTTCCGAACAACGTCAAATATCCGCGATGTTGCAAAATTAATTCTAATTCAATCTATACCTGTAGTCAGAACTGTAAGTCTGATAAAATTGCAAAAAATTATATTATAAGAAACGCATCTTACAAATGGTAGGCAATTTAGTAGAGACAATAATGTTTAACGTTATACCACCATCCATAGATTGTGGTTTGGAAATTGTGTTGAGCACCCGGTACGTGTAATGCATCCTGCAACATCACGCGAGCCAAAATACACCGCGAATGGAGAACAGATGCAGAAAATGGGAGCCCTAGAGCTTGTGTTCCGCATATTGAGGTGAATTCAATTTCAACACACTCCAGGCATAATTATGATGATACTTGTCGCAAATCGCGGATTTGAAGAAGACCGAAAAAACAAATAATTACAAGGATCGCGAAGTACTCGAGTATTTTATATTACTTTGATTTTCATAATCCTTCTACTTTAATTTTGTTTCTTACTGTTAGTGCGTTTAGAATACTTATTATTATACATTAATACATTAATACAGAGTATTTTACGACAGTCTGTAAAATCGTTTCGTATTCATCAAGAGAAAAGGTTTTGTCTCGGGTCAAGTAGTAGAAGAAGACAGCCCTTGTATCTATTTTTATTACTCATTTGTAATTAGAAATGAGCACTTATCGCTAGCATATTTTGAACTTGCATAAATCTGTGATAATAATGATATTAAAGTATTCTGAATAGCAGAAGCAGCAGCAGCAGCAGCAGCAGCAGCAGCAGTATTTAAATACTGACGAGTCTTCGTAAAACATGAGATTCATAAAACAATTTATTAAAATACGGAATAAAGCCAAAAAGTCGTTACATTGACAATGTAACGCAGCTGCTGATTAGTGTAGTCAAAAGAAAATGGAAATCACTGCACCGGGAACTTGAAAAATCAGCATCCTGCTGAAAGCTGCGACAGCTGCGCAAAATTTTACACGCGGGAAAATATTTTTTTCCACTCACATGCAGATATGAATCCGAATGAATATTAAATTCTTTTCTGTTAAATTGCGTGTATTTCGTGAACGTTAAAATTTGTCGGGATCCTCGCAAGTTTAAAGCCTAAAGGAAAAAATAAAATAATCATTTACAGTTAAAAGCGCATTGTCAAATCCGCAAATTTGCTCAGTTTCAACTCATATTATTCCTGTCGGAAGTGAAATATTTCATGATTGTATTATTCTTGCAAATTTCATTTCGTACGAAATTAAAACTATTGAATCTGCTGGCGAACGCCTTTTGCTTTTACAGATAATAATTGAATCATTAACTTTTGTGAGGAATTTGAAGATACATCAATTTGACTAAAAGAATAGGAAGGTGTCGCCAATCACCGCGACCGATTTCCATTTGGAGGGAGATTGCGCAATTAATCCAGCATGCATCCAGGTCCTTCCTGACAAGCGGCAAGGGCCGCCCGAGAAAGGCGTTGGCGAAGGCTGGCAAAGGTGAAGGTGCGGTGCGGCGTGACGCGGCGTTACGCGTCGTTCGGCCAGCGCGAGGTCTCGTCGCGTCGGAGCATTTTGCGCGCTCCCATAAATCTTTTAAAGCCGAGAGCTCGGAAACATGAGCTCTGGCCGAGCACTCGATCGTCGCATACGTAAAGTCATAAATCATGACGCGACCGTATTGCTCCTACGCCCATTGTGCGCCACCAGCAGTGCTACCAGCCTCCAGGCTCCCCTGAATATTTCATTGCTCATGCAGAGTAAATAAAATAACCTACTACTGCCACCTTTCGCTCGCTCCTTCGCAATCATTCGCCTTTTACGACAATAATTCGCCACTGTGTATTACCTTTAGAATGTGTTGGCTTTCTTCGCTTTTTACGTTCCTAGGTAGTCGAGTGTTTCTTTTGCGATGTGGGATGATTTAGTGGAATAGTACAATATTAATATAATGCATTATAATTATTATGCAGGGAATTTGATCGTAAAATAATAAATCTGTACAACAATTGTATTGTAAGGAATTTAAAACAAATAGTGCTATTCGACTTTAGCCTTTTATTGCGGTAATTGGGAATCAGTATCGAAATATTGCTGATTGGAATTTCCTCCTATCTTTCAATATTCGTAAATCTGCTTCTGGCTACACGGGTATAAGATTCTTATTCTGATACTGTATTTACACATATCCTGCTTCCGGAACTCATTTCATCGTCCATTAGTCTATTTGGATCGTCTGTTGTCCTCATATGACTCTCCGATTCAATTGGATCGAACCTCGCCACTACTGTCATTATCTGTCCTGCTGACGATGTCAGCGTCGATTTCCAGCTTCCCACTAAAAACCAGTAAATTAATCGATCGACGTATTTACACGTGTACGGACAGTAACCAGTCGAGGCGATGCGATGCGATCCGATGCGCTACCCAACGCGCGACCCAACGCGCGACCCAACGCGCGATCCAACGCGATCGTGTTCTGTTTGGCTTCCATATATCATCGTTTTCGTATTTGCCGCAGCTCTTTGTGCCGAGGGGTACCTGCCAATATTGGCAGAATATTTCCCGGGGATAACGAAATATGATAATGTTAGTCTTATTGTTGATGCTTCTTCGTTTTAATAGCAGCGCGATGCGCAAGCAGTTTGATCCCCGTGGGAAATAGGTTTGAGTGGCCAAATACATATGGCTAATGGTAAGAGAATTTAACTCGTGTTCGGCATTGCTAGGGCCGCTACGTTACAAAGTTACACAAATATAATGCTTGAGAATTTAGTATGTATTCGCATAGTAAAATCTAAATTCACATGCGCGTTTTCAGTAACTCTTGTGCCAAAAGTATTGGGGTTTCTTACTTTCTTTAATTATCATATTGTGTACATGACGTGTAATATAGACATTTTGAAAAACGATACGGTAAAATCTACTTTTTAGAATCGGTCGGTAAACAAAACACGAAAGTGTGTCATTTACGTGCGAACCACGGTCTACGTTATTGGCTGCGTTCCAACTGCATTCGTTATTTGTCTTCTTACATATTTGAAGAATTATTTTCGCTTGGTCCCGAAAAATCAGAGGATCTAGGTAGAACGATGCTTATCCGATAAGGTATTTTTAGACTCGTAAAATTGTCCTTCTTAAATATTTAACGATTACGAAGAACCCACGTAAACTCTGTCCGAATTTCTATCAAGGATACTGTTATGGACGTGCAACATTGATTCAGGTGTAACAGTAGCTTTGATATCGCGCAACACGATGCACTTAATGGCAGGTGCGCAAAATTACCCCGCTTACTCAATAAGGGCTTTGCATCAGGCCTGGATTGCTTATATGTACATCGTAGCTGTTTGCCACACGATCCCTTCCATTCGAATCGCGTAACACTTTATTTCCATTATCAAAATTCAAGATACATAGTAGGCGAATCTAACTTCTACCTCTTAATATGTACATGACATACAATAAGACTCGTACCGATCAATAAAACAAATTATTATGAATTCTAAATTACGCGTAAAGAAGGCAATTGAATATTGAATTGGAAAAATGTGAGATTTGCAGCCGTGCATTGGAGAGTTAAAAAGACCAAGGGACTGGAAACTGCATCAATATCAATACTAGCACGACATTCACAGCTTGTCAGTGTTAAGCCTCGATCGCAAGGAACTCGAGATAAGTTCTCCTCTATCTGCGTTTGAAGTGCACCCTCAGACACCGGGTTCTTATCAGGGCGGCCTGAGCCGCGGCACAATAAGGCGGAAATCTGCCGGAAAGAATGGATACCACGGCAACGTGGCATCCAAATGGCATGTATAAAGCTGGAATAAAAGTCTCGCGAATCGCGGATATGCGCGTTTCTCGAACGCGGCATTAGCTTTCCACCTGAGCTGCTGTGACTCGAACCACACTGCTTTTAGAATAAAGCCACATTGCTTGCTTAAAGTGTCCAATAGTGTTTAGCAGGCTTTGCGCAGGTTCACTCTGACAGTATGTGGGGAAATGTGGCGAGGAAAATGTGCTGGTGTCGTCACCAGCGCAGCGTAGAAAGGAAATTCAGTGGAAAGCTTGAACGCGTTTGCTATTTCAAGGTTTGGACTTTGGGCCTTGGTGACTAACTATGTATGTATGTATGTATGTATTGTTCTTATGTTGAGGCAGCCTTCTTCTCACACCGCACCGGTATTTCTCGTTTTCATTTTAAAAGCACATCCGTCAGAATTTTCGTCCATTTTGTTCCAGAGTTTCACTTGATCAGGAGGTATGGATAGGTTCGGGCTCGCAAGCGCACATTCTTCCGCACAATGCAGCGCGTCAGTGGTCATTGTTCTTTCAGCGAGGCATTACTTTTGCCTGCAGCTGGATGACATTACTTAGCCCCGCTCACGGCCAACATCAATTACACGGACAATGACAAATGCAGCGGCATTGTTGATTCGGCGCGGCGCGGTACGGTGCGGCGCGGTGGTCGGTTGTGAAGCCTCTCGACCCTGCTCGCTTGCATATACATACATGCTTGTATATACTGTAGAGACAGAAGTGTGCTTACACCAGTCGGGTTAACACTTTCAGGCTGGCCGCGTGCCGCATTTACCCGATACGATTGAATTTATCCACGGGCCGCGTGTTATGTAGCCGTAGTTAAAGCCCCGCCACGTTAAAACTACTCGCGTCAATGGGCTGCAGGGTTGCGGGGCCACGGGGCGTGCGCCCGCCCGGTTAAAGAACGACCTCTTATCATTGCAGTCATTCAGCGCTTCTGAATGGCGCCGTTTCGGCCCTCGAGGCTCATTGACGCCACTTTTTTTGGAGATAATTCACGCGCACAGTCCGAGCATAAATTGGAAAAAGGGACGAGTAGGTGCGAAGTATTCAGGAGCGTAGATAATTTGTTAGTACCGCGAAAAGGAAAGTGGATATCAATTGGATATCACTCCGAGAGCAGATCGGTCAGAGTGTGGAACGCGTTCAAGATTGATCGTTTAGGATACGTCAAAGGGCTGTGTGATGCATATATATTCCCTTTGGTCTCTCTGTAGTCTCAAGTCTTAATTCGTTACCGGAACCACCAACTTCCAGTGTTCCATCTTTCCCTTTCGGAAAGTTTTGCCTCTCCATGACTCGGGGAGGCGTACTCTGCAAAGTTGTACACTCGTGGGAAGAGGCCGCGGGTAAAAACCGGCACTTGGGGGTGCATACAGGGTTGACTTTAATCCCGGGCTTGTAGATTGCAATCAAACTGGCTTTTCCATATCGTTCGAGGGCAGCAGATTCCCAAGCAGATCCGCAAGCAGATAAGCAGAAGTTTAGGCCGGAGGAGGCTCGGGACTTCCGGGTTTGAAATTTGCCGAGGTCGATGGTCGGTCGGTAGCCAGGTAGTCAGACAGGCAGGCAGCAGGAAGGTGAGGCAGACAGCAAAGTTCCTTCTTTGTCGGCGCGGTGAATAGCGTGCGGAGGCAGACGGACGGGTTAAATTTGCATGGACGCTCTCACCCTCTCTCTTCCTCGTAGTCTGCGTTTCCAATTTCACGCATGCACACATCCACTGACTCGCGAGCAGCCTGATAATAAACGGCGCCAGTTTCGGCATAAATCAGGCAACCACGACGACTTTGCTGCTCGCGGCCCTTTAGGGACACGTGTTCGTGACTCACAGTTAGGTCTGGCCCTTTTTTCCTCCGGCCATCGGCAGACGGATTAATCCGACGTGGAGAGCCAAACAAGCAGAAAGTGTGTGCATACCTGCGGACTGGCCAACAACCTAGCCAACAACCTAGCCAACAACCTAGCCAACAATCTGACCAACAACCTGATGGACGACGAACCCTACGAGCCCTAACTCAACCCCTTTACCGATTCCGATATACAACGTATGTATATGCCACTCTTGAATTGAGCGAGTATCCGTAGAATTTTCCTCATACCGATCTCCCGTAGGCCTCTACCCGGGTTGCTGTCGGCTTATTAAGACCTCTGTGCTTTCCTATACCAACAAAACCCGCCGCTGCTTAGCGGCTCGTCCAACGTTACGCATCGTTAGTACGGATTACTCGGTCTACTCCTAAATTCCCTTTCCCCTACCGCTCTTTCTCTTGGTAGGGGGATGGGGCAATTTTTTACGTACCGACGACTGGTGAGAATGTTTTTTCTTCGATTACTATACACGTGTATTTGGACGGCGACATTCCTCTTGTACACACGCAACTGGCAATATTCGGAAGTCTTAAACATGCGACAGGAAGCGATAATCGGCAAACATAGTCGTACGTTCGAATCAATTTCGCGTACATTTATGAAAGCTCGGCAAAATTTGTGCGAGCGCGTGGTGTCGCGTTGTCACTGGGTATTTACTGCGCAAGCAGAATTTTCGCGGTTGCTGTATCAATGGATGGGCACAATACGCGGCCTCTCATTAGCGTTTTATGATGATCTAGCCGATTGCAAATGCGCCGCCGCGCCGACTATAAATCGCCAGTGGCATTGCGAGCATTAACAAAAAATGCCGAATATGCGATGTATCTTCCGATTATGCCCGCCGTCCTCGCATATTATGCGTCCCCTATTCGCGTCGGCGGGAATTTACAATTACTTATCGGAGGATCAGTTTCCTTCCCAGGACTCAGGATACTTCAGACTTGAGAAATAGTTGGGCGAGCTTTGGGATCGAATTGTGAATAATTTCACACAATAATAAATTCGTTAAATGTAGATCAAACTCTGAATAGTGAATTCTTTTCTCGATAAAAGTCGATTCGATTTCAGGGAAGTCGCATACACACCATAAGAGGTTAGGCGAACATTAATTTAACGGGGATTCTAGAGAACTAGTGGGTAACGCGTTACAGTGACCGCGAGATTATTCTGTAATTCTCCGGGAAATTAAGCAGACATTCGCAAATCTCAGCCTTATTTTATTCATGCCTGGTGTTCTCGAAGAGGGAACGAAGAAAAATGAGGGAGAAATTGGAATGTACGGAAAGTAGGTGGTGTAGGTCAGGACACAGCCGAGCGGTTGAGGTTCCTCCTTTTGAGACAGGATCTGGGATCTGGGATCTGGGAACTAGGAACTAGGATGGCATTGCCCTTCACTAACACGCTCACCCGATTGCATGCCCTACTTAATTGGGTCACAAAGTTTAATTCTCGGAATTTAATGGACTGTGATATCTGCGGGTTTGCGTTTATGCATCGGTTATCCGTTGAATTGGTGCATAGAGGAGTTCCCGAAATGCACGTTTATTCCGGAATTTTCTTAAATCGTATACAATAATATTATTATAATGTATTCGGCTCTCGAAATCAGTGTTCAAAGTGCAATTTATCGTTATCGGATCTCGGTAGATCCGAGAATTGGCGAATTGCGATTTGCGCGAAGCTAGAACTATGGCTCCGCGCCGAACGGAGAATCGCTCGAGTGGCAGGGGGAGTATTATGTCACTCGGCTCATGAATTGTAAAGTCGTCGTCGCGAGCGAGGAAATATAATCGGAGGACAATTAAGCGTCTAATTTTCCGGACGTAGCGGGCGCAAAGCATCAGCATGATACGCGCAGCTACCCTCGCCACGCTGTGTGTGTGTGACGAACGCGCTAATGGGAAGTGACAGTAGCTAATTAATTAGAATCAAATGTAACTCCCTCCGCAACACGCGCCACTCCATCCGGCATGCCGCTTGTTCCAGAGCGCACGTCTGATATACAGAGCAAGTGATTAAGCGCGCCGTGTCCGGAAAATCCTCGCGAGCTTTTGAAGCTGAGATTTGCATGGATCATGCGAAACGAGACCCTCGGCTCGTAGGGACGACTCGTAGGACACGGCCGATTCTATCGCAGCAAAAAGCAGCCTTTATGTCCCTCAGCCTTTTCCAACAGGGATTCCGATGTAAGTGTACCGGACGCGATCCTCTTGCATTTTTAATACAAAATCGCGCACACTGGCCTTTGTTGCCTTTTAAGCCGATTCTGCGAACGACGAGATTCGCAATTTCGCGATAATCTCGGGAGAGGTTGCCCCCTCCCCCCCCCCCCCCCCCCCCGCCCCGCGCGCGAAGCGTTTGTTTCCCTGCCTGCATTGTTTTACCTCGCAGTCGAAATGTCCTATCATTTTCCAGGGGCCTTCTTCCACTTTGTCCAAATTAGCGGGGGATTGACGTAACAGTATGTATAATTGTTGATTGTGAAAATAATTCATTCTTTAGTGATTGCCTTGCAAAGTCTTGGTGTACAAGACTTTCGCTTGCGCGATTCCCCCGAGAGTTTCCCACTAGGAATTTCCCAAGCAAATAGCTCAAGTGAATGGCGTGTCGCCAGTTCATAAAACAGGAATTTCAGGATAACCAGGTCTCGCCCTGTCTCTCTATTTAAGACACGAATCTATAATTAGTTTGGCCGTAGAGTGGAAGCAGACGAGGTTCCGAGGGGCGCGTTAAACAGGCTATTAGCAGCAGCTGCTACGTGACATCGGCACGTCTTGGACAGTATTTGATGTCATGGATTACGTTATCCCCCACCAGGTTGCCTTCATCCATCTGGCCCACCTCTGCTTCGATCTGTAACCCTCTGCACCCTCTCGCGCTCCTGTCTACGATGCCCCCGCAGTGAACCGTTCTACGGCTATCCCCTGGCTGTGCTGGCGGCACCTACTCTACCGTTCTCCGACATTGCGTGCATCCCCCGGGGCTCTGTGCCCGTCTGATTAACTTGCTATGAAATTATCCACCGACTTCGAACGAGCTCGGTAAGCTCGGCTCTGCCTGTACCGTGTAGATTCCGTAGATTGTGTAGATGGATTTATGATGTACTCGGATTGATCGTCACGGCTCGGATCGTTAGCAGCTTGTTCGACGGTCTGAAGAAGTGGCCAGTCGCCTTGAGTCGGGAACTGACAAACTGACCTAATCTGGAATTTCAGAGTTACGCGTTGCCCTTTCAGTTACCACTCACTCAAACTTATTGTTTATCTCATTTTAGATTAACAATACACCGAGAACTAAATCCTGACGCGTTGCGTTGTTTGGTAGAGACTATTCTGCTCCCACGTAGGATCTTCCTATGCATCGGTGAGAAGCAAGACGAGACACGGAGGATTAGAATGAGCTCTGCTGGATACCGGGTGCAATAGCTTCCTAAAGGATTCCAGCTGGCAGGTGTGAGTGTCGGGTCGCATTGCGGATGATGGAATAGCAACAACTTTCAGGCTGTACAATACGTTTGTCCAGAGATACTTGGAGACCAGAAGCAACTAGGTTCGAAATACTCTAGAAGCTCCGTTACTCCTTGCCGACTCAAAGCAGATTTCACATTTGATAATTCTGGATCGATAGACGCACGCACACAAGCAGATGGAATCGTTTGCTACATGTAATCACAAATGAAACTTCCAACCCAGTGGTCATCGTTCCCTTTAAGATCCACTCAGAGATCCACCACTATCCACCACTATCGAATGTAGTACGCACAGCTGGTGTTTAATTGCCACGAGCAGGATCTATCGGTTGAGCATGTGCTATATTGATTTTAATACCTAGTAACACTGCAAGCCGATTACTAATCGCATTGGCGCGGCGCCGCACCGACGGTTCAGTCAGCATTCAAGTATCCTGTCAGTATGCCAGATTGGCGTTTCGGTAACTTCCGTTACCCCAGGACTTATCGGAATTGACTTTTAGGGCTTTTTATAATACATACCACGCTGTATAAGACATTTCCATCGTTAAGTGCCCCGAGCCAAACCCGAACGGGCAATAGCGTATTTGCGGAGCTGGTGCGACTTTCAGAGATTTAGCAGTTCCCGTGCGAGGCACGAGAATGACACAAAGCCTGGCAGTTGGCTCAAGAGAGGTGCCGACAGCGCCGTCAGTCAAGCCAGAGACCCTTTTACGGCAGCGCATCACTGCACTCGGGCACCTGTGGCTGATCCATCCAACGCGCTGCGGCACCTAGTACACCCTCCCCGACAGTCCTCTTCCTCACCGCAACTTCACACCAGGCGTAATGCGTCCCCCGATCGAACCAGATTCTGACTTGGAGTGAACTCGCGAAGCGAAGCGAGTTCTCAAACTCGTGGGTATTGTACGACGCTGCTCAGATTGCCTTCTCCAAGTTTTATGAAAGGGTTCATCCACTGGGGCGCATTATTCATTATACGTAGTTGCTCACCAGTTTGTTCGCTGAAAAGCACGAAGAGCAAGCAGCTTTGAGGATATTCGAAAATTTGGAATTTTCATTTCTTTCATTTCTCTCTCTCTATATACATACTGTATATGTATACTGTATATGTATTCTGTATATGTATTTCAAAACTCGATTTTTATAGCCGTTGATCGGTGTTTCTAGAGCAATATAACTTAATAAATTTTCTACGAGCGCTAACAGGAACTTTCGAGGGGGCTATTGGACAAAGTATACATACAAGTACGTATACAAATAGGTATACAAGTATGTACAACGTGCTGGCGACTCTTTTGATCATGCACCATTGTGCACAGGCATTTGCGCTTGACGAAGCATTGTCATCACTCCAGTGAGCTAATATCAATGACCGCGCGTCTTCCGGCAGTCCCGGTCTGAACTTCTTGTCGATCTTTTTTCTCACGCTCTCATCAGATTTGCTTCTGCTAATTTTCCGGAGAGAATCGCATTTCAGGACGTAGGATCTTGCTAGCATCGCTTTGAAGCTCAAATTAAACTGCATTATGAGCTAGGAGAAGAATTAGTTAATTTGACTTTAATCGCAATGCATGATTAGATGTATGAACATTGGATTCAGAACACGAAGTAAGGTTGAAATATTCGTAGTGAGCGAAACACAGGAAGATAATAACATTTTTAAGAAGCTTACAAATCAGTACTGGTAGAATATGAAATCTCGTCGATTTTCTAATTACTATCCGTCAGCAACTGTCTTATCAAAGCAACATTATTCTTTATTTAACATGGATAGACCTTTCCCAATTATGTACAACTTCTATTTTACATATCCGCAATTTTCCCCTAACAATGGTAACTAACATTGTAGTTATGAACGATACAACCGGGTAATAAGCATGTCATTAGTCTATTATTAGCGTGATCTCATTCAGCTAAAAATAATACGGCTGATAATTTTATGATGTGTATTAATCGGGTTTCCTCCAGATTTGATGCGAGGAGCAAAAAGGGGAGGTGCGATGGC
Organism: Trypoxylon attenuatum; assembly: GCA_963989405.1. Lineage (NCBI taxonomy): Eukaryota > Metazoa > Arthropoda > Insecta > Hymenoptera > Crabronidae > Trypoxylon > Trypoxylon attenuatum. Next base: position 13,621,121 of record OZ022493.1, on the reverse strand, counting down.
GCGAAAGTATTTCTGTACTATAACTGTGCTTTAATTCAATCCCTTAATGCTGGTGGAACCAGTTTGCCAGTAATTGTGGCGTAAAACTCGACAAGTCTGGGTGACAAATGAGTCATGAATTATTAATCACCTATTATCACGTGTGCTTGGAGCTTCAGACTCATGGAATTACATTTCACGAGTGAAGTGGACTATGGTGGTCGAACAACACTACACCTTAATATTAAAACAAAACACTCATTCTATTTGGTTCGATATTCGTGATTATTGCGTTAATTTGTTTATAGATACTAAAAACCTTAATAATTTCTGTGTCAGGCTAATAATGTTAGAATGTTGTTTAAATGTAAAGTTGGAAAAATTTTTGTCGTTGGCGCATATTTGATGTGATTTGATGTGATTCGATGTTTCTTAAGGAGAGTGAGTCGCGAGACTCGAAAATCCGGCTCCAGAAAGTCGAGGGAGTTCGAAACGCTAACTAATTGTAGGGTTTGGTTCGGGGTTTGCCTGGCTGCCATGGACGTTAGTTAACGGGATGAGTTTTGTAACTGGCACTCGATTGAATTAGAGAAACCGAATTAAGACGTAAGAGAACGAACGGGTCGGCCAAATTTCGGCTGCGCCGCGCTGCCGCTAACTAACTACTCCTAGACACATATAACTATGCAATTGTGAATGTTACTTCAGGGATTCATATACACATTCTACCTGTGTCCATATACTACATACACATGTATACATATACAGTATGTAGATGTATGAACTCTGAATTGCCATGGACGAAATTGACGGCGAGTGGATACTAGTTTTCGCCTTATCAGAGGCATTTATTTCGGGCTTGGCAATTGGCAATTGGCAATTGGCAATCGTTACCTGAGCCATTGGTCGAGAAAAGTAATCTTTGATTTAATGTTTAAATTTAATCACGACCCTCTTGCGTCCGAGTGACGTGCCTTGGTTCGTCACTAATAATACGCTTGTCCTTGGTTAGAATTACATATTTTTCTTGATACAGAACCACTGTGCTCTAATATTATATCAATAATAAACAATGACAAATAAAATTCAATTATTACGTATTTCTCTACCTCTCTGGTAGGTATTGTATCGTATGATACAATAGATAGTGGAAGGTGCCATCTACCTAGGGTTTTTTATAATACTTTGCGCTGCCGGTTAACGCGAGCACCGCAGTCTCGCTTTTTCTGGCTTAGTCAGCGTGCAGGGCGTGGTACACGCTGCGCTAGGATAATTTTACATAGTGCCACCTTACATTAAGCTCAACTTTTAAGCTATTAACTTTAAGCAGCTTCTGGTAAACCGCGAGCAGGGTAACGGAGTAATAGGACATCCTCGCCTTTTGCTACAAAGCCAACAGTGCGAATCCGAATTAGCGAGCATTTCAAAAGTTTTAATGGCATCAGAACGGGTCGAAAATTTTTATAACTCTCTTCAAACTGTAACAGCCACTGCTCTTTCGTATTTTGTGTTTGGCTAGTGATAAAAATCCTCTAGCAGTGCGACTTTCTCGGGTTTGTGCTGTGCACTAAGGTTAATTGTTTGAACACTTCTTTTCTGGAGAATATAGTTCCTTAACTGTTCTATTTTCTCAATTAGAAGTCCATTGAATTTAAAGTCATTTGGAGAAACGTCAGTCAACAAAAACCATGGAATTCTATTTGATTTGCGATTCAAGAATTTTTTCTTTAAACGATTCGATGAATAACTTTCTTATTCTTTCTTCGACTCTTCGTTTTTGTTGTTGTTGTTGTTTTATGTATTGCATTAATTCTCACCGTTAATTCAAAATTCTTTTGAATATTTCGGAAACAATTGATTACTTTTACCGTTTCCGAAGCGTCAGTATCAATATTATTTCAGTTTGAAAAGAAGGCAGTTTATTTCGGTTTTGAAGATAAATTGTTATCTGTCGAAAATTGAGGTTGACTGCGTTTTGTGCAATAATATTCGCTGGAGGGAAACGGTGAAATACCGGTGTACATATGTCAACTTGTGCATTATTTCGTATTGCTTTGAATATTTTTGAAAACGCAAAGTTGAATTTTTGCTTGTTGGGTAAAATATTCTGCCAGACCTACGTGAGTACTTGGAGGGTCGTCGCAAGTCGGAGTAAATTAGTAACTTAAATAAGCCTGTAATATTCGCGCGAGGAGGGTGAGACAAAGGGTAGTCGGTTGCCGTAAGTCAAATATCGTTAGAGAATACCGTGTAGATTTAATTCCAGTAGCTCCTGATTAGGAAATTGAGTTTACGCGCCGCATTAAGGATTCTCTTTAAGGCCCGATTGAGTGCGAACGTTACTCGTACTGGTCGTTGTACCTGTCAAGGTACGAACCAAATGGTTCGACGATCGAAATAGATTTTTCTCCAATTCTCTTATTTTCGCTACAGAAACCATCCCAAGACAATTGAGACTGTTGAGATTTTGTTTCACAATAAAATTCTAATTCCCATTATGAAATTCGTGGTTGGTGTGCTTGACTGTGCTGGAATGAAATTGTTAAAATCTTGAAATCCAAAGTAGTGATTCAAAGAGTGGCCACGAGCAATAAAGAATAGAGAGGCGGACGGTGGATTCAGAGATGCGTACTGGCGGAAGAGTTTTTGGGGCGTAAAGGCCGAGCTTTATGAGGAAGGCATTCGGCCAGCCAGCGGCAGTAAATGTTTTACTGCCGCGTCAAAGGGAGCGTTTACGAAAATTAGTCACCCTTGTGATTTCGCACGTCGTAACCCATTAATATTGCCCGAGTTATGGCATCCGATTGAGCATCGTGGTGTCTGGCTTTCGAAATAATTTCCTGAAACTTTCGCAGAATATTCCTGGGATTCATATTACATCAACTGTGATCACAATAAGAAATTTCCACTCGTATTAAACAGCGTATTAAACAGCGTATTAAACAGCGTATTAAATAAACCCAAATCAGTACGTTACGAAACACAATTCTTCAATCTTCTCATAATGTATAAAAAACGAACCAAATCATTTCATCACATTGTTCTTTTACTTTTTTATATCTTTTATCTGAAAGTCGTATGTTTTCGTTGCAGGTATCGGATTCAAATTCAATGTACAATTAGCGGATTATCTACTCGGTAAGGTTTTCTTCATTTTCATCTTACGTTAGTGGAAGTGCAGAAACATATTTAATAATCCGCGTTGAGAAAAGGCGAACTTTTACTTTTAAAGTTGGGAGATTATGTCTTTGTAAACTTTACGAGAGTTGCAGAAGTAAATGCAGTCGGTTTATCGTTGTTTCCCTCAAATTACTCACTTCACTGCGATGGCTAAAATATGAACCCAGGTTTAAATAATTGACCTCTTCCGAGCCATATTGTTTCAAAATTTTCTCTTTTTAAACTGTTTTAAGAGTTGTGTCGATTTGAAAGTTATCTTCGCAATTTCGAAAATTAATATCGCAGACAATATTAAATTGAAACGGCAGCATACGGAATTCTGCCGGAAGATTTCACTTTTGGAAATACAAGTTCAACATGTGTCAAATTTGTCCTGCTAAAAAGGAGAATTCTGTACAGTGATCTAAGTGCACCGAGTACTGGGGTTCCCAAAGTTAGCAGGAAGAGCAACAATTGGCAGCTGAGGTTCTTTTTGTCCCTGGGAAATTTAACTTTAGGGTGTGAGTCGAGAGATCAATTGCCATGGCAAGGCGAGCGTATTCCGAGTATTGGATTACGATGGAATGATTGTACTCTTAATTAAAAGGGGTGGAGCAGCCCGATTCGCGTCCCAGCTAAAAGGATTAACTTACTAAATCAGAGTTATGGCCCGATCGTCAGTCAGTCTCATGAAGGAGCCGCAGTTCGATATCGACTCGATCTCCGTATAAATTCGATCATCGCGTGACTCCGAGACATTTACCTTTGTCTAATTGACCACGTAGCTTTCCCTATCTTTATTCGAATTTGAATTTTTCTTTAGCACCAACAATTTGGACTGTCGCTTTTCAAATGTGTGACGTACCTTTGTGAATTTGGTATGTTGCAGGACGACTTTAAAAAAGTTATATACAATAAATATTTGGTGAATACAACTACATCTTATTATAAAGTTATCGATTCGTTTAGTCATTTTGCATAGGAATTTGCGATCCATCGATTGCCGAATGAGGAATGTTCGAGTTATGAACTGATTTTTACCTCTTTCTCGAAATAGTTTGCAGAAATTGGGTGGATGGTTGAAAAAACAAAAAAAAAAATGGGAGCCGTAAGTAGAGGATATACGCGCCGGCTGTATTCCCGTGCTAATGTTCTTATTTGTATTCATCTCTTGGGAGACAGATTTTATTATGTGTAACGAGGAGACATGGCCCGTTCTTAGTTACTTCGCCAAAAAAACATACGAGTCGTACCTCGTTTGGCTGGCTAATGGGAACAACGACGGTGTTGTAAGCTTTGGACAAGTCCCTTCCTTACGGGTTAAGTTAATTCTTATGGCCCCCGACAGAACCACCTTTGACACAAAAGTAGTCAACTAATTGTAGAATTGGTCAAGTCCGAATGAGAGCGACACAGCAAATATAAATTGGAGGTGAGATTAAAGAATATTTGCGATTGGGCGACGTTCAGAAAGTATGAAGAAAAAGGCGCTCGGAAAAGCGAGGCTGCGGACGAGACAGGCTCGAAGTTAGCGGTGCCAGCTAAAAGCGGTAAATGCTTCAGCCGAGTTGGTTAACGCCTCCCTCGGAATCGATGCCTAATGGACAGAGTCTGGCAAAGTTGACGCCGCGTCGCGCCGCTACGAGCGTTCGTTTCTCTCATTTTCAGTGTCCTTCGTGGTTTTTCCTCCGTTCGCTGTCTACGTCAATCGATATCAGTGCCAACTATGTTTCGATGTTCCTTTGCTATGGCTCTTGGGCGATTGCAGGATTCATTCCGATAGCTTTCCGAAGGAAAATTGACGTCTCGGTTCGACGAAACAGATCGTCACACGGGTTACACAATCTTCCAATATAATTTTTGAGCCCTTTCTAGTTAACACCGTGGATCTTCATGAAAATATGATTTGTATTATTTCGAGGGAAATGAATGATTCCAGGCTCGTTCGTTTTTCAAGCAAAATATTATAGTTAGCGGTGAAGGAATAGCCCCTCCCCCGCGTCTTATACAAGTATATTGGAAGAATAATTTCGAAATGTTAGTTGAGTAATGAATAGTTGAATGATTCGTGACTCGCGAGGCAAAGACGAAATCTATCATAGATCCGGCAGACGAGTCGAAACAAATTGACTCCGAGACAGCGCGAGTAGAAAAGCAATCAAGGGCAGGAACGGAATTTGGCGAGTGAAACAATTTTAGGCACCGTCTGCCTAGCTAGATTAACGTCCGCATACCTGGAACTTCATATTACGCTTCCTGTCCTGTTTGTTTCCCGTTTCCTCCAGCTCGGGCCTACCACCTCTTCGTTTCGGACGATGCGCAGCCACTCAGGCCATTTGTCGCAGCAGCCAAATGCAATTCTACTTTGATTCCTTCGATAATTGCGCAATCGGCTGACGAAGCTGCGTTTTACAAGCAATTCTCTGCATTCGCCGGACAGAGGGAGAGAAAACGTTCTGACTGACGCATTAGGGAGAGAAATTCACTCGTTTCCAACTTTAATATTTTTTTAATCGCTCATCTTCTCTCTAGTTCGCTAGTTGTACAGTTTTAATTCATTTACACCAGCATCCAAGGCATATTTGTATTATTTGCATTATTGAAGCGTTCACGTCGTCGTTTCGAGTGTAGTCGGCCGCGAGTTGTCAGTGCATTAAAATCATAATTTAGATGGTTTACAGTATTACACACACGGTTCGCCGGATTCGAGTGACAAACGTCGGCTTTTATGGCAATTATAATTTCGCGAGGCAACCAAGCCGCTGAGTGTAATCCGGAAACCAATAACGAAAGCCGGCTGCTGCTAACTCAACGGAAGTATTTTTCAGGATAAATTAATCGTGTAATTCCGAGCGTCGAAGAAACGCGTATAAACTCGCGGCTTCAATGTTCCTCTTTTCCTTTTTTCCTGTCAACTTTCGATAGACAATTTGGGATTTGGGAGACATTTTCAGAGAATTTTTCGAGATCTTTTCGGACAGTTTCAGCGAGACTTTACGAAAGCTCGCTTCTAAAGTAGTGGCGTATTTTTTTTATTTGGAATCCGATTTTGAAATCAAGATGAATTTTTGATAATCTCGTTGATAAGTTCAATCGTATCTGCGTTAAAAGTAATCATTTTTTTCGATTTCATTTAAAAGCAGTTCTTTAGAAGAAATTGTTTAAGGAATTTTGCACACCTACAAAGCGGTTACTGATTCATAGCTGAAGAATAATATTGACCAGTTTTACATTTTCGAATTTGTTCCATTTATAAAAAAGAGAGCAGGTAAGGAGGTTCAGACCTCTTTCAATCCGGTAATCCGCGAATTTGATTGCTCGAACGAATCGCAGGAAATCGAGATGGAAACTGGCTGCAAAAATTAATTGGAACGGTCAGTTTTAACAATCGATCTGGCGACGATTGACGTGTCCATATTTCCGCTATCAATCAAAACGTTTAATTTTCAAAAGAATATGAAATTAAATGACGGCAAATTTTTTCATATGAAATCCATTCAGCATTCGTGACTAATTACGACCGTGCCAAGGGAACCGTCAACCGCGAAAAGAATGTATTCTCATTGAAATTTGATTTGGATCCATAAATCTGATTATTAAATCCTAATTGAATGAAAAATATTTGAAACAATTTAAATTGACAAACGACGCAGAACGTATTGATCGATCGAGTCATGAACCGAGTCGGATTGTGGTTTAATTGGATACCAGGGGACCTTATTGTTAGTAACGCGATAGTAAACTGCAGTCGAATGTAAAATTAAATAAGACTCATTGTCAGTTAGATCGCAAGGTGCGATTTTTATCTCGACTGCTCGGCCCCGCCTTCGCGTTTACCTAGTAAGTACGTAATTCCAGGCGAATTCTCGCATTTGCATTTTTCTACATACAAACGATGCGTTTGCTATCTCGATGCCCTGCATCCTGAAAGCGCGCTCTCTCTCTCTCTCTCTCTCTTCTTTCGCTTTTTTGTCCTATCTCGCCCTATCTGCCAAGGTCTCGTCGCGTGATCTACGTCACGGGACCGAGGGAAATTTCTTCATCCGCGAATATTATGGGAAGGGATTTTCCAGCAGGAACTTTGCAGCTAAGCGTCGGGGATTTTTCGCCGTTTGCTTTTAGGATTTCCTTCAAATTCTTTTCCGACTGATTCGCGGGGTTTCGGATGCGATGATGAGGGTTGGTTTATAGGCTCAAGCATAAAATAGTTAGGTCAATTTGAGCGCTTCGTGGGTAAAATCTCCGCGCTCGGATTAAGGTGGAATTTATTTATTGGAAATTCAGTCGTGACGTCGATTAGTTCAGAAAAACTATGGAATTTCACTAGTGGATTTTTTCAGAATCTTGAATTTCACGCTGAACATTAAAAAAAATGCAAATGTCCAACAAACAATAAACTCTACCATGAGTTTGTAGTTGTAGATTATATTCGAATAACATAACACAGAAGTGTATTGTTAGCCGGCCGGTGCAGGGGGCCGGTGCAGGGGGCCGGGGGTGCAGAAACAACGTGGAACTTCGTGAACGGATTGTCTCTAGTGACGAAAGGTAAAGTGAAATTGGCGAAAGTTTGAGAAAAGGGGTAATCGCGCTCGATTGCTCGATTGCTCGATTGCTCGATTGATCGATTGCCAAGAAGCGACCATAAAGTCCGGGAGTGCCATCAGGTACAGAGCGGCGCGCCTAGGCGCTGGCCTTGTGGACCGCATTGACGAACGGCCTTTACTTGGATTGCAGGGGACTTGTCATTTACCGAGCTGCGAATAGCTCGGTGGCAAAAAGTGCGGCAAAATTTATTATATTCGCAAATAACTCTGCGCGGACCGCCTCGTAGTTTCGAACAGCGATTTGGGAGATAAGCCTGCCGGAAACGGGAAGTCGATGTCTAGGTGAAGACCGACGATCGTGACTTGGGGGCTCTTTGCTGCCCCTAAAATGCCCGAATACTTTGGTATTCTCAAACATTTCCCCGCACCACTCTTTACACCCAATGAAAATATCGAGATCCATCGATCACCTTTATTTTATTCGCTCATATTCGTTTATTTCTCTCTGCGTTTACTTCGTTTTATGTTAAGGTTCATATTATACACATGATCGAATACCATAGTAGTACATACAATGGAGGAGCCCCAATTGAGTAATTTATTCAAACATATTGTTTGTCATAAAACAAGATCGCGGTAAGTTTAAAGAAATCGACTCACCCCGTAGAATCCCTCAGAGTAGAGAGGTCAACCTCGAAGTTATGCCAACCTTATGCCTCTCGCATTCAGTGTCACGATTCGGGTTGTCGTCTGGGAGGAATTTGCGGCATCATTAGGAAGAATCGCAAAGCTCGGCCTAAGGTTTTTGAGGGGTGGTTCGAGGGGTGGTTCGAGGGGGTGTAACGGTGGGAAAGGATACGGGCGGTAGAGGTGGTGTAATCGGGGTCCGCGTCGGCATTAGATCGATCCGCGTTCGGCCCAGAAGATTTACCGCGTGCATGCCAGCCGCGGCTCCTGCCGAACATATGTCATGTTATTTACGAGCCGAGCATTACTCTCTGCCCGATTTACTATATTTTACCCTACGTGGACCGACTCGCGATTCTTTTCGCCTCTAGGTTTTCCCCTTCTCTCTTTCTGACGTATACCTTCTCTCAACTTTCCTGTCTCTCGCTCATTCTTTCCTTGTTCAACTTTTTTCTCTCCTCCTCTCGACAAGACGTGCGTGCGTGCGTGCGTGCGTGCGTGCGTGCGTGCCGGAGGATGCACATTCCGACTGTACGCGTGAGATTCCGGCCGCGAGAGCGGAAAGCTTTCTCCTAGACGAGAAGTGGTAGATTGAGTGGTAACTCCCCAAGGGGCTGGGGAAGTGAGGAAATTTTCCAAGTTTCCCATTTACGTGCTTTGTTTACTCTGGCTCGTCGTTATTGCTGCATTGTCAAGTCGATTCTTTCATTTTCGCTTATGGCATGCAAACTTGTCGCGTAAATACACACTATGTCTCTGTTTCTATTTCCTACCGGTTTGTCGCGTTTACCATGCTCCGATGAGGCGCACCCGGCGCACCACGCCGTCGCGCCGCGCCGTCCGGGTTACTGTATCGACGATTAATGGTTGGCTGACAAAAATCGGACACGTCACAGCACATGTTGGTTCGCGCGTACTTTGACAGTCGATACCTTCCATATTCGCATACATATTCGCTTTCCGACACATCCGTGAAGGTGGCCATTATGTCCATAAGGCTTATGCAAGTATGTACATACAAGTATGTAAAGTTCTTTAGGAAACCAGATGCTTTTTGAATTCTTTGTCTCCGCAGTATATCTTGAAGCTGAATATCTTATCATAAATTGTTATCGAGTAAAGTGTCAACTTTAGAATGAGTATTTTCCAAATAAATTAGAAATTTAAATAGTCCTTGAGTAAATGTTGACGCTTGATTAATTGACGGGTTTGTTGAGTTATGGGTTTTAATTTAGTCGGCAAACGTGGCCCAATCTGATGGAAAGTTGCGGTTCTCTTAGGATGGTGTCGCTACGTGAGTCGCGTATGCATGTAGAGAGAGAGAGCTGTACGAAAGTCAATATGTGGTCAGGTGAATTGGAGTAAAGGCTACAGAAATATGTTAATGGGAATCGCGATTTTGGGTGGAATGCGAATGTTAATGGAAGTAAAGCTTTCTAATCTAGTCTCAACATTGCACGCGAGCATCTTCAGATTTGCTGGCACATCAGTCCGTATTTTCAAATTCTACACCCACTTCACGATCTTCCAAATTTCGGTTACTGAATAGTAAACTCATACAACGATTGTCCGCCTGGACAATAAATTGTTTCCTACGCAAACTTGCCCTTTTGTCTTATACATACATCTGGAAGCCATAAGAGCATTTGACCGCGACATACGTAGCGTATTAACGCGAGGAAACAGATTGGCAGCTGTAAAAGCGTGAATTGTAAAACCGAGGAATGCGTTTGAGATTGTGGCATGCGGCAGACCAAGCGGAAGTTGATGTTCGTGGGTCAACGGGAAAATCACGCATTCCGTCAATGTTCGAAAGGGGTAAAAATTGGCGGGATTTCGATTCCGAATTACAGGTCGGCTGATTGAAAATATCCAGGTGACACTTTGCGAATGCATTACTGGCTCTCCAGCCGATATGAGCGCGCGCATTATCGCTGGGGACACTCGCTATTTGTCTGGCTAACACTCACCTCTTTTCTCCTCGAACGATCACTGTTCGATTCCAGATCACTCTGATCTGGAACTTGACAGGTAATCAGTTGATGAAATTTCCGACATTCCTTTTGACGCTTAGTTTCTCTGTTTTTGCGACTGAAAATGTTGTATGTACAAGTATGTACCATGATGTACTTTTCAATATCTTTTGGGATATGTTTGCGATCGCGAGACAATACAAAGAATTTCTCATTTATCGATCTACCAAATACTACTGCCACAGCCCCATTGATTATTGATTAAACTTACTGACGCGACCGCAAAATTCCTTTATCCGCCTAACCAAATACATAGTTGGCGTTCTATTTGTGTCCCGCTGGTATCCGAGTGTAAATTAATTGTAAGTCGATGGCGACGGCCTGATATGTGAGAATTGCAATCGAATGAATCGAATGAATCGAATGAAGCGCCGTTTGAAAAGAGTGTCACGTACCGCTATGAAGTTCGGTGCTGCGGACAGGGAGCTTTAAAAAAACAAAGCCACCGAACCTACGGACTACGAACCAATACGTATGAAACGCTTTCCAATTTGCCTTTTCCCCCACACCTTTTCCTGAAAAATGTGCCTTTAATCTGGTACCTCCCACTTTGTTCTCTTCTCGACGTTTTTTATGCAGCAAATCAAACACGCACTGATTTTCAACGAATCTCTCACACTTTGCCGAAGAACGAGGGCAATACCGAGGGAAATACCGAGGGAAATACAGCTTCGGAATAATAAAGCTTCATTTTTCACGGGAGCATCGATGACGTAGCTAACTCCAGTGAAAAGTAAGTAGATTAGGGCGAGACTTGCCGAAACTTGCCGAAACTTGCCGAAACTTGCCGAAACTTGCCGAAAACTGCGGCAAATTAATGAAACAAAGTTCGACGCCAAGTAAACAACGTAGCTTTACACGCTTTTGAAACTTTCTACGCAAATTGTACCGGTGCCTTCCTATTATGCGTTGCGGTCTTTGTCGGGACGAAATTAGTCCGGGCGTCAGGTTAATTACGAGGCGAGTGAGTTTCACTTTTTACGACATTCGGGATTGGCTGATCCTTGCTGTTTAGAGTCAGTTTCATCCGCTGCCTTTTATCGAACGGCGAACTTAGGTTTTATCGGGAGCAGGATTTCGGAGGATTTTACTGTCTCGTAAAGCAATTTGCCCCGCCCACGATTTAAGTGGAAAGATTTGACGGCGATTATGATAATGGTATATCGAAGGCATCGAGTGAAATTTTAGTTAAACTGGCCGTTCAATTCAATAGAGTTAAACGAGATTCTCTTCAATTTCGATTCGAATTCGGATTGATAAAGGCTGAATATAAACGCAGTGGCAAACAACAATTACAGCAAATAGAAGCTATTGCGAGATAAAGGAATTGACACCATAAATCTATTTTTCGTGCCAATTAACTGTAAGAAAATATATGAAAATATCAGAAAAATAATCGTTCTAATCTTTTCTTTATTTTAAGACAAAGAAATGGAAAAAAAGTCTTGGTAAGAAGACAACGGATCGTAGAGCTTTACCAAGAGGAAGAATCATTAGACGGTCTCGTTATAAGCAATACCCCGTTACCTCGTTACGAACAATACTTACCCGCTTTGGCAGAATTAAACTTGGGGGGAAAAGTCATTCTTGCATCGTGGAAACCTCTTGGGTCCACTTTGTACATACTTTCCTCGTTACGGTGTAATGCAAATTTCACCACTTGTACCGCGATATCGAGCCTCGAATTACGAGCCACTCGCGAAACTGCTTGCACCGGCTTTAATCGTGGCACGCGAGCTTTCTTTGAACGTTTTCATCGATTCAGCCTATCTCACCGTTATTACGGAGACTCCGCCAATTGTTATATCAGTTTTGTGTTGCATAATACATGAAGTTGACAAGTCCTCGAGCAGTCAATTGGGTAAAGTATTTAGAATACCGAAGACCAATTTGTTCAAAATGTCCGAATACCAAATTCGAGATGATTCCCAAATTATTTTTGTCAAAAATAATTAGAAAAATAATTGTTCCTTAGAGCCTCGAGTTATTTTTTCATACAAGAATCGGCCCTTTCGGCCCTTTTGGCTTTGCCCGCGACACGTGAGATCCACTTGTTCGCCCGTTTGTCTCTTTCTCTTCTTGAGCTTGTCTTCCCGCCCTGCAATAAGACGGGGACCTTGTCGTCAGGCTTTCAGTCTGTCTTTCTGGCCCTTGGGGGATTCGAAATTATTCTTGCGACCTCCAGCTTCTTCTTCCTTTTCTCTCTAGTTCGTTCTCTCTAATTCGCGCCCTCCTCCTGGAAAATAATTCCCCACTCACCGTGAAAGCGACTACGGTTTTAAGCTCTACCGAAAGTAATGCGTTCCGAGACGGTCCTCGCGTTGATTTGTCCTGAGGATTCCTTGGAATTTCGGTGTCGTTGGGCTTCGGCGAAATTTCACTTCTTGCGGGAAGAATTCTATTGTTGGCAGGTATTTTCTTTCGTCGCAATTCATTTCGTCTACTTGGTGTTGAAATTTTCATTTTTCATTCTTCATTCTTCATTTTTCCTTTTTCATTTTTCATTTTTCATTTTTCATTTTTCATTTTTTACCTGTATTTAACTTGTATTATTTAAATCGTTCGTTTTACAAAGTCGACAATAATAAGGGACACGAAGAGATTAACGTGTCGAATTAATTATTGAGATATCAATTACATTATTGCAAAACAATGGTCTTTTGGATGAGAATTATTCAGGTCGTAAATGTTCACAATGAATTATTGTTTTCAGCGGAAGAAACAATAAAATAATACTCTTTTTAGAATGAGGAAACCCATTTTGATGGATTAGGATTCAATACTTGATAGGAATTTTGTAAACTAATATTTTGACCTTTTCGGCAAGTATCGTATTTGGAAGAGTCGGCATTACGTGCTAATTCTCTAAGCGCTCACATTTAACGGTTCTCCCAAATACCCAGACCAATTGACTGTATTTCCAGTCTTAAAAGATCGATCGCTCGCCGCTTACTCTCCCCGGGGGAATCGCAGCTCGAGAGCTGCAATTAATCCGGCCCGATTTGCAGGCATTTCACTTCGAAAACAGCCCGATTACCGTCCGCGTCCGTGTCCGCGTCCGCGTCCGCGTCCGCGTTCGCCGCGTACGCTGCGGCAATAAGTCACGAACGCTCAATTACACGTGTCGCGAAACGGTCTTCTCTTATATTCGAGAGCGTTACCGCACGAAGCGTACAGCCACACGCTTGCGAAATGAGAACTCGTGCAACTGGAAGCTCGTTTTGACACTTTGACACCGCGGTTGCTCCACACGAAAAAGGAGCAGCACACTCGCAGAATATTAATTTAGTTGCCAATGTCTTCTGCGCGCGAGTTATTCTCCTTCCATTCTAATTGGAATTCTAATTAACTGAGGCGATAATTCGTAATTCTCAAATCCCACGCATCTTCCATGATACCGTTATCGTATTCCATTCGATTTAATAGGTACAGTGAGAGAAATGGGATATTTATTAGTTAATTTATCATTTAACGCGATACCAATTGTGAATACAGAACTAGTTGAAAATGCTCTGAAAAGTCGAGACAACCTGTCATCAAATATGAAATCTCAAAAGCAGCATTTTCGGGATATTTAGCTTGTTTTTATTACGGAAAAGATAGAAATCCTGCGGAAGGAAAAAAAAGGGGGGGAAAAACTATGTGGCGTGTATGTAGAAGATGCATTGACAGAACGCCAGTGCCAAAACTCGTTCGTAGAATTTCGCTCGCGCATATTTGACTTCGCTTTTCGATATTGAAGATATACACCGCATTCCGGAAGGCCAGCAGAGGCGGATGAAGACAGCAACGCGAGAAATCGCTAAGTAATTATTTTTTTCGAGTTCGTGAACCGAGTCGATATAATTTAGCATTAGCTTCATCGGGATCTATCGAAACCCATCGAGCACTTGATCGGCAACTCCGTTTGCGCTCGATCCATATCTCGCGATTAACAGACATCTCACATCCAATTCCAGCCACTCTTTTCTCCGTTTACGACTAACTAACAAGATACAGCTTTCGGCACTGGGAACACGTTTCAAATGGTTCTCCAAACGCTCTCCAGGTTACGGGTTTGGCACCGACGCTGCGAGGAAGTTAACGGCATGGAGCAGACGCTCGAATCAGCGAGTAACTTTTTTAACGAAGCGATAAAAGCGTCCGCGTGAGGATGGACAATTTCGCGGCACGGCGCGGCACGGCGCAGCGTGTTGTCATTTTTCGAGAATACTCTAAACCCCGAGTGCATCGGCCAACGAATAATTGTGGTGAGGAGGTGGAGGATGTCTCACTTGACTTCAGCATCTTAAGCATCTCATTTTTACCTCAAATCACTACCAAACAGGGGGATTTTCAATTCGGGCAAACACTGCAAATATAGAAAAGAAGAATTTTCCCAACGAGACAAACCGCAGGAGGTGAGTCGTTCAAGTTGGATGGGCCACCCTGTATAAGGGCGACGAGGTTTGTTCGGCGCTGACAATCTTTAGGACAATTGGGAGGGAGGGGAATGCAGGAGGATTCGAAGCAAAGTATCAGCGAGGAGTGCGCTTAATCGCTCCTGGATGCCTCCCGAAGTCGTTATTGTTCTATCATCACGATAACTTTATCGTTGTGCGCGATGCTACCTCGAAGGGGGATGGTGACTTTCAGAGCTCGGCTTTTAATTGGTGGCTTGGGGCTACCGCTCCTGCGCCCAGTAATGCCGCTAATTAGTATCGATTTCTAATGATAAATATCGTTAGCTCGGCTGCACGCCCGTGAAACCATCCTGCAGACTCGTAAATGGTAATGAAATATACAATATCGCGATATTCCTATCTAGACGACGCGACGTGACGTGTCGCGACGCTATGATTGATTCCCTACTGTTGTTTCTTCGCCGTGATTGATATTGATAAACAACGAGCGGCCGGTGATGCTATAGCGAGGTATCGAATTACGACCCAAGATTGTAGTATTTGAATGATTCCCCTTTTGGTGTTTAACGGGGCAGAAAAGAATGTAGCGATGGGCAAGAGAAAACTAAGAACGTAAATAGATATTCATTTGTTTTACGATCGAAAAGATGGGTTACATGGGTTAATTTCAATGTTCTGTGATGCAAGAGTCGAAAGAAAACATTGATTTTTAAAGTGGTTATATCAGAATATTTTAGATAGATGCCTTTGCAACGGTTCTTGCACCAGCACATTCGTGTTTCTTTGCGAATATTTTACGATAATATTGAGAGGGTAATTTAAAATGTTTCTTGAAGTAAAGTGCGAATTAAAAATGAATTTTCTAGCCGTCTCTGTACTGACGGAATATGCGGAATATGAGTGTTTGGTTGCTTATTTCTGTAAAATAAAAGAAAATTAGCAGAGAATCGTGGAGGATCGTAGAGAATTTCATAACTGATTTTCAAATTCGGGCAAATATGTTCGAAATGTCGGTTTGGTTCGGTTTCCGTAAAGACCTTTACGATCGAAGGAAAGGAAACATTTTCCTGTCGGGAGTCTAACCACCCTGTTCGCTGAAGCACCTCGCTCGCTCTCTGTAAATCGAAGGAAATTTGAAATTTCCCGAGGAAATCGGATCAATATCTCCCTCCGCGATAGGAAATCATCGTTCTGAGCATACTTTCCGAGTCGCTTGGATTCGACTTTCGACCGTGGAATTTCGGCGTGGAATTAGTGTCGTGCAGGATAATTACGAGGGAGTAACGAGCGTAGCTTTGCGGTACATTTATTCGATTAAGATCTGACCTCGCCCATAGACCGCGATGGAGTTTATCAGTAGGGGTCAACCTCTTAGATTATTAAGCGAATAGTTCCGACCCAGAACTTTCGCGACAAAGACAATCCCATCTCACCTCCCTCTAAAAGCATAATGGATAAGGGTGGAGATTTCTTTCCGAAACCCCTCAACTTCAGCCCCTTCGCCCTATTAGAGCAGGATCGACTACAAAAACCAATACCAACGATAATGATAAGTCGATATCAATAAGATCATGGGCGGTTATTTGTATAACGATGCATAACAATTATACGGTGCGACGATCAAGTTTGAAATTGGCGCAGCAAACTTCCTATAAGTAAAGTTTGAGTTTCCATTTTGCTCAGTCAGCTCTGGGAAGAAGAGTTTTTCATTGGTATCGTGTCGGCACGCGATGCGTTCTCAGAAAATGAAGCCGAAATCAATACGTGAGAGAGCCACTCGGAGAAATAAGTTTCTCGTTCTCGTGAACATAAATGGAAATTAAGGAGGCGAGGCATCGCATCGGTGCTCCGGGAGGGGATGCGGTGGGGTGCCGCGGGGTGTGCCGCGGTATAATTTTCCTTGGACTGGCAAATCGCGGCCAGCGTAGTCTCGGCCCACGATAATCCCAACTTTGGTTACAGCATCGCCGCCGTTCAAGTAGAATCCGCCAAGAGTTTAATTTGCCCGATTATCTTTGAGGCTTGCCAAAGTGTTCCAGCCGAGCCGCACAATTTCCCGACGCGATTCCTGAAATGGTGACCCGAGCCTGCGAATTCCACAGACAGTCTCGTCACACCCGGCCTTCGCCTAATTTCGTCCGTTTAATTTAAAAAAATGGAGACTCGGGCGCCCGTGGAATTTCGATATTTCCGCTTTAGGAGGGCGCAAATTCCCCAGCTCCCCCTGGCCCTTCTCTCGAATTGGACATACATACTCGAGAGTCTGGATAGTCTGGATAGTCTGGCTAGTCTGGCTGTTCTTTCTTATTCTTACTCAAGATTCGATTTTGGTTCGTTTTCAATGAATTCGATCGTTCAAGCTAATCGATTCAACGTGAAAAAAGTATCCGAGGTTTCTCTCGTTCTTACTTTCATAGTTTAATAACTTTTTCCTAAAATTGGTATTGCACATTGACGTCCTTCTCACACTTCCGTATTGACCTCGGTTGGTTAAATGGAAACAGATGCAATTCTACCGAAAGAGGAAACTCCAGCTTTGCCACGCACACGTTAAGGATAATCTTTTGAACTCTGCGAGAGGACTCCTTATGTTCCAAGTGTTCCATACCGCGGAGGAATGTGCTCGAGTGTTTTTTAATTCGTCTCTTTTCGGAAGGTGGTTCGTCAAAGGGTCGTCGTAACGCGAACGCATTACCGCATTAATTTCCCAGTGAATTAGCGGACTCCCAATATCACAAAGAGCCCTCTGGTACCTTTGAAGTGCTCTGATTTTAATACGGGCGAACAAGCAACGAACTTGGCTGCGGAAAATACCTACATACACGGGGCCAGTCTTCTTGTCTCTCCATTACACGAGTGCGTTACTTGGCGCGCGTATTTGCACAACCTGTTTGCGGAATTTTTTTCGAGCCTGATGAATGCGAAGAGGCTTCCGCCTCTACATATTTATGCGAGCCTCTTCCACTCGTCTCTATGAGCGATTTTGGCACAGCCTGGCCCCGCACCGACTTTCGGATAATTTGTCAGAGACTTACAATCAGTTGTGACGGTTTAAACTGCAAAAATGCTCCGCGTAACAAAACAATTTTGCACAAGTTTCTATTTCGCTCGACTCATTTTAGTTGACTTTTTGGCTGAGGATGAGATCGCGATATACGTATGTCGCGTATGTGTTGCAAACTATTAGGATTATCTGCATATTACTTTGGATTAACGACTCGCGATATCAATCGCTAATGAGACGAACCGTGCCGTTAAGCTGCCACTGATGAACCTCTCCATAGGGCAGGCCATCTTAATTACAAACTGCAACCCGTTATCTAGATTTCGGTGAATCAACCATTTTCTGCTCAGATATACACAATCCACTTTGTCTCGCGATGTTACCACTCGGAATGGCATCCGAGCGGCACATTTATCTTCTTCCAACGGCAATCTTGAGGGTGGGTGCGTGTGTGCGTGTTCGTTTAAATTTCGTGGTACAACAATATTTGCATTTTCGTGACGTAACATCGCCAGAAACAGAATAATAAACGGCCTCAGTCTGCTGTTTGCTTTTTCTAGGGCCGAATTAGAACTGGCGGCAGCCGCAAAAATTCGACGTTTCCGCGAACGAATAGTTTGCTTCGTTCGACTATAGGTAACATAAATTTCTCAGTTTTTTCACTGATACCCATCCGATTGGATTTTTGGTGATTTTGTTGAATCAGGCAAAACGTTGGTGATTGAGTTTTTTGCGGAATTCCGAACGCTATGGGATGAAATTGTTCGAGATAAAAAACTTGATTCTTGCTCTTTAATTAATTCGGACTGTTTATTCTTTTCTTTATTTCAATATTATTGTCTATTTATTTGGACGATATATACCGAATAATAATATTGAACGAATAATCACTTTTTCATTCGGTGAGATAATCTTAACCGCGGTGTTGAATGGAATTTATTGGATTCAGAAAGTAATAATAAAGTAGGGATCGATCTTTCCTGTTCGCTTGTAACTCGATAGTAAAGCGCTTATAGTAAAACTTTGCCGAACGTTGTTTTCTTACTTCACCTGTAGATCGTACTCTTGCAATTTAATCGGGACTGCTCGGCAAAGACTGCGAAAACCTGGACAATAACAGGATGACGTTAATCGAATGAAATCCTGCAGAATGCAGGTTGAATATTGCCAGTGGAAAGTATGATTGGATGTAGAAATTTCTTATCTTTGATTCTAATAATGATTCTTACAAGAAGGTACGTGATTCACTTCTATTCTGTGAATTATTGAAACGGTTTTTGAATAGTAATTGTATAGTAGTTAAGATTATTTGGTAATTGCGGTAAAATCCTCTGATCCATTCCGAGCAGAGAAATTGAGGAATCGTACCGTTTGCCACCAGTCGTGGGTAAAGCTGGTGGAAAGAGAGCGTAACAAAGTCCGACAGAGTCCAGGAAGCCAAGTCAAAGCGCGTTAATTTATCGGCGATAAATGCGTTCCGTATAGCGGAAGCAATACGCGAAGCAATACACGAAGCAATACACGAAGCCTGTTTTTCCGAGCTATCGACAAGTATAAATTAAGAAAGTTTATTGCTAGGGAGCGGAATGGTGCGGACTAGCTGGATATTCGAGGTTCGTAAATGGGTCTAATGTGTGTGCGCGTACGTTTACGTACTCGTATGCAGCATTGCACTAACGAGCTAGTAAATTCTACTCGCCAGACCGCTAATGATTACCTGATATCACCGAGCAAATGGACGCAGCAGGTGTCGTCCACTTTTCCCGGACTTTGCCCATTGTCAGTGGGCTAATCTGCTGCGAGCTTCGAGGTTTAAAATGGATGAGAAAAAAAAAGAAACCGCGAGGGCCTCGATTTCGGAGGAACTCTCAAATTGAATTGGCTGGGTTGGCATCGATCTCTGGGCACGAGTGGAGCAAAGGTGAAACAGTTGGAATTTTTTCATGCAAACAAAACTAACGGATGGATTCTTCTTGCCAGTTGCTAAACGTAACGCTCAATATTGATTTATTCGTAAATCGGAGGAAAAATGAATTTTCTCACTTTATCTGGTTTTATGACCGTGCTGAAAACGCCTAGTGCAACATTCCAAACTCTGGCGCAAATTGACTTGGGTCTATTCGCTAGGCGCAAAACCGAAGATAGTAGTCGTGCAAAACGTCGAGTGAATCCGAGAGGTAACGGTCTCCAACTACTTGCCCTAGCGTTACATTTATGATAAAGCCATCGCGGAGTACAGGAAGTCGAGGAACAAGAAGCCAGTGAGCCATAAACAGGCCGAAAAAGCAGCGTGGGGGGTGGGAGAGAGAGAGATAGTCGTTATCGTTAGTTAGTCAGGAACTCGGCATTAATTAGAGGTGTGGCCGCGAAGAAGCGTTAAAGTGAGGGATTTTTAGCCGTGGGCAAGAAGGTGTTTAACAGGCGTCTGCAGGGAGCAGTGACTCTCCTCCCTTCCTTGGCGGATCTACGACGTCGGGCTGGGCTTGCAGTATGTATCTGTCGGATCGTATGCAAATCTCTTGCGGCTTAATTACGCGAACACGCCTACTATATGAGGTTTCAGATCGTAGGTAACGCGAACCGGTACCCAATATATTTCTCGGCCGATAAGAAGAAGCCCCCCTAGGCCAGGCCGCCTTCCCTCCATTCAACCACCCGAGCAAACCATTTCTCTTACTGATATACGCGGTGTCTCCGCAAAGTTGGACTTGTTTCATGAAGCGAGGATGAGTTTTCTCAAATTAGAAACTCGGCCAGCGTGTATAGTTGTGGCTGGTTGGATTGGGTTTCAAAGTGTCTCGTGACAATATTCAATCTCTCGCGGTCTCCGTTGGAGACACATTCTATTGTGACACATTTCTATTTAAAAATTGTATTCTCCACCGATTTGAATCAATACTCAGATTGATTCCCCGTTAAAACACCGATTGCTACTAATTCGAAACGGTTGAACGACTATTCTCTATCATTGAGACCGGAAACATTCGGAAAATGTGCAGTTTCAAATGAATTTACGAGGAAAGTATGAGATGCGCGGAAACAAAAGCGACTGGCAGAAATTGATAAATGAAGCCCGTCAGGGAGGCGCCAGAGCCCCTTCACCACCCTTAAAGAACACCCTATACTTGGCGCAAGGGTTAGAGGTCTCTCCGCTCTGGTTTCGAGCCTGTTTATCCAGAGAGGTAGACAGCGGTGGCCCTCGTTTACAAGTCTTTACACGAGGCTTGCTCGATCTCTGATTCGTGAAATCCGGTTTCTCTTTTGCCTCGCTCGGAGTTCGACTCGACATGTCGCATGGTTCTCACGCTGTTGTCTCCAACGTAGCGTCTTCTTGTGCCTACCGCCACCGGAAATACTGCCGTTTGCTCGCTCGTATCCGCTTTCGAAGGTGCTTCTTGCCGCGAGATATCCTTCGAGTCCAAGGATCTGGCTGCTTTTGCCGTTCGTCCGGCAGGTCCGTAATGGGACCGTTAAACTTCCCCCGGAATTACGAGTGCCCGGGATTGTTCTTTGGGTCGCGCCAGATCTCGCAGGTGTCATTTTTGTTTCGTTTCTTCGGTGGTAACACGCGGATGCATAACAATGTTGAACATTAATCCGCATCAGCAATAATCAAAGGAATGAAGAAACAGGGAAAGAGACACCTGCGAAATGGTTCTAGTTGAAGTGCACAGATTTGAAATTCTGCCAGCATTATCAAATAATTCTGTTTCCATTAATTAATTCAATATGGCCTTAATTGCAAACTGTTTCAATTATGTGTTCGACGCTCTGGTGAGAATTTTAATGAATTCCCTGTGTATCGTTCGCAATATTAATATTACAAATAGAATATTAAATTAAAATTAATTATACGTCTCTTTTGAGATTCTAAAGATGAAACCGCTAATTAAGAATGCGCGTGACAATTTTCGACAAGATCGTCCTGGATAAAATTGAGGTGGATGCTTTCTGATCGAACGATGTCAGTGGCAGCGACTGTAGAGTTTGATGTTTTTGCGATACAGATCGCCTACCGCAACACGGCAATCCCCCGGTCAGTTTGAATGCAAAGCTTTTGTGTTCTGTTTGCTCAGTTTTCGACTTGCAAAACGATCTTTACATCCCGGTACCATTTGTATTCACTTCAGCCGAATACCTAGCCTGTCCTCGGGTAAACCGTGAGTGGGTGTGTAATCTACGAATTCGATTCTGCCTCGAAATTTGCATGTTGCCGTAGGCTCTAAGGGAATTCTCATTGGCATGAAACCGGAGCAGTTGCTACCGGAGACATTAGAAAAATATATGTACATACATCGTTCGGAGAACCGATTAGATTTATCGTACGGATCTAATACATTTTCGAGTCGTTTAAATCGTTTATTGCTGACTGGATACCTATCCTAAGTGAATCAACAAATTCGACAAGCTTTCATGCAATTTTTTATTAATCGAATTTGTAACTGACGGTGAGTATTTTGTAATCCAATAGAAAAAAATCATTGATCCGAAGGAGTCTGCGACGGCAAGATTCATTCCAAGTCAGTCCAAGAATGTATGTACTCAATCAAACAATTTTCACTGTATCGATTCCACGCGATTCCTTTTCGCGTTTATTGCGGTTTTGCCAAAATGTCCTGGGGGTACAATTTTGGCGGTATCAAAGATTACACAAGAACTGTACATAAATGGCACTGTTGCGCAAACACTGTCGGCTCGGTATCGATCACAGCCAGCGGCTATTAGCAAATACATTACGGTAAACGGAGACAACCCGCTTGGTCAACAATCTAGCGAAGCCAGCACTCCTGGCAGCAAGTGAGAAGCGCTTCGACCGTACGTACTGGTAGGTAGGTACTAGTACTTGAGTAGTGTCTCACCTAACTGCCTGCATTTGCACTCGAGAACAACAGTCTTAATGACTTGCTCCGTTGTTTCGCGTAAGGAGAACAGAGCCTCATTATTACGTGATTTCGGATGTCTTATTGACTTATGACTTATGCCACAAATTCCGAATTCTATTTATTAATCAGATTATCAAAGTATACCTTAATATGCACATTGAAACATAGTACATAGTCAAATAGGTGATTTCATTATTTCGATTGGCAATCGAAGAGGATTTTCTCGAATGGCTTCTGAATTTTATCGAAATATACGTCAAAATGAAAACTTGCTTTACAGGCAAATATTGCGGAACGATGGAGACAAATTCAAAACCAACAATGTCCAAAAATGTCTGTGATATATTCACTGCGCGTAACGCGTATGTTCTGAAAATTCACTGATCATCATCGAGAAATATTTCGAATTTTGGACGACAAAATGTCTCAGCTTCACAAGTACACTGTATGTATGTATGTAATTTGCATCGCACTGCTACAGTTGGACAAGACAAAAGTCTGACAACTTAGATTTCAGGATCAAGTTTCGCATTGTGGGATTGGGTGGGCGCGGGTGCGAGAATTCCTCTGGAGCAGTGTTCTCTGACAATGAGTATTGTAGCTGGATATTTAGATGAGGGATATTTGGGGGGATATGCGCAGGGTTTGCCAGTCGCGGCGCTGCGGCTGGTAATAAAGGGCGTAGAGGGACCAAAAGGACCAAAAGGGCCAAAGGGACTAGTCGTAGAGATTGACGAGATTGAGTTATTAGCCAAGTTGAACCGCTTCGTAGTCGCCTTTGAGTGACTGTCCTTGATCTTATCGGACTCGAGCCACGTCTGATTCTCGCGTCGCGCAGCAATTTCCATTGTCCATTGTCGGTCGATTCCGATGGGGCTTATTCGACATTCGCTTGGCGACCACGCCACCACGACACCATCACTGTCTTTTCTACGACCATCTTTTTAATCTTGCCGAATGACTGATTACTGCAATACTCAAAACCCAAATTAACATATTCAGCACCGTTATTGCCGATCTCTCAATTGATTATAAATAAGCGCACTGTTTAGCAGGTCTACCGACGATTACTTATCCGCGAGAAAAGACTGCTCGAGGAGAGTTCCCATTTGACGAAGAATTATTCCCAGAGTATGTAGGAGCAGCACGAGCAAAGTTAGCAGTGTATTCAGTGCATTGTGTCGAGTTATTCCTAACCGAACTGATTTAGCGAGCCATTATACCATTTATCCGTGCAAGTTGAGCTTGTTGCGTGACCTACAGACGCTTTGTGCTAGCTACGACTGCGGCTACGACTACGGGGCTACGGGGCTACGGGGCTACGGCTACGGGGCTACGGCTACGGGGCTACGGCTACGGGGCTACGGCTACGGGGCTACGGCTACGGTGTGTGATTGTTAGTGGAATAGTTAACAGAACTACGACGGAAACGGGCGTTTCTTATGGTTGCCAGCCAGTTACTAACTAAAATACACGGCAGTTGGCACATAGCAGTAACAAGACAAACCATAACAATTCTAAGTAACATACTTCCGGTGTACGGAATATTAATGGTCGTTGTCCTGGAGAGAGGCAAACATGGCAAGTGGGAAAGCAGCCTTTTCGACACTAGTGTTAATTATACGCAAAATACAGATTGCCCCAACGGCAATTTCGCCTTCGAATTCTGTTTCGGTAATAGTGATTAATTGAGCAGCATGGCCGTCGCCAATATTCTGAATTTCGCCGGTAACGTTATCTAATCCTCCAGTCAGTCCAATTATCTTTGCACGGCACCCGTTTAATTCGCTGCTACTTGCGTCCTCTCATTACGCCTGATCCATTTTCATGGTATTGCGTGTCCGTTATGCAGTTTCATTGGTCGCCGATTCGATTTTTCTTTCGGAATTTCCGAAAATGGCGCCACGTACTGCTCCACTACAAAGCCTCGGGTCGATATTCGTTGAAAGACAGTGTATCGAGATCCACCCTAAGGAATTGTTAATCGGTGAATAGGAAACTGTGGCAAAGCGAGACTCTCGCCTGCATCGGAGCCTACTTTAGAATTATATAGCGTTTACTGGCTTATTAATGCGGCTGCCGGCAGATAGGAGAACTGGAGATTGAGGAGAGCTTGAGTTATGATTCAACGGGGCTCGTTCCTTGGCGGCTTTTGAGCCAACCTCCGCTATAATGCTTCGTGATTAATCCCTCGAGCCACGGCCTGGCAGCCGCTGCATCTCACCACCTTCGGCCCACTACCATCCATTCCTCTTGCACCCTTCCTTTCTCAACTTCTTCCATCTAGCTCCCTCGAATTTCGTTACCTCTTTCAGCGCCAGCCACTTTTTGGCTGCCTCACAGCGGTACAAATTCTCAAACATAACACCGCAAACGGAAATCTCTAGTTCGCTAAAAAATACCATCTCTAAAGATATGGATAGAAGCGTCAAGTTTCAATGTTGAAAACGTCGACGTCGTGCTCGAAATGAGCGGGTTGCAAAAGGATAGGGAAAGGGGTGAGAGAGAGAGAGAGAGAGAGAGAGAGAGAGAGAGAGAAAATAAAAGGCTGCCAGGCTGCCACGGGAATAAGACTAATGCTTACAGAGTTGTCCAGCCCTTTTTCGGCGGTGTTCCGCAGAGTCGGGCTTCGAAGTTATGCAAGCCTCGGGTGATTCGTGATTATACCCTCTGTATCGTGTACCCAGGGTGGTGTCCCCACCTTCCAGATTTTCTTTGATATCACTGGCGCAGTGAATCCCGGCCCGAGTCCCTTTCCAGAAGTCCCCTGACATTTCGGCTTTCTTTTTTTACATATTTTTTTTCTCCGACTCATTGGCATCATTTGCGAAAGACTCCTCGGGGTACTTCGATTACTCTTATTCGCCTGCTGGCTGGCACGAGATCAGAGGGAGAGCTGGCTTTTTCCAATCGAGCATTGTTTCAAATGCTTTTCTGTTTTATGCTGGGCTCTGGGATTTCGACTGACACTCCTCTCTGCTGCTGGATGGGCTGTGTGGATGTGTTACCGTTATACGTAGTTAAGAAAAGAAAATGTACAAGTTCGAAATACGGAATAAATAGAACTCTATTCCTAGAATAGTTTTCCACTTGATATTTGGAGCTCAGACCTAAATTGTAATAGAATTTCCTGAGCATCATCAGAATTCCCGGAGTGACTACGGTGCATGCACTCAAAAATCCCGAAAATCCACGCGGTATCGATCCGAGATTCCGCAGACGTTGTGAGAGGTCGGATGGACGTCAGATCGCAGTTCTGTGTATCCGAGTAGACTCTAGTCACCGTCACCACTAGAGGCAGTTGAAATTAAGGTCGAAATCTCGGCCATCTATGTGCAATGTTGGAAATCCAGACACAGAAGAAAATAAAGCTGCGAAACCATCACTTTTTAAATAAAAGGGTGCACAGAAGGGTTACACAGCCGCGTATAATGATATAATATGTGCCGATGATAAAAAGGAAATGTTTCCACCTTACTTACTTGTTCAAAGTCATGTATTCGTTGCAAGCTATATTTTTGCAGGATCGCCTAGACGACCTCGTTAGGGTTGTTCTTCGCCCAGAGTACGCGCATCGAGTGACGAGGTCGTTAGTAGATGTACATACATATACGTCTGATATCCAGTAGGTAAGAGCGAGTGTTACATGATTAAGAATTCAATGATCAATGGAGGTCGAGGAAACTCATCGACACACTTTGCTACGTTGTATATCGGTTTTCTTTCACCAAATTCACTCGAGTCCAGAAAAGCTCAGGCATCGAAAATGAATGAAGAGTCAACCGAGCATTCGAATACCCTGAGTCCGTGAGTAAGAAGAAAAGAGTAGGAAAGTGTCCGTCTGTACCCTACGAAGCAACCCAATGTCTTTCTCCCGGGCGACGCGACGCGACGCGACGCGACGTATCCTTCGGTAACCATCCAATTCCAGCGAAATTGCCGGGTACGACCGCGACCCCCTGGTGACGGTCCATGAGGCCACGACGTCAATCCGACGACGTGACACACTGGGCTAGAGCTGCGATCAGTCGCAACGACACTCGCGAAACGGTATTCGGTGAGCGGAGCCGCGGGAGTTCGCAGAGCGTCAGCGTCAGTTCGCCATCACTCGTCACGAACAATGTCCTCTACGAGTTCATAATCATCCGGGGAGAGAGTGGCAGCTTCCAAACTGCCGGCGAACAAATCGATGAGTGTACTGGAATTAAGTATCAAAATATTTATTGTGATATTGCACTTGTAAATGTGAACATTTATTATGAACTTGTTAGCAACAGTGTTGAGGTGTAGCGGATAAATAGTAAATAGTAGCAAGCGAAGAGGCTCCAACGACTTGAAAGTAACATAAAACAGCCTTGTTTCCTTTTAGCTATTATCCGTTGAATTAAAAATCGATAATATTCCAGTAGCCATCTTCCACGGTAAAAGAGCAAGCGCGCGGGATACATAGCTCTGCACTATGCGCAAATCGAATCTAGTAACCCGAAACCGGGGGTGGCCAGGCTTCCGGGATTAATTATAAAAGAGGTACGCGGGAAATATTCATTTCTAGGGTGGGGTGGAATGAAGCGCGAGGTTTCAGTGGTTTCCAGAGAATATTTTCTAGCCGCCTTCGGGCCTACCAAATGGCGAATCCCGGAAGTTTCGGACTTTGAAGGAGTAGAAGTACGTCTGCTTGCCTCGTATCGGACTTTGTCTCTATGAATGATTTATGGCAGGTGGAACTGAGACTGCAAGATGCGCTCGCGGGGACACCGGATTTTTTCGTCCGCGATTCCCTACCCCCTGGATGACGAGCTGGGGGTTCGTTTCATATTTATGGAAAAAGTTGCTTGCCCCCCCCCCCTTTCTGTCTCTCTCTCTCTCCCTCTCTGCGTCACCTTTTTTTTTTCCTCCTCTGAATATTGAAGTTCATTTGGTGGACGGTTGTAAGCGATGGTCTGCTCGCTGCGCTTGCTGCGCTCGCTGCGCTCGTTGCGCTCGGTTCTCGTGGAATTCACACCGTGTGCCGGTGTAAACCTCATCTCGAATGAATACAGTTTTCTTTCACGTGTTAATTAATAAATTGGTCTGCGGCGTTCTTTTTACTCGCTGTCGGGTGTGCTGCCAAGTTGTATGGAATAATAAAACTCTCGCTGGCTGGGTCAGCGAAGGCGAATTTTGTCACTGGGTTACTGCTATACCGTGAATCTCTATGAAAGTAGGACTTTTATTATTTATACATAACACGCTGATGTCCCGATTTCACAATGTGTAACGTCCCGCTATGAATTTTTATATTGCATAAATAATTGTATGAATTTATTTCTCATCTACAGTGTAAGATTTTCTCTTCGTTAATTATACACACGCTGTGCAGCGATTATCAATTTAATGTTACTTGCTATAAAATAATAACTGCAACCGATTCAAGTTTTTATGCCGCAATTGCATAACATATCATATTTCATCTAACACTTCCTTACCGATCAAAGAAGGAATTCGATCTGGATAGCGGGAAGTAGAGGCACACGAGTAATAGGAAAATGGAACAACTGGAAGTATGTATAGGGAAAAGCAAAGACATCTGGCGACGCGTTTACAGTGTGCTTCGTGCCTAACCATTCGCGTTTCGTCGAATAACATCCATAGTACAACTTGAAAAACACGGTGGCTAAAACATAGGACATAGGTACATATACATATGTATCTATCCACGACAGTTATCCCTACTCTCTCACCTCCACTCTATCGTGTTCGCAGAATTCACGATTATAATCGCTGTGACAGGAAATATAAGCTGCGGTAGTTGGAAAGTTATGTAACCAAACTTGAATGGGTACTCGAAGAGTTCCTTAATGAAATAATGGAAAATCGTATAAACGGACAAGGAATAAGTATCGATCGATTAATTTACGTAACCATTAGGGTAACGTCGCAGTTTTCGTGTGCACATGTTGGGTGAATTGAATCGTTAATAAATACGGTCAGAGCTTCGTGACGATGCCGAGATCGCAAAGCTCCGTTTTTCCCTAAAATCTATGCCATTGGCGTGGATTATCGCAGATGGGATGGAGAAAGATGGATTTGGAACGTTCGCGTTTGCATTCATTAACTCGCTTCTCCCGCACTGAATCTGGCTCCAGATTTTCAGCCGCAAAATCTGGGCCACCACGACTCTATTTGTTTCTTATTGCATAATACTGCTTTGTTGCAGTCGAGTGTAGTCGCGTGTAGTCGTGTGCACCCCCGAAATTCGTACAATTCAGTGTTCTATGAGAATGGTAATGAGAGCTACTTTTACCTTTTGTCAAGTGAACGGTCTTTCAGCTGCGAGAGTTTCTCCCAATTTTCTTGAAGATGCAAACGAATCCTTTAAACATGTATGTAAGCTAACTATTTGAAATGTGTCAAATGAAGCAATTATTTTTGCCGATATGAAAAAAGGCTTTAGTTTACTCCCAATTATTGTCAACTATCTAACCGTAGCCTCGAGTCCATAAATAAGACCAACTATCAGCTAGCAATTTCCTCATTTTAATTGGTTCGGTGAGTGTCGGAGCGGTGGGTTAAAGAGATGGCGGACACTGGGAAAAGTGGCATAAATTCCGGATGATCGATTGGAAAAGCGACCGGGACGCGAGTGTAGGCTCGTACCTGTGTGTGCCCTGAGGAAAAATTGCCGTCGAGCGAGGCCTCGCGCGCGCGCGGATTAAAGCGGTGGCAGCCAAGCGAGAATGAACTTTGGCCATTAAAAAAAAAGGGCGAGCTACGAGGAGGTCGGTTAATAGCGTTTGGGGTTACTTTTATTGTGCGCTTTTTCCGCGAGATCCGTCAGTCGCCATTTCGCTCGCGCGAACGCTTGCGCGAACACTCGCGTGAGCGCTCGCGTGAGCGCTCGCGTGAGCGCTCGCGTGAGGAATTGAGGATCCGAGAGAGAGAGGGAGAAAATAGTGGTGACCATTCGCGTTGAAGAGGAATCGCGTCCGCGTCCGCGTCCGCGCCCGTGCCCGTGCCCGTGCCCGCGGAACGAAGCAATTCAATGCCGGAAAATCAATTCCGCGCCTAGCAATTTGCTTTTCAGCCGGCGATCGCTGTCGCGATAACGGCGGCCAGCCTCTGATTGCTCGACAACAAGTTAAACAACGGCACCAAACAAAAACATTATTGGCAAACACACTGGCGAGGCAGGATTTAAGTGGGAAGCATTTCGCGACGATTGCGTTCGGCTTGATTTCCTCCGCGATACTCAAATCATTCTCATTGACTCAATTTGAGAAGGAACATACTAATTAATCGTACTTATTTTTGAATCCGTCATTGAAATGTGATGCGATAGCGAAGATTAAATTTCGTTCGCTATTGAAAACGTATCAAAGTGCTTTTAATATAATTAAATACACAGTAATCATAGTTGTGTCTATTGTCGTTAATAAACTTTTGTCACAATTTAATCGTGACAGTATAAAACATTTAAATCCATGGTTTTTGCCATTCACTGTGCATTTATTGGACAGTGGGTTTTATGCGAGCGATAAGTGACTGATCGTGAGTGTCGCATTACACCCTCTATTTTATCGCAAAATTTTGACGCTGCAATTTTCCACTTTTTTTTCCTGGTCTCATTTCGGGTTTATTTTGCAGGGTGCCAGGGCCAAAAAATACCGATTATTAAACTCACTCTACTTGCAGCGATAATTCAACATTGGAAATTCTATCCTACGATAGATCTCATTACAAAGAGATGTTTTGAACTTTCTGCCGAAGATAATGTAGAGAAATGGTGTGCGGAAGTGGATTAACAAGTTGTAAGTACAATACTAATAATAGTTTCCTTCTGTTTTAGATAACGGTGAGTACTCGCCAATGGCATGATCCCAAGCCAAGCGTGTGCAGCGGGTAAGATTTCCTCGAGTTCATCTAAATTTAATCGAACCTGAAAGATTTGCTTATGCATAAATACGGCGTGTAGACAGTTCATAAATCGCACGGCTCTAGAATCATCGCACTAATGGACGCTTTTACGATCCCTCATTGCCACGAACTGCGTCATAAAGCAGTAAACGAGCGTCACCTGGCCCTAGATTCTGTCTTTATAAATTTGCGACCTATAGAGGGCACTCGGCCTCTCGAATTTCATTCGGTTTTCTCGTCTCACGATGAGACTAATTAGCCATCGGTTTCCCGGTAACTTGGGTAAATGGGATTAATTCGTAAACTCCGAAATAGACACGCGGGGACACGCGGAGACACGCGGAGACACGCGGCGACACGTTAATTAACTTTTGTCCAATTTTCCCAATGAAATACGATTTCGCAGATCTGGTTTCTTTTGTAGGGATCCTTTGTTACCTTCTACAATATTTTCATCAGTAGGTTTCCAAAAGCACCGTAGCCTACATTCACTGTTAATTTTATTATTATACAAAACATATGAAATTTAAAAATGGTACGTTCGTTAGGTTACTTTTCGCAGCTTTTATTAGAAGGATTTTTAACCCGAATCCAATTATCGAAATGCTTGAATGTGTCAATCATGGGTGTTCCTCCTGAAATTCAGTCGGACAATGGTACGTTCGTCACGATCAACTGAAAAATGCGACTTATTGTTACTCGAGCGCTACGAAGCGAGCACCGACGGTTACGAACTAATTTTGGTGCGTGCGCTCAGATAGACAATGGTTCCACCGAGTCGAAAATTGAAAATTAAATAATTACTCGACACAGAATTGATGGGAGAATTTTTATGGAAGTAGAACGGCTTAAAAGTGTTTCGTGCCTCGTGCTTTGGGTCAGGGTGGAGAACCAACCCTCGCGTTTTTGTCACGCGCGTTCGGCTCCCTCGGATCTCGGCAAAAAGGTCGTTAGTGGATTCTGCAAGTACTGTATATCGATGGTGCTTATCGATTCTAATTTACCGGAAAGTCGTTATGCGATAAAAACTCGGTAATCCATAACGAAAGGCTCACCTTGCATTTCACCTTTTCGATGGCACAACTTCGGAGCTATTATTATTCTGCAAAAAATGCTCGATAATCACATTCCACGGAAAATTTCTCCATTCTCACTTCTTCAGTTCCAATTGTCGCTGAAATGTGACATACGTGATTAATTTTTTTATTAATGGAATAACATTGCAATTGAAAAATGATTAATGGGCTGTTCGAGAAGGTAATTAAACTGTACAATATGTTTCGTTGGAATCATAACTTTTGGCAATACACCGTGATAGCCGAACAAATAGAACGGCTTTACCGAGAGAATTTCGAATGTAAATCACGCGAAAAATTGGTCCTTCCGCGCTGCCACCGATCACCGAGTGATATAATCGATCCAGAGAAGTTGATGAACGAGCTGCGCACCAGTCAAATGCCCAAAACATTCGGCCAGCAAACGTTGTTACCATTAGTTCTGTCGGAATTGGCAGGATTGACGTGAAAGCGGCTGAAGAGTAAAACTTGTATCATCGAAAAAACGGATAACATCGCGTGATATTTATATCATTGCTTGTAACACAGTCATTTTCGATTGTCTGTTTCGAGATCAGTATTATTCAACACACTGTCTAACATAAGTGTACAAGTAGCAGCCGGCCAACCGTAAACGGCGAATGGTAAAACAATCGTGAAACGCGTTCCAATTAAAATAGAATTGATGGACAGGGATACGAAAAAACATAGTCAGTTTTATAGTGAGTTTTAGTGAGACTCGTCATATCGCACCATCAGGTTGAAAGTGACGCAATTCGAAGAAAATGCTTTCCGCCGTAATTGTATATTATTTTGTATATTTTGTATATTTTGTATATTTTGTATATTTTGGGACCACCAGGAAGAGTAGTCGGGTTTAACTCAATTTCATCGACTATTAGTCGTAGGCGTATAGGTATGAATAGTCGAATACACAGATTGAAATCTGCGAAAGCTTATTTTCCAAAGTCTGAGAATAGTATTCAGTCGCTATCCAATCTACTGCTCATCAAGATATGGCTTGCGCGTGTCTCTAAGGAGTAGGATCGCAGAAGTTGAAGATCATCGTCGGCCCTTCTTGGATGTACCAGTTTTTTCCGGGGCCGCAAACAATCAGCGGGAAATTGAATTTCGTCAAATAGCCAAATAGGGACGTCGTGAAAGGACAGGGGGAAAAAGGAAAACATTACTGGATGTATTCGATCGAGCGATATTTCTAGTTTCTCGGTCGATTCGATTTACAAAAGCCCCGACTCCATTCCGGTCTACCAACAATGCAGGCGAGAAATCCGCCGCAGGGCCACTGTCCATCAGAGATATCCAATAATCGACTGCGACTCCCCCACGTTCAATCTGTAATCGAGTATTAAAAATCCACTCGCCGAGAGTCAATCGAAAATTGCTGGTGCTACTCGTGCTGCGGGCCCAACATTACCGATGGAAGCAGTAACGATCGGAGAAGTAACCTTTGCCGCATTTTACCGACAATTCAATGGTAAAATGGTTCAAACTCAATACTACACCTTCTTACATGCACAAACTCGTAAAGAACGCACGACAAAATGTCTGGGTATTGTATACGATGTACAAGGAGAAATTTGTCGCGTCGCAGAAAGCGAGGCCGCCAGTCGGGCGACTCGGCAATCCGGACTTAATATCCATAGTCGAGGGCCTTAGAAATTGCGCGCTCAATTTTCATGAGGTCTAGCATGCGGCGCGACGCGGCGCTGCGCGGCGCGGCGTGGTGCGGCGTGGTGCGGTGGAGTCGAGTGGTGCTCGAGCTGCTCGCCAGTATCCAAGCGATGTCTGGACCAGGGTACACATAGCTTGCCCATCGAGTGAGAGGAGCTCGAGATGCGGAAGACGGGGCAAGATCGATCATAGAAGCGCCAAGTGACAAGAGGACCATTAAATCGGAAGCCAAGCAATTACATCGAGCTACTCGCGTTTGATGATGTTGACTTAACCTGGCGGATCTTAAAGCCAGGGGCCTTCATTATCCTTCTTTCACTCGTCGACGCTGCGCTGCCGAGACAACGCTTACGATCAGCTTTGGCCTCCATCGCGCACGCTAAGAAATCTATCGAGGACGCTGAAATTGGATCTCTGATCTCTAGGTCTCTTTTCTTCGACCAGTCGCTCCTCGTTATATTGCTCGAAACAGGGCGCCGACCGAGGAACTCACTGTCGATCTTATTTGGAATTTAAACGAGTAATTTGAGCGGATCTCCGATAACAGCCGTATTCCGGCACCCAGGCCACCCAGGCCACCCAGTGCACCTGCATTTGACTCCGCTCGTTTGTTCCTTTCTCGACTTCCATTGGAAACGGGTGTTTATTGACGGTGCATCGAGCCGATGCGCAGCCGATGTTTTCTGCTCGATTTTCTCGGATAAAGGGAGTCGTGATCTATTAGAGCTTCGCTCGGTAATTCAATTCGGAATGCTCAATGCAAATACGATTGATACCTTACAAGTTTTGTTACCGGACGGCTCTCTATGATTCGTCGGCTTGAAATTCCCGTTAATTGGGAGGGCGTAATTCATTGGTATTTTAATCAGTGGCTGTTGCTTTGAATTTACCTGAGAATTTTACTGTGAATAAACTTGTATCTATGCCGAAATGAAACTCGACTTGATTAATCTCCAGCCTGATATTCAATCGTGTTTACGGCGAATTTATTTCAATCCCATTATTTATTATACAGTAGAGTACAGCTCTTACATCGATACGCAACTTGTCGTTTTCGTTCCATAATCCCAAATGATAATTCCTACGGATCCTAAGTCATCTTTTTCCCCTTAGATACGAATACGATACTATCGGAAATTTAATTAAAATATCGACGAGCCATTGCGCTCTTTGATTAAAACCGAGCGGCGGCGACGTGACGGAAATTTGAAGAAATTCGACGACAGAAAATGGTCGAAAAAATTTTTTTCCACCGCGAAAATACGTTTGCCGAGCTCTCGATATTGCAAGAGATCAATCGGAGGAATTACGCCAGTGGATTTTTAGAATTTCAACGGAGAATACCTCGTATTGCGCATGGAAACTATTGCAGATCTCAACACAGTCCTGCTCCGGTACTTGTTTCCCTAAGCAAAAGCGATAGAGGAGAATCGAACGGAAACTTTGGAGCTGAAAGCAGAATTCTGTTTGCCGAAGTGCTGCTGGGGTTTCTCAAATCAATAATCGTATTGGAAATTGCTCTTTCCGGGGAGGGTGGAAAGGACGTATCGAAAGGAGCATCATTAAAGGGCACTCGGAAAAATATCCCTCATCGTACAAGTCTTTCTCGACCGAATGAATAACCCAGTGACTTTGGGAAGTCACTCTTTGCCGGACCTGCTTTCAACTTCGACATATGGACCCCGCTCTCTCCACCGCCGAGTCTACAGAGTCCCTCAAAAATGGCGAAACTTTTCAATGAAACGTACGAAAGTGGTATAGTACTAGCCAAGCAATTTACTAGTACCCTTCCTTTCGCGTTGGTCACTTCAATATATTTCTTCATTTCAATTGCTCCATTGAGTTTTTTCTTTCAGCATACAAAAGTCAAATAGTACTAATACAATTGGACAGAGAAAAAGCTGTCTCGTGTTAAAGAGTGACATTAATTTCCTAGTGTTTTTATTCGTCGTTCCAAAGAGGAAACAAAGACTTTAAATTCTTACATAGATTCCACCGTTGAATAATGTCGGTATTGTAGTTAGTTCAGAAAGTGAAAACAGATAAATACATACGTGTGTGTGTTTTCGGTATTTTCCTGGAGAGCCTGTAGCCAGTGGTGCCTTAAAAACTCACCCTTCCGGCGCAGTCCCCAACAAAATATCGACGTGATTTCGATAACTTATGATCGTTGGTTGGTTCGAGTTCCACTGGTTCTATGGTGATTGCCTTTTGTCATGGCTGAATAGCGTCTGCGGCCGCACCAATACCACCCCAAAGAGAGGGAGTCCGAATTCCCGGCTAGCAGGACTCTTTCCAGTGACAACTTCTTCCTTTCGACTGAAACTGACCGCAGCTGAGTAGGCAGCACCAGCAGCAGTGTCGTCGAGGAACGAGGCGAAAAGAAGAGAGAAAAAGAGAAAAAGAGAAAAGGGAAAATAAGAGAAACTATAAGGTGGAAAGGAGGGTGGGGAAACTGGAGTCTCCCGAAGAGACTGGAAACTGGATTTCAGTGGAAGGATCGCTGCGCGAGGGTAGGTAGCAAGGCCGTGCGAAATTATCGAGAATCTCCAAGCCCTCGAGTGTTCGGTTCTCTCGTTCCTCTTCTTTTCCTCCCTTCCTTCTGCAGCTCTCCACTACGGCTAGAGCTATTTTTCTTGCATGAAAATCACTCTCGAGGTGTCAGTCCATATCGCTCGCCGGCCACCGTGTTATTTTATAATTTCGGACTGGCTTCGCGAAAATAAAGTTTGGCCCGCGAGATAGACCGGGTTTAATTGCGGACGTGTTGCGATTATGGACTCTGCTCCATAAAGGTCTGCACAATGATAGTATTCTGGTTATCCTGCGTGGGGCGAGTAAGCCTAGATTTCTTCTTCTCGGCGAAAAGGAGTTTATTCTATAGTGGACACGTACAACTTTTACATCTGTCTAAAACAAACCGTAGGCGTCCATTTCGTAACAAGTTTTACATCTATGTAAAAGAAAATATACCATTCGAGGGAAACGGGTTATGGGAAATAGCTATTTTATTAACGTTTCTTTGGCTCGCCATAAAAGTTCAACCGCTTCGCTATACATCATTAACACTATTACGTTAGCCTATGTAATTTTGGTTTGGCAGGCCGCACACAATTAAGTTTGCCAAAGTCAATATTAACGGAGAGCCTTACTTTCGAGATCAGCTCTCGTCAAGTACTAATTAAAAGTATAATCGAAATTCGACATGAACTTTGGCTTCGAATTAAACTTCCTTGATGCACGGGAACTTCTTTCATTAAGTTTGCAATAGAAAGAGTTCTTGGAGCCGATTTCGACTGAATAAAGAACATCGTCCATTTGGGAAGTTTCACTATAAGCTTGGTTTTCATGAACAAGTCATGGTCAGTTGTGCAACCTTCGGGAAGTAGGACTTTTTCCGAAAGGCGTTATAGATGTGACGTACCTACCCCCTTCCCCTTCTCTCTCTCTCTCTCCCTCTCCTACTCTAGAATTTTAGAAACTCTCCACGGAATTTGTCGTCCGGCAGAATTTAGTGGAGCCTTATTAGAATTCGAAATGCCTCTCGACTCAAATAAATTCTTTCTACTTCCACGTTCTTGATGCGATTGCAAAGTGTCCAGCGAGATTCACGGCAAAAATTTGTTAGCCCGAGCGTCCCCTGCAGTAATAACTTATTCCAAGACGCATTCAATCGAACGAGACGGCTTTCCTTAAGCCTGACAAGCACGACTAAAGAAATAATTAATTTCTAGTTTGAGACAACGTTAAGTAATTATTTTCAATAGTTTGATATTTTTAATCATGGATCGAGTGAGAAATACATTAATCTTTGATAATTCTCGCATTAATAATCAGTGGAAAAAGAATGGACAGGAGAGAGATCTGACATGGCAGGTTTCGTTCTTGAAATTCCGAAATCTTTTTCCCAGAAGCCAGTTTTCTTCTCTGTCTAACAAAATTAAATTCTCTACCGGCAGATCAGCAACCGCATTCTTTTGCGCTCACGCAAAAACTAATTGCGGCGGGTCCGCGTCTCCAATGAATTTTCGCTGCCATTATTCACCCCAGGACGTTTGGTGGGATAGGAAAAAGACTCGAACATACGGGGGCTTTGTCATTTCCATCGCGCGACCCCGCCTTAATTTCGCGGCTCCCGGAGAAATAGCACAAATAGGTCGGAACTTTTACCCTGGAAAATTAAATTAGGGTTTTTGCGTTCGTGGTTCTTCAGCGATTCTTTAATTGAACGGCCGCTTACACAAAATGCTTGTGCTGTATTCTTTGCGAGGACAGGTCGAGCGGCTTTGTATTCGTCATCCGAAAATGATACTGAAAATGATACTGAAAATGATACTGAAAATGATACTGAAAATGAACGAAGGAACGTCCCGAATTACAACAGACGTTGTAGCATAAGGTTTTCGTTCTAGTCATCGAGATCGGAGCTCATAAATACCATAT
Organism: Trypoxylon attenuatum; assembly: GCA_963989405.1. NCBI lineage: Eukaryota > Metazoa > Arthropoda > Insecta > Hymenoptera > Crabronidae > Trypoxylon > Trypoxylon attenuatum. Next base: position 13,583,343 of record OZ022493.1, on the reverse strand, counting down.
AAAGTACTCTGAAATTTGAACTAAACGAAAAAGAGAAACTTTTTCGAGGCAAGCAGGCTTTATGTACTAGTAACTGTGAGACTAACAAAAGCGCAGCAAGTAAAATATTCACTTGAAAATTCCTGAATCTATTACAATAAGCGGAATTTTCTAAATTATAAATTCGATGGTGTATAACATATTCAGCGTTTTAATGTTTAGTGATAGAGTTTTTTAATAATACGTCAGTCAGTCCATTAAAGCAAAAGGGCCCCGCGGACGTTGCCCTGGCGCTAATGAATTATTTTCACACGACACTTCCCTCCGTTTAAATCCACTTTACCACTCTTTTTTTTCGACAATGGAATTCCGTACGGACCTACTTTTCCATCCGATCCATTTACGCGGGCGGTGGAGCATATTTAGAAAATGTAAAATGCTACAAATTACCGAGAAATAATAGGGGACTATTGCAGTGCGGTAGAATGCGATCAATTTTCAGGGTAACATTCAATTCCTTGGTGAAATAAAGAAAAATATGCAACCACCCGAAGTGAAATTCCCAAAAGGACAAGTCGAGGGTTTACTTTCTACCGAAATATACCAAAATGCAATTGCTGCCATTTTCACTGTCTTCCAAAATCGACAATTTCTTTATCGTACTTATTTGCGTGCTTTTATCAATTTGAAAAACTTATAATTCATTCGACATCTTCCATTTGCGCGAAATCTCGAGAAACAGCCTCTAGGAGTCTCGTGAAACAGAGCTCACTCGAGGGTAGAGAAAGGCGGTTACTTTCCTCTCTGGTTTTATCGCGAAGAAGATGGGCGGCGAGTCGAAAGCGGGGTCTTAAGAAAAGCCGCGGACATTTCTGTGCAAGTTGCTGTGGAGGCTGGTGGAGTTAGCATAGCTGTTCACTTGGACCAGCAAGTTTCCACTCGCAAAGTTTTACCTTGACCCAGCAATGGTGCGGCCGGTGCGGCCGGTGCGGCACGGCACGGTGCGGCACGGCGTGGCAGGGTGCGTCAACTGCAGTCGCGGCCGCAGTGAGAATGTGAGCAACTGGTTGCAAGCACCATCCACCTCAACTTTCTTAACCCCTCCGACCGACACGTGAGAATTGCAGATGCTGCTGAAGGAGTTTTTAAATCTTACTCGAACTTGCTTCGTCCTATTGATTCTTCAGCATGGTCCGTTCAACATAATTGAAAATAATTGCAACACTATTGTCTATACTATTTAGAAAAATAGTTGCACCTAGTACTCGATTACTAATTACTATATACTTTAAACCGACTAGAAATCGCAATTCTTTTGGACGGATTGAATTTCTCAGTGGCCCAAACCAATGTGATTCCTCTGAAAATCCCGAAATAGAACACCTAGAGGAATCCTGCTATGCAAGAGTAATTCCGTAGCGGAGGAATTAATGCGAGAGGCGCAAAGGCGTGGAAGCCGTGCAAGCCAAGATAAAGATCTCACGTCGGAAAGCTGGCAGAACGCAACAATAACTTCGCTATTTGGCAGTAGGCTTCGATTTGTCGAAACAAAATCGCGGCACTATTGCGAAAGTGGAAAAACTTTCAGCATAATTTTACAGCACTCGTTAATGAAACCTATTTTTATTTCCACTGTTTAGTGTTAAAAATCCAGCTTCTATCTCAATTCTAACGTCTACTTGAATTCTGCTTAATTTACGTATTACTTCTGCACGTTGAGAATATGTAATTATTTTCCTGTGCTATCGATGCTACTTCACTACATTCTGTGCGTATTATACTATGTGGTGCTATGTATACCTACTGTATAGCAAGTCGGAGTTCGACACGATCCTCCGAAATTTTTATTACGTTTACCCGCTGTTGTTAGCTACTCGCAAACATAATTTTGCAGACGAGCGAGCGACTCGTGGGAAAAAGTGAATTTCGAACAAAAATATTCACTCTCTGCGCCATGCACAGTTTTTGTTCCCCCCGTCAAGCATGACGACAACTGTTGGTTAACGTCAAAGGATTGCGGTCTTCGGCACAGTTTGCATTGGGATGGCTTTATTGATACAACTTGCTCGATTCGCGGCTTTTGTTCCCGAATGTGGTAACCTTCAAACTCCTGTTTTATTTGACCGTGTGTGTTTGGAAAAGTTGGGCGGAGGGGAGGGGGGGGGGGGGGGGGGAGAGATCCAAATGGATGATTCGGCCGAAGGGAATTTGTTTTAGGGCAACGAGAGATTTCGTACACTCTGTATTGAATAGGTATATATTGCACACTAATGATATAACACAATCAGGGGCCGAAAATATTTCTTTTAAATGTACAATAGTTTCAGAGAAATGTAGAATCATTCTTTTTATTTTATTATTTTATAGACTTGATTGTGTTTTCCTATTGAAACCTTTCAATTTATCAGTCTCCTGAGAACAGCTTATAATACACTTTTCCATTTTGCTCTCGTGAATCCTCGAATCTGATAATAACAGACAAATCTCGAACATCGAAGGCACTTACCATTAAACGGGGTGATTTACGAGTTTGCATTAATAAATCCGTAGCACGTGTTAATTGAATGACAATAACTGCTAAAAGAAGTTTCACTCAGCTCGCGGCATTTTAGGCACATTGTATAACGAGAGGGTTATCCATACACGCGTTATACATAACACATAGCACACGTATGTGTGAACATTCGCATGGACGTATTTAATAATATTTCATCATTAGTGTGTAATTACAGTGTATTCGGTCATTAGTATCGACCATTAGTACTCGATTTAAATGGACCGCGTTTGTACGTGTTGCATTTCCAGCGTGCAGCCGTTTACGTGCGATCCTTGAATATGAAAGTCTTGTTGAACGTTTATTGTGAATAACTTTGCAAATGTCAATTGGAGCGACGACCCAGTGTTTCCCGTCAAAATAGACTCAAAATAGACTCAAAATAGACTCAAAATAGATTTTTGTATTTAGTCAAATAAGACGGATAGCGATCTATTTAAAAATAGAAAGAGCAGTGATGCCAACAGGTTTACGGAGGTTACGTAGCCATTGACATATAATTACAATATGTGCCAAGTTGTTGGCACATTTTGCCGGGAGTCAAGTCGGAATTTCAGGCTGATTGTTACCAGCGGAAAATGTGTATCATAGTTCCTTATCGGCGACGCGAGGGAAGGTTTATTTATTGGCCAGTAATTCTGATTACTTCGACAGAGTTGATACTTTGACAGAAGGATAATCATTCAACCGTGGAACTAATAACACCACGGGATAATCGTGCCGCTGCATTCTGCGATCGAATACCGAATGATTTAATTAATATTTGGTAGTAACGAATTAATTTCACGGGCGAGTTGCGAACGCCTGGCACGTTTCGCCTTTTAGTCGAATGCCGCTCGAGGGCTAAATTATTAGTGATTCGATTGTTAAAACTGCAGCTGCCAGCAGGGTTGATTGCAATTGGCGGTCTTCTGTTTTTCACTTTCAACAATTTTCTCTTGATTACATGGGAATTCGACACGGTGGAATGGAATAAAAAGTTCTCGGCAGCATGGAACATTTCTCACCGAATGATTATGACTCGAACCGTAAAATCGAACTGATAACTGTATGCTGAAGATTTCCACCAAAACGATTATACGTACATAGATATACATAGAGCGGTGTTTTGCAAATTTCCGAACTTGAACCGTCTTTAATTGGGCAATCATTTCTTCCGTACCATATGGACAATATAGACAATATAGACACAGACAGTTCTATTTGTTGTAAAAGACTTTCTTTTTGAGCACGAAATCTGTATTCATATTTGATTTGTTTTTATTAAATTATTGATATTTATAAAAAATTGAATTTCGTTGCCATTTAACGAGCGGTACTGATCAGTAATATTTTAATAATCGCCAACGATAAAAGTAATAACTGTTTATCAAGCGAAACATGAGAGTATAATTAACGTTTGCCAGTTGCACAATATTAAATGCAGACTCGATCAAGAATACTTTGAGGGAATTCGCAAAACCGATATGTATGTACATCGTTACGATAACGCGAAGACTCAATATCCACCACGAGGTAAAAGTATCGCATATCAGAGCATTTGCTTGGCTGCCAAATTGAACGCATGATTTAATCAGGCGAGAGCAGAGCCTGTCAAACACATACAGCGCTTCGCATCCGCGGCGAAAGATGACAAGCCAATTAAACGGCGTGTTATGTCGCCTAAGCACTGCCATTAGAGCCGCGAAGGCGTCATTAGTAACTCGAGCAAGGAGTCACGAGCATCGCGACAAGTATGTATCAGTTTTAACAGTTGCGTCCCCTATCTACCGTCTTGCGCGTATGTGTACCACGTGTACCACGTGTGCGCCACTCTGTACCACTGCCAAATGTAGTTTCCACCAGATCTCTGGCAAGCGTGTGACTCATTTTCCAAAGATTCTGACTCGGGATTCTGACTCGGGATTCTGACAGGCGAAAGGCACTCTCTGCCAATTTTGTAATACAGTCATATTGTCCTGCAGCCTTGCAGTCTTCTTACTGTTGGAGCTCACCTCAGACTCAGGAATTATTCGATTTCGCTCGTTGTTTCATTTCGTACAATTATCGGAAATAATGGATGTCAAAATCGGGTTGTCTCTAACAAAAGAGAAGAAGATCTAAATGAAATTACAACGTTGTTATTCGCTAAAATATCAATTTACTCAAAGAGATTGCTCGAAAATGAGGAATTAATGCCGCGCAAATTACATCGCGTGGAATCTAAACAATACCAAAATCTCGCTTTGCGTGCATCAGTATTGGATTGGCCGCGATACTAAATGCAAAATGTGAGCGGTTGGCCGGGGGGTGGTCACAGGACACAGAGTTCGAATGTACGCGACTAATTCGTGTATTATTGTTGCCGACCACAAAGCTAACAAGGAATTCGTTATTAATGACCGGCGTGATTATAGTAAAAGACAATGAATAGCAAGACACCGTGCGTGTCGCTGTGCGTGTCGCTGTGCGTGTCGCTGTGCGTGTCGCTGTGCGTGCCGTTCTCTTTGCCTCACAATCAGTTCTATTTTAGTCTTTCGGTACTATGCGCGGACCTGAACTGGATTGCAGTAGAAACATCGTATAAACTGAATTTACATTAAATAGCGCAAAGATGAGAATAATTTTCAGAAGAATGTTTTCGTTCGAGTCCTTTCAAAATTGAGAATCAACAGAGATGGAAGTAGTTTCGAATAAAATAATATTGGAGAAGTACGAGAGCACTGGTAAACACTATTTATAAAAGTTTTCGTCAAATCTCAAACTTGATTCTCAACTGCAGTATCTCATCAAGAATGAAATTCTCCCTGAAGATAGTGGAAGCTAGCTGTTGGCGCTGGAGACAGGGGAAATCCGGAAAGCCCGCGATAATGCGATACGAGGGAGATTTAGGCTGACACTCGACATTTGGAAATTGGGAGGTTTTGAGCGCACGTAAAGCTCACAAGCCTTCAAGATTCTCGGGTGCCGGCAGTGTTGGTTCATCAGGAAATCGGCTCTCGAGATGCGTAACACGCGCACCATGAGTGAGAGAGAGAGTACACACGCGTATTCCATACGCGCACTTATCTCGTCAGTCGACGATTGACAATGAGTTTAGATTGCAGTTCATGTTTCTAGCATAATTTGTCATTTTATAATTGGGAAAAATTCATTCCAATACAAGTTTATATTGTCTGATTGAACGATCAAAATATAATATCGGTTACAGTGAATCATTCCTTTGCACGGTATTGCTTCGTGTTTTTAAAGTTGCCAATAATTTTAGACAGCCCACAGCCTAAATATCTTTTAGGTTGTTGGTAATTTTAGTTTGCGTCCTCCTCTCCTATCGTCTCCTTGGGTATCGCGATTGCGCGGAAGCCTCCTTCGACTCGGCTGACACAATTTCGCCTCTATTCGTTAACAAAAGCAAAATCTTTGAATAACGCGAAGATGGGATTTCTGCAATCTCCTTAACAAATATTCAAGTGCGAATAAAGCGCGAAATGGCATTCTGCGAGCTCGCGCAGATTTGTATTCCGAAAATGAGTTTCGAGAAAAGCTCGACTGCAGCTGAACGTTACAAATGGCCCTTCCGCTGGCTGGAATTTCAATTTCCGACTTTCCCGAATTCATGCTCGCATACTATTAAAAAAGCCGTTGCCGAAGTGGAGCTATAGAAATTAGCGAGAAGCGCTCAGACGCGGTATACACCTCCAAGAAAATGATTTATTTCCGAAAGATCGCACAATTATTTTTCTTGCCCTTGGTAATTCGCGACCAATTAATTTGCGAGATAATGAAATTAATCAAATTCTCGATTGGGTCGGCGAGATGCCACCGCGAAATGCGGACGAAACACGCGATTTATCGGATTTTAAAAGCTCGATGAGAATTTAATGAACGTGTTTCGGTTGGGCTTTACGTACATAGAGGAGGAAATTCTCCGCGAATTCGATTGTCGCTTCGTCGACGCATTGACAAAAATCCTCTGTCTACATATATTGGCAGCGTTTCAACCTGACGTTTCATTTGCGAAATGTGTACATGGATTTTTGACGTTTTCCTGAATTGCTCTCGCGCCGCGTCGCGTCGCGCCGCGTCGCGACGCCGACGGCTCTTGCATATTCCACGATATCGCATACAATCGATAAGGGTATCTTAAGAGCAGTTTCTTCTTTCTATGCATTATATTCATTTCGAATGTTGGAATTTGGAGGAAATCCTCTTGGGTCTTTTATCAAAACGCGATACATATTACTCTGCCGAAGTACAGAGGTCCCCATTACTCAGCTTCCAGAGAGGCAATTTTCTCAAATTCCAGATAAGTGGAGGTTAAAAATGAGTGGGTCTTATTTTGTCGGGGAATTTTGCGCCACGGAATATGTGCGACACGGGTTTCCGCGGGAAAACTTTGCCGTGGATGGGAATCAATGGAGTGTCCGCCTCGCCCCGGCACAAAATGGAATTGTAAATCGTCCTGGAACAAGCGAGCACGGGGGCTCACCACCCGCCAATGCATATTCACTGCCGTACAAATACCCTTTTCCTTTTTTGCCTACCATCCCTGCTTTTTCATGGGATCTGTTCCTCGACCATTATATTCTGCTATCCTTTCGTCCACTGCCCTTTGCAACGTTCTACTTCCGGAGTTCGCTCATCCTGCTTCCACTTTCTATTCTTTCCTTTTTCGGGAATATTGTTCTTAGGATGAGAGTGGTATGTAGTTCTTGGGTTTTCATGGGATTTCGAGCTGGCTCTCTCTGCTTCAAACGTAACAACTAAATTCCTGATATCTGTGTTAAATAGTCCAAGCGTTGAAACATTTTCTAGTAAAAACTAATCACACAGGAGATTAATAAGCGCATACATTTTTCTGCTTTCATAAAATAAAAATACTGACGCAACTTCTTCTTTTTATTTCAAGATAGTATTAAACAAGAAAAATCTGCTCTGTATTTTTCTCTTGAACTCTGCCACGATTCCATTCGGACAGAGAAACAACTATCCTTTCAAGGAGCGACAAAAAAGTTGTCTCAATCCATAACTCCCGACTTAACGGCACGCACCGCACGTCTCTATCTCTTCAGAGAGTTTTAATCTCTCCCTGAATCCCTGAATCCCGGCTTCTTTTTTTTCAAATATTTCCGAAATATTTTCCTCTCCTGCTAGAATATTTTCTCGGAAGGTAGCGATCACCATGGTGCGCCGTGGCGGGATTTGAACAAACGTTACGTATAAGCGTGGAAATTTGCCTGCGGGCCCCGCCTAATGCGCAAAAATTCTCGGCTGTTTGTGCAAAAGTGGAGGACTCGACACAGAATGGGTTATTAAGTGCGTTCTGCTGGCAATCCAGAAATACGCTTCTAGTTGCATTTTAGGCCCGACGAAAATGTCTTTCAAGTGTTTCATTTTTTGCAACAGTAAAAATGCCATAACAACTTTTGGTAATCAATTTTAATAACAGTACCTATCGGTAACGGTTTAGTTGGTCCAGCTGGTTCGTATCCCTTTCGTTTAGGTCCATTTAAATCTTTGGTATCTCGTCGAGAAAGAACTCTTCTGTTTCTTTGCCAACGTTAACCATGATCTGCGTAACTTTGTCTGACGTTTGCCGATCTAACTACGAGCTTCGAAACCTAACGGTTTTATATCGGGATGCAAAACTGGGGTTATAGCTAGCGAACCTTCCAATCTGTCACTTCTATGCTAGAGTCTAATGGTAGAATCCCAGTAAACAGAACACTTTGCGAGTGTAGATTACAATGGACAAAAGTATGGTTGCGCGAGGTGATAATGGATCAAAGTGGACTTGGAGCTTATTTCCGGCACATGCAGGCCAGAACTCGGCTTCCTCTCGTTCTGTTGTGCAAAGTTGGAATGCGAGGTGTGTGTGCGCAAAGTGGTGACTCACGGAGTGTGTGCTAAATCTAGAGCGCGAGTAACATCCACTTGGTCGACGTAATGCATAGTAACTTCGTCAGAGAGGGGTGGCGTTATGAGAAATATGCTACCTCATCATCATCATCATCATCATCATCATCATCATCATCATCATTTTCTTCTTCTTCTTCTTCTTCTTCTTCTTCTTCTTCTTCTTCTTCTTCTTCTTCTTCTTCATCTTCTTTTCCGTCTTCGTCATGCGCTTCCCTCATTCTCTTTCCTCTTTTCCTTCCTTTTTGCGCTACAACTCGAGTGTCGTATTCCACTTACCGCAGTCTTGCTTACTTGCGTTTGCAAAGTCGCGGATAATTATTAACTTTGACTAACAATTAATTTAATTACTAGGTCTTCATTATTTTCATGCAAACGATCAATAGGAAAACTTGTTGTTGTTGGTATTACAAATTGAGCAAATTGTATGAGCAAATATATTATTTTTATGGCAATATGCGAAAGAATTTGAGTGTCGCCAAATATTGTTGAACCATTGTCCATTTTTCTCACCGAAGATATTCCGTGTGAGATCGTGAGGAATTCTCTCATACGTTAGTGGAGTACGCATTGGTTACTTAAAAGGTCAGCAAAAATAGCACATAATGGAGTAGCATTACGAATCTGTTTGCCGTACAAATATTGTTCCGCGGAAGTACACCGCAGCTTCTTGGATCAGCTTCAAAACTCGCACAAAGCTCTCTATCCCATCCGCATCGCGTTGAAACATTTGTTTCATAAGCTGGGGCGTATTTTGATCTCGGATGATTCATGTTTAGCTCCACACTCTTGTCGAGCGTGTCGCTTCACCTTTCGTTTCCCCCGTGGTACCTTTTGCTTCGTGGCGACGAGAATACACAATGCGCGCGACTTTCGTCTCCATCGTGGAAATTCCGACAAATCCAAAATACACCTGCAAAATTAACCAAGCGACTCCATCCTATGTGCGCCCTCCCGTTTCACGTTTTCGCATGCCTTTGCATGCCTTCGCACGTCTTCGCACGTCTTTGCGCGTCTTTCATCAAGTTGATCGCCGCGCGCCACCCGAGTTTCGGTGACGCTCTCATGCGTTTTGATGGCCTTACTACAGGCAAGTGCAATAAGATTCAGCAATATTGCTGCATTCGAAAATTATTTAAATAGTGTAATTATTTTCCAAATAAACGAATAAAGCGCGAGATACGAAATCGTACATAGCCAGGTGCAATTTGAATGTTAGCAGGGTTTAAATACCATTCACGCATGTGCATAATGCGAGAGTGCGAATTGACGGATAACAGCGTGTCAGCGAATCAGGAGAAAAGTTGCAGCATCACCCGTAAAGTGCGTACACTCATGGTAACCTAAAACGATATATGAAAAGAATCATTTTCCGAGATATGAACACGCGCCATTCATCTGTATTTCTTTCGATGCGCGTCGAAATTTTGTTCGGGTCAGAGTGCACCGTCGATTCGGTAATGTTGATGTACGTAGAAGGATTTACCTTTCTGCTTTTTTACGCGAATCGTCCCTATGTGATCGTGTCTAGTTGGCGAGTGTGAAGCTTGTCGGCCTGGTAAATCGTAGCGGGCCATCCGGGCAAATTTCACGGCTTGGCTAATTCGTATTAATTTTTCTCTCGTCTGCCGGTGGTTTCGCTTACTCGCCGGATTAAGCGGCACGCGTCTGTTTTCATTGCAGCTGGATTTCTCCCTATTCCCGGCAGTGATTATGCGAGGAAAAATTCGCTTGCTTCGGGAAATGGGTGAAGTCTCTCGTAGTTTCGGGCGTTTTTTGCACCACCGAGTCTCCTGTTTTTTACACGATGTACAAGCGATAATACAGATAGTAAAATAATTAACGCCTCCGAGTTCCATGATAAGTCTAAATTGAAAAAATAACTATGTGCACGATAATAATTAACGCTGTTTGTGTTAAAAACAGGTTGCAACTCTAATGCAAATTCCTATGGGTCACGTTTCCCTGTGACACGTACAATCGCGTTGTATGTCCGGCATCAAAGGACTCGGGTGTGCAAAAGCTTAATTACCTACCTAATTAGTATAATGAAAACCAACTGCGACTGTAAGCTCCAAGTCCGCGCAAGTTAGATGGAGCTAAAAAGGGGCTGCTTGATTTGAGAAAATTGAAAAACTCAACTATTGACACAATCCTCGAGAAACCGTATAAATTTCCCTTTTTTTATATTAAAAGTTTCTTACGAATTTGGTTTGCGTGCAGTATTAAAAATAAACGTTCCTTTCGCGATATTGTACGCCAGTGAAATAATTAGCTACTAATTAGCACGCGAAACGGAAACGGGACGTATTCATACACTCGACGTATTCGAAGCTTTGGAGCTTTTCGCGAAAGCACCTGGAAAAACGCTGGTACTGTCAGTATTACGAGCGAGAACTCTTTCGCATTCAGAGAATCTGCAGCTGTATCGCTGTCTTAATTGAATGTAAAGTATAACTGGCAGCATTATAAGCTAAAGACACATTCGAGTGCCTTTTGCATTAAGAATTTGGACGTGTTCTCATTGAAATTCACAAATCTATACCATTTAAATTAGCACCACGTGCGAAGGGTTCGAAGGGTTCGAAAAACGTTGGAGATTTCGTAAAGAATTTTTAACTCGTACCAACTCTGTTGGAATGGCGAGAATATGCTCGGTCGTCGAAAGAAGACAGATCTTTGAAAGCTATTCTTCATTTGCAGCGGATCTGTACGAACTCGTGGTATATTTATTTTACCAGTGCTAACACTGGCCGAATCCCGTTGGTTATTCAATGCGCTTCGGACGTGTACGAAATTAACGTGCGGGGGGCATAGGTGAACCACTGTTACCGTGTCGGCGTACCTGATCATCCAGATTTAATTAATGAATGAAATGGAAATTCTGCTCCCACCGCAGCTGCATTATGCTCGGTACCTGCAATTTAATACACTCCATCAATTTCATACGTTAATCCTGTTTTCTTCGTTACTCCAGACATCGTTCTTTCTCAATTCCATTCGTCACATTAAAATGAACTTTGTCTATAAATGAAATGCAAATGGATATCTAAAAATGAAGAGTACATTGATATTGTAAAATTGTTGTCATGGATCGGGAAGAAAGTGGTCGCGCGCAGTGTTACTGGAAATAATTAATATTAAACATAGGTTCGCACTGGGACTGTTATCATTGGTGGCATATTACAAGCCATACTAACGATCGCACTAACGATTGCACTGGGTAGCATGCTTATTTCCCATTAAATCCCTACCGCACACCCTGCGCCCACGAGTCTATGTAACACCGAGTCGTAACCGAACAGTGATTCGAATAATTTAGCGAATTCCGATACATCGGGCTTCTCGTTATACGCGACTTGCCAGATTCAGTCGGTCCAATTCATTTAATCAGGCTGTATCTATTTGTCAATAGGTCTCGGTGAATGAATCGGTGCTTTTCCATTTCCCACGTTAATCTGGGTAATGATTCAATTCCTATAATCCCAATTCATTCGATGATGTTGATTCCATTTTTTCCGATTGAGAATGCACATTGGAAGCAGTAGTAAGAATATGCGTAGTACCTCGTGGTTGAGCTGGAAGTAACTCCAAAGAGAGCCTGACAATTCCCTGTGTGAAGCCAAATAGCCAAGAAACTTCGGTGAGAAGTCGCGAGTAAAGCGATTTCAAGAGATTCCAAAGTACACGTGTGATTCCTTTGAAGATGCGCGCGCAGAAAGGATGAAGATAAAAGCGAGCCTGAAACGGTCTACATTCTGCATGGGGAGAAAAATTAACGGGATCTTTCAGCCACCCTTCGCGACTGGGCTTGCTGCACAAAGTGCTTTCGCAGAATTGCTCGCGCGAAAGTCTTGCCGATTAAAGATCCACTGGTGTTGCTGAACGGATCAGTCTCACGATTTCTTCCACTCTCGTACTCCATTCTCCGCGAGTGAGCTATTTTCTTTTGCAGCCTTCGCTTTCTGATAGTACTCTTATCTCTAATGCTTCTTTTCGACAAAAACCACATCTACATAAATAAATGAATAATATTCATCTATATTAATTAATCGGTTCAATTTACGGTGGATCTTTGTTGGTCTTATTGAGAGTCATCCGCGACGGGACTCTCCTACCAGCAAAAGTTTCGTTCCGATTTGACAAATTACGTAGATTCTATTAAGCTGCTAATGCATCCCAATTCCAGATAAAACAGACAGCTTCTAATAATAGTGCAGCCAATTTCATCACTGTGGAATGCGTACCCATCGAATGAGTATTTTCTGCTTTGAGCAATTCATCAATCACAATCGAATAATCAAATGAACAGATTAGGCGAGTTAAATCGTATCCATTACAAGCACCTGGGTGCTTCTGGATAACTGCTACTCGATATCTCCCATAACACTTGCAATTTGCCGTCGAAAAGCAAAATATATTCTTCGTGTATCTTTCTTGCAATATAGACGAATTCTGTGTGCAGTTGTCTGCAATTGATTTGCAAGTGCTATTGATTTTCAATCACGAAAGTCAATTACGAAATATGCAAAGCCAATCTTGTCCAATCCTTCTTGGTGACCGCGGTTCCTCTTGCGTGGAAAGAAAAGAAGAGGCGCGCGCGTTCTATTAGTGATATCCGTAAATTAGAAAATCTATGTCGCAAGTTGGATTAACCATGTGGATCGGGAGAAGATGCAGAGGCTCAATTTGGCATCGATCCAGAAACGATTATAAGCTGGCCAATTTTCAAGCTTCATCCGAAATTACTTGGCGTACTTTTGCAGCGATCGTGCCACGATTTCCAACGGCGTTTTTGCTGTTTACGGACATTTGTCAGAGATATTTGTCATTATCCATGGAATCCCTTCAAATTATCCTCCCGAAAAATTCAAGTGTGAAATTAGTTTTTTAAAAATGACCACCACATTTTTATTCCTTTAAAATTATGATAATATTTTCGTAATCCTTGCTACTTTAATGCACGTTTCACTTTGAGATGCCACAAGACTCATCCCTCTTTGACGTCAGGTAACTGTGATGTGGCGATCCATCCACTCTTCAGGTTTTCTTCCTTTTTAACCACGGAGCGAAAGAAAAAATATACTGTTAAAACTGTTAAAACGTACACTGTGCCCTACAAGAGTTCCATTTCTTACCAATGTTTCTTAAATGTACAAATTATTCTGGCGGGTAAAGTTGAAAAAATCCATGAGTAGGAGAGTTAGATTGAATAATATGAAAATTTCTCTCGGACGAGACGTTGGTGTCTGCGATAGAAAATACGCGCGAATGTTGCAGAGAAATTTGGCGAGAACAGTTTGCCGAGGCAAGAATGTAGACTACATTGTAGAGCGTCGTGGCAGTGTTGGGACTGACCTGCCCCAACAGCTCCATTACATTCGGGCCGCGACTAAAAATGTTGTAACTCAAGCCTGTACAAATGGCGGGACTGGAATCGTAAGGAAAAAGAATGTTAAGAGGATTAAGGTTGTATTAGAGAGAAAGAGGAAAATCTGGGCATCTCGCCAGTCGCACTAATCGCAACGCATTCCCGTGTCTCAACGCTCGATAGATCACAATATGAGTAATTACGGCGATTCTTTATCCTCTTCGATGAAAGTGATTTTGAGAATATTTCGCGGATCGTGACTTTGGAATTTAGCGCAAATTTAACACTAATTGTAAGAAATACTAATTTCTCTTATCGGTTCACGCTGATAAAACAGTAATACTTCACTACTTGTCATTTTTGTTTTACATCTTTGCCAACAGAAGTTTAATCTTTGCTACGTATCCGTGAAAACATAAGAAATAGGAGTAGTATACTACTTTATTTCTTGTTTCTACGGTGCGATTATCTTTACAATATTCTCGCACTCGCAGACATGCACGCAGATATGTACGATTAACACAAACCAATCTGTTTAAAACGTTTTAGTCCGTAGAGAGGACGCTAATGTATCATGCTGCAAATTGAGTGGAATCATCCATCAGTCTGTTATCCTTTAGCCAGAACCACCATCCTGATTGCGAGAGAAAACCTATATAAAGGCCTAACCCATGACTCTTGGCCTTGAATGACTCGAAAATGAATGTCTAATTGTAAGAAATGAGATACCCTTTGGGACAGAATTTTCCGTCGCTTTTCACATTTCCAAATTTGTCGATTCGAAATCATTTAAGAAGCAATACTGTGTGAATAGATACTGTGTTCGTTAACCCACTGCTGTCACAGAGTTACAACGAGTCGCAGGCATTCGTCGCATTGGTGCCAGTGGATTTGGGTGTAATTAACGAGGCGTCGTAATGCGCACCAAACGGAGTAAAACACCGTATCGCCCGCATTCATAGTGCATTGGATCCGTGCCAAGGCTTACTTGTTAGTTTTATCTCCAGTATCGTTCACTCAACTCGTATTACTTGAGTCAAACCAACTTCGAGTTTTCTTTTTGGCAATTTTCATTTGCATTCACGGCTCACCCTCGGCTCCACTTCTAAAATTGCATTTGCGAATTTACTCCAAATCGTCTGCTTTTCGTACAATGCTTCGCGCGAGTTACATTATGTTGAGATCGACCACGAGAAATTCATTTGGAAAATTTTTCTGCGTATTTCTCTGTTTATTATTTTGGATTGGCAATTAACAATGATCGATCGTACTCGTGAAATATTTGATTGGTGTCTTATATTGTGTATCGAGCACAATGTTTTTCTTATTATGCGTAATAGAATCATAAATGTTAATTGCAATTGCCTCTGTAAACTGCATAGTTAATACATAATTACTAAACATCGAACGTGCGTTTAGCTCGGGGCGCACCGCAATAATGCAAAGTACACGTATAATGGTATTACCGTTAAAAAAAGGAGGCTCGATGGCATTATCTGCTATATTTTGTTTAATTCAATACGTAATTTTTATGATAAGGCTAGATCTTGAAAATAAATTATTTGTAGTTGCCTCGAACATTGGAAAAAACATTTGGAACTTGCCTCAAACTTTTTTTACGATCCAGTTCGGAGCTTGAGAGGATTAAATCGGATCTGTGACCTTCCGTCGTGATGGCCGAATTGAAAGAAATATCGTCAGTGTACCTTTAATCGCATCGGAGAGAGAAACAACTCGCATTTCGTCTTTGGAAGCTAGGCTGCAAAACACAATGGCTCGAAAAAGGTCTAATTGAAAGAGGAGATTCTATAACACAGCAGAAGAAGGTGCAGTCAGCCGCAGTTGGAACGAAATAAATAAAAAACGTAAAAGGGAGTGGGAAGTTTGTCGAGCTCGACAGTGTTTCGTGTTTCGCGTTTCGCGTGTATGCAAAGTGGAGATGAGTACTTTAAACTGGTGTATACAGAGATCTACTTGTCGTTCGGGCCTCCGTAACAAAAGAATCGCATGCAACACATAAATTCTCCACTCTGGAGGATCGCGTCTTGCGAAAAAGCCCGCGTCAACTGGCCGACTTTAAAGGAGATTACGCTTCTCGGCAATTTCCATATGTATGAGAGTCTTTATAAATGCATTATTCCGCATCGTGCGTGCCAAGCAACAACCGTGACGGAGGTCGTGTGCCTTGCAACTTGATTTATCGGGTTGCAGTCCTAACTTGAGCAAGTTTTTCCTCAATTTTCTCTTGAGATTCTCCGGGATTGGCAATAAAGAATACAGATGGAAAACAGATGGAAAACAGAGGAGAGAGAGAAAGGGAGAGGAAGAAGGATTTTCGGGAAGCGTCCTGGATTTGGAGGCCGCGAGATTTCGGCGCGCGCTATATCCAATAAAGGTGAAATTGCTGGAGGCAAACACGCGGAATATACGCATTGATGTTTAATGCAAAATTCAAATCGTCCTGTGGAACGGCGTGGCGCGGCGCGGCGGGACGCGGCGCGACGCGGCGCCTTCGGTTTTCCAAGCCAGCCTGGTAACATATGACGCAATCTTGGCAGGTATTGTCAGGAAGCCGGCGACATCTTTAATGTATGAGCACCAGGACTGGCACATACAGAGACCGCTACTCTCGGATACCCACGATAATTGTCACTATGTCGAAGCAATACTACCGCCTCGCTTCTCTCCCTCATCCACCCGGGACTCGATGAACGCGTGTCATTCTGCTTCTCGCAAAAATCTTCCGGATCGTTCGCTGTATAGGAAATGTGGCAAAAGTCGCGCTTGCTATCGAACGTTAGTTCGTCTAGTTCACGTTCGTCTAGTGTTTGTCTTTCACCAGTCAAGTCAATTCGGTCGTTTCTAATTTCCCTATGTTTCTGTTTAGTCCAGCTTTTCTCCTACTGGGACAAAGGGTTTTGTATCTACATACATTGTACCGAAAACGGTGTATAAAATCTAACTGGATGTGAGATAAAAGAAGGCGGGGTAACGGCGGGGTAACGGTAACGGGGAAAATTTATTTCTTTCTTCCTCGTGGCTCGCAACACAATTTGCAATTCATCATTGTGAATACAGATAAAGTAAAGCTTCGATTTAATATTCTTACCATTTGAAAATTGGTAACATTAATATAAATCATTCTATTCACAGTATGCGCTGCCCTGACTTTCCTCTGGATATTCATTATAGCCATTATCCAGCGTTTGATATACGTGCAAATAAAAATTGATGAAATGGATGCTCATTCGACTAATTTCGTAATAAAGCTGCCTATGGATGGGTAAGATTAGAGCAATTTACATTCTTGTAAAGACTCGGCAGTTTCGGCACATTGAGCTGGAATTAGCTTAAAGTTTATCACTATGTTCGAATCGAACCCTTGCGAGTTTCGTAACGGACTCGTAATCCGGCATCGTGCATTCCTAATTTCGAACAAGAAAGTCCGAAATTCCGTACAGCTTCCCGAGTAAAACCATCAAATTGATTGAATTTAAGACTGTGATTTGTTACCGACATCTTTCTTAGAAAATTACGACAATTGATCCCGAATTGATATCTCCTCCTAAATCATATTGAACGAATTAACCCCGAATGAATGAATGAACGAGGAATTTCTATGAGGATCCATTTGGCGAAACTTACCCCGTTCTTTACCTTATTTCAGTCGTTTAAAGCCGACGCTACGCGACGCTACGCGACGCGGCGCCTTCAGCTGTGTTCCTTTCTCCACCGCGGGCTTGTTCTTCCTTTAGCCCTCCGGCTCTGTTTACTCCTTTCAGGAGGCAGCAAATGCGGAATTTATGTAGCCAAAGTTGTTTAAAAATTCTCTGCCTCACCTCGTCCAAGCGAAGCCTAAAAACGAGCGCGGCGCGGTGCGGCAGTTTGCTTTTTTTCCCACCGGTTTCATCGCTTGCAACACAGCCGCAGCCAGCTTGTTTTTCGTATCAGGCGCGAATTGATCCCGCTCTTAAGGAGATAGGACCGTCGCGTCGCGGTATTTGTCTCCGTGGAATTAACCCTCGGAGATCAAAGTCACATTTTACTGGGAAATAGCGCGCGCATATATTTTCCCACGGAGTGTTTCTATTTCTTCTCCGGAATTTTTTGCGGCTAACCCCTCGAGTAAAACGAAGAATGCGCTGGATAATCTTCTTTGCATTTTATACTCGCCTGGGGAATTACATTCGTTACATTATTCTTCTGGTGTTGGCGACCTCCTTTGTATAGAGTCCCACGGAACTATAAATACCCCCGGCAACCGTAGAACTTATTGCCAGATAAAAATTAAAAGCGAAAATTAAAAAGCGAAAATTAAAAAGCGAAAATTAAAAAGAGCCAAAGCTTTTGGCTCTTAAATGTTCTTTCTATGCAGAGGAGACTGAATTAATCCGAAATCAATATAATTTCATTATCCGATTTCTCAGTGTCCTTTTCAGTTTCCGAGCGACCGTAATACTCACAATTCCTCCATTCTCCTTTATTTTGCTGGAGGCCTCTTTGTCGAAGCCAACCGCTTCTTACTCAGCCGTTCCTCTTTTGTTAATTAAATATGGCCAGAAATTTAATGAATCTCTCGTTCCTTTTTGTCTCGAGAAATATAAAATCTCAACTAAAGCTGAAATTAACTCAGTGAGACTTTGCTGAGTGAAAATTGAGCGCTAGCCTAAGATCGGCTAGCGTAAATGCGGAGAAACGTTCGAATTTTGATACACTTTCGCCATAGTACAAGAACCATAAGAGCACTAATTGCCAGTTTTGCCAAAGCAAAACAGCGCGAACTTTGCCTTTCAACGCGTCTGGAATTCAAATTGTATGGCGTAAAATGAAGAAATGAAAAAAGAAAGTAGAGTGGAAGCTCACCGTGACTCTTGGGTGAGGGTGCGGTGGGTCTCACGGTGCCCGAGTGACTTTTTCCCTGGTAGCATCTGGACACACGGAAAATTACACGAATTTACAGGTGGCTCTTCTCTCGTTCTCGCAGTGTCAATTTGTTGGCAGGGAGCGGCATGTTCCTCGTCTGCGAATTGGACTTCCGGCCAATGAGATGGTCCTTTGTCACTCGGTGAATGGGAATGCGACCACATGTAGGGTTTTTCGGATGCAACTTGCTAATCTCATTCTCTCCCTGCGCCTTTGCCATGCTCCCTCTTCCCAACGAAATGCGAATAATTATCCGAGATCTCCGGGATTTTTAATCAGTCAAATTGCAAAAAGAACCTCAAAAGAAACGTCATTCGGTACCACTTAAAAACATGCTTTCTGTTCTTACCCCTGACTCGTAAGAATCCATAACAAAAGACTTTTGAGCGAAGAGCAGGTTAATACTAATTTTATAAATCATCGTGAAAATAACCACAGGCACATTTTATTTGTACCTTTTCTCTGTTATATCTGATTATATTGTGCTTTCAACGGAGTGTAATTAAAATCGTTCTAATTAAAATCTCGCTCCTCATTGTCGCAGTGCCGAATTAAATGCGATGCAATTTAACGCGTGTCGACCACCTTCAATACTCCAACTTCTTGCACAAAAGCACTTTATTAACCAACTTTGAAATTTGCTTGCAGACCCCGAGCAACTAATTTCCATGTGCGACACCTATAACTGCACAACTACATTGTGGGTTTACCTCGAATCACGCGTGCATGTAAATTCAATTAAACAATTTCGTGGCCTCGAAATTGGGCGTTGCTCGCTTGCAATTATATCGCGATATCGCGTTTCGACGTATTCGTTTTTAACAGAGACCCGAATCGAAGAAAAGAGTCGTAGAATTTGTCGGATGAAAAAGTTGACGTGGGGTGGAAGCCCGAACCACACAAACGCAGGGCGTAGATTTCATAATGCATCGGGGAGCATCGGGCGAAGCCGCTTTCGCATTGTTCGGTTGGTCGGTGAAATTTTAAGAAGGCAGCGCTCGGAGCAAATTCCTCTCTACGAAGCAACGAAATGCGCGAATTAGGCGAAGCCACGGTGCGAACCGATTCCCTGGGGATATTACAGGCTGGCCTATACAATATATTTTTCGCCAGTGGCCAACTGATTTCACTGGAACAGAAGATATACGATATATCGAACAGGATTTTCTCCTAAGAAAAGGAATTCCTCAAGGATTTTCGAGTCCGGATCCGATATGATTTTGCTTTCACTCTGTGGACCATCACAGTGGCAATGTGACAAAAAGTGAGTGAAAAGTCGTAGACTACTATTTGTAGCAAAAGGTCGAGTGATAGAAAATCCTAAGAGATCAAAGGTTTTTGACAGCGTCCTCTTCGGAAGAGACTACAATAATACAGTAATTGTTCAAGTTATCGCAAGTGCACCGAGCGCACCCTCCTAATCGCTTTCCAATATTCAATTTTCATGAAACGGTAACGGATTACATTTAATAAACGCAACACAATTCATTACCCAATTGGTGAGAAATATTGAGAGAGGAGAACCAATAGACGAGGATAACGTTGTTAAAACTGCGGATGGGCCTAGAACGACCAAGGGTGCTTTTTCATATCGCTTGCGAAACCCCTTCATCGGTTTAACATTTTAATCGCAGTTTCGGAAGCAACTTTTGGTCGGCTTCCGAAACCGAATTCAAGTTTTCCTATTACAAATCCAGATATCAATACATTTTTTTAACCAATGGATTACACGAAGTGTTATAAATTGAAGAAGAAGAAATTTGGATGCGAATGGTTAAAAAACACAAGGTTCTTAGAAAAAATGAATTGAAAGGGTTTTGATATCGTTCTGTCATAGATTCGTCTGATCATGGAAGGAAGGAAAGAGCTTCCAAATTCATCTGTCACTCGTGTCCCTGAGTGAATTAATAATTCCATATGAATTATCGTCGCATTGCCGAGGGTGTTATTTAGCTACCAAACAAGATTTGCCTCCCTGCCATCCGGGAAATCTTCTCTTACTGTTCAAAGTTTCTTCGGGACGAATGCCAGTGAGATCATTTCGCTGTTACGCTAGATTAATTCATTTTGCGCCACGGGGAATACGCGCATAAATTCTGCAAACTCTACCCTATTAGAAATTGACTACGCACGCTTCCTATATGCCTTCATATGCCTACCTTTGTCGAATAAACAATTTTAGTTACCTCTCTGTCGGAATGAAATACAGAATGAAATACAGGCTAGTCTTGCAATTTTTAATCAACCGATAGTTAGTTGTTTTGCGGATTTTCGAAAACTCGGTCAGTAGATTCATATTGTAGAAAGTGCAATGCCATTGAATATCGATAGTGTTGAGAAATTAAATTCAGGCCCATTCGCATAGTTTACGCTGAAAGAATGTTTGACTTTCATCCGATTGGCCTGATTAGAAAAGTTGCTTTTGGTATTGCTCATTGTTAGTAAAGAATTCCTGCTTCGCGTTTTCCTATACGACACCAAATTTATGGCAGAGTGCTCCGAATCGTCTTGTAGATTTCCTTGGAGAGTTCATGATGGGCACTTTCCGTATCGAAGAATAAACGGGACGTTTTCTTGCTTCATATTTAAAATATTATCCTTCCGGGGGTCGAGCGGCGCATTTTCGCTGATGTCGAAGGAGGAACGATCCCAGCGTGAATTTACTGCCGCGTCAATTTTCACTGCAATTCGATTCCTTTGTAGGCGCAAATTCCGCTGGGTATTAAATTTCTCTGTTTTGAATTTTCCACGTATTCGCAGTTAGTTCGCTCGCGCATCTCGATTTCTGAACAAACTGCGATAATGTTTATATTTAGGGAATGCTAATTTCCAATGACGTTGCCAGTTCCACTTTCCGCCCGTGTGCTTTATCCGACAGTCTGTTACGGAAAAATCTGAATAAACGAATGTCTATTGACGGACAAAGTATTAACAAGGGAAAAGTAGAAATCCATCCCAGCTTATACAACTTATTGTGTATCTGTCTCGAGATTATAACGAATACCAGAAAAGGGATCCCGGCAACTCGAAGCAATATCTACCGCCGACATTCCCATCGAAATACCGCAGAATAACAGTGCGCCGCATTCCGTTACAACTATCCGTGGCGGTGAACTGCATACGCGTAAACTAATTAATCCAGCGCAAATTCGTGTTTCGGAGAAATTTCGTTTTTCGCGTCGCATTTCGCATTCTTCCGGTTTGGCCGGAGGCAAGTGCAGTATGCCGCGAAAACCTCGCGATTGTTTTGGAGTTGCAACGCGATCCTCGGCTTTTCTACTGGTTCTCTCTGCGATCACGTGCTCGTGAAACTTCCTGGTAACTGAGCATCGTGACATTCGGAATCACGGGGTTCCAATGCGGATTAAACTTGGGCCCACGTATGCGAGATGAATCGAGCTTGTGGCAAACATCGAGTTCACCTCTCGTCAGTTCCCCTGACTGTTGTATGTGTTTCCGAATGTACATCTCTCGGTTCTCGATTCCACCTAGGTCTTCTACGCGAGAAACGCAAATAATAATACTTTCGACCATTTGTTTATCTCGATTGATCTCGCTAATTCGTTGCAAAATTGTCCTATTCTTCCCGTTAAAGGTCCTACAAGAGGCATCACCGTTCATACTGGTGCATGCATTCGAGTTCGAACAGCTCTCTTGTCCTCAAGTAGATAGAGAATTTGCAAGTGTACCGTTGCAACACGTCCAGGGAAAAACTGCTGATACTCACGCAGACGAAAGTAAAAAGTAAGTTTTTAAAGGGGCAGCTCCACCGTCGAGTTTCACTTCCGTCGATGTAGAGAAGTTCACCCCGCACTTTATCATCCCCGAGTTGTCTATACTTGGGGCGAATTCCAGTAACTTCAAGATGCTCCCGGAAAAACCGGGAATGTACTTCTTACTTAATGCACTGCAGAATTGGCGAAATAGACAACTGAAAAAATTATCCATATATTTAACACCGTCGAGTGTAAATAAAAACACTGACGTACTTCGCATCAAGAATTCTTATTGCTAGTCTTTTTATCCCACTAAACCCCGATATACCAAATTGGCTGCAATTTCGTTCGAATTCTGGTTAAAAAGGGAAAAAAGAAGAGTGCAATTGGCAGAGAGGGAGAGAGACTAGGTCCGAAAACACTCTCGATCGAGTGTATGTCGAACAGTAATCCAGAGAAGAGAAGAGTGCTCGAGGCTCGAAGTATAAATTCGAAAAGCACTCGTCGCTCTTAAAACCGTTTTCGGCTGGG
Source organism: Trypoxylon attenuatum (assembly GCA_963989405.1). Lineage (NCBI taxonomy): Eukaryota > Metazoa > Arthropoda > Insecta > Hymenoptera > Crabronidae > Trypoxylon > Trypoxylon attenuatum. The sequence continues at coordinate 13,560,374 of OZ022493.1, read as the reverse complement.
AAATGATCACAAATTGCAATTGGTGCTGTCTGGGAAATCTCGTTAAAAGGGGAACTCTCACCGGTCGGGGCAATGTGTTACGTGTCATTTTATTATTGTTATCACTGTCAGCGACAATTGTAGCCATTTATATTGCTGGAAACGGCTCGACTCGCCGCCGAGCGCCGCCGAGCGCCGCGGGATTTGATGCATTAGTATTGCGCGCTCAGGATTTAATAACACTCGAATTATCGGCGAGCAGGTTTTCGGCAGTTTAATTCACGGTAACTCTTTCGTACGTGGCTCTGTCTGGGCTATAAAACGACCGGTGTCCGATATTTTAATGGCAGTATGCATGGATCACTTTTAACCGTGATAAATGCAAATTCTCTCCTCATATTTTACAAGTAAAATTGAATCAGCTATTAAATTTTAACGCGTGACTTTTTTATAATCCTTTAAAACACACCAAAATTATTGAGTCGCATTAGTCGCGGCGTGGAATTTCCTAATCCAGCAAAAGTATGTAATCCGAATCCTTCGAAGCGAGAGAAAAATCTACTCGAATTTTGCACCCCTGATGATAATCGAAGTACTTATTTCAGCCGTGAGGAAGGTGGAAATTTAACGCTGTCAATTTCGGCGAGAATCCGCGTCAGGCTTTCCCCACACTCAAGGCCACTTCATCAATCGATCATCGGAGTCTAATTGAGCCGTATCCCGGGGAATATCGGTGTCATATCATTTTATTATCCTTATCAGTGTCAGGCCAGCAATTACGAGCATTTATCGAGGCTCTGCTGCATCCCTCATGGCCCTTCCCATTCAACCCTGAAATTTAATAAAACGCTCCGACGAATTTTTATCGCTACTCCTCGCTATCCTGTCAAAAAGGAAGCTACGCGTTGTCGTGAACCTGTCGGAACTTGGAAATGAGAGAAGCGCGCGAACGCGAGCTAATTTACGGAAATTCTTATTGACATTAATCCAATGCCTTCGCTCGGCAAACTCTAATTGGTTCGTAAGCTACCGCCAATTTGCACAAAATTGTTTTTGCACTTTTTCTATAAAAAATGTTATTTGCGGAAGAAACGGAACGAATTCCTTTCTCCAAATGTCGGGTATAAGTTGTAAAACTGAAGCGTCAATTTTAGAGTACTGGTGAAAATAATGATTTGCAGTGGTAATATTCACTTGTAAAAATACTTATTTAATAGAAATTCGATATCCACAGTTCTACCATTAAATGAATAAATTTGATCAAATATTGAAGAATTTCCCAAAGTCACGAGTGACTATAGTTCGGAACGCTAATTAATTAACCTCTGAAAATCGACGGGTCTCGGAGTCTCAAAGGGATCTTACTTGAGGTTTCTCGATACAGGTGTCCCAAAGAAGTTTCATTCGTCAAGAATTCGAGTGCTCCTAAAATACTGTCGCGAAAATGTCGCGAAAATGTCGCGGCCGTTTACATCTTTGTAAGCGGTTCAAAAACGAGAAATTGGCACAAAATTACGAGATTGGGATCATGGCCTCGGCCATCCGAGACTTCTTACAATTGTTAGGCGGGACGAGTGGCCTGTGTAATCAATTACAGCGATTCTCGATTTAATTAATTCACTGAATAAGAAAGAGAGATCGAGGAAAGAGATCCGAAGGTGGCCGAAGCCAGAGCAAACACCAGAAATATTTCATCAAGGCAATGAACACTCGAGAGCTCGTCTTGAATCCTCGAGAACGAATCGAACATACAGTGGAAGAAGGTTTCTCCTTTACTTTCGATCGGCGGCGACACGATAAATGGACTGAGATTATTAACATAGGCAAACGAACCTTGCAGACTTTGGAAGAACGGAGACTTTCAAATTTGCTTAAGATTTCGGAAGCGAGCTCCTCAAGCTGAGAGTTAGACTCGTTCCACTATCGATCACGCGAAAATGTAATTGCATAACGCGAATGGGATTCCCACGGAGACTATCGCCTCACCCACAACTATTTCCGCGCTTACCAACATTCTATGAATTTATTTTTATCGTAACCAGTCCAGACGTTTGAAAAAATTGAGCTTCTCCCTGTCTCCTGGATGCTAATACGTTGGTATTTTTAACTCGCGTTTAGTGCTGTTGAAAAGACAGTCCGTGGAGTCTCGCTAAGCGCAGAGTCATAATCATACAGTCGATTGGAAACCCAATTACCTGAGGTACGGAGTAACTGGGAGTAACTGAAGCGCCTGCGGAGGTGCATCGGGACCCCTTAGAAGACAGAGAGATTACTCGGTCAGACAGGGTCGTCGCATCGCATCGCCAGTCATAACACTGCTCGACGGTGCTATTATTGCCGGCGATTAAATCGCACCAGCAGCGCGGCATTATCGGTCTTCTTGGACGCCGCGAACAGCTGAGGAGAAACTCGAGACCCGCGAGAAATAGCCCTGGCAACCGTGCATCCTCCTCTTCCTCCGTCTCTTGCCGACGCCCCCACCCCCGCTCCCGTCTTATTCCATAAAGTGGAAGATCGCTCGCGGCTTACCTTAACGGTCCCATCTGCGACTTTAGCATCTCAGAATACTGTTCGAGTTTGAGAATTCTGCAATTATTCGATTACAAGTCAAACACTGGTTCGGTAAAATCTTCTAATGGTAAGCTTCAAAATATAACGAAGAACAGTCCGAAAATGTAATAATTCATATAGGGGTGTTTTAGGGTATATTAAAAGCATTACCTGGTATTACGTGTACCAGCGATACCATTTCAATTATTCACGCCCGTATGATAGAGATTTGACGAAGGTGAGCGTTTCTTGGATGTGCATTTGCAAGGCTCGCGCAATAACATTTCTGATTTTACAATAATTGTCCTCCGCGGAACGTATGGATGGTTTAATGTGTGTCGAGTTAGTACTGTTATAAACTACATCCATAACGTGTTACTTTGTCAAGCGATAATGCGAGACCATGGGAATTTATAGTTATGTACAATGTGGAAGCGCGGAAAGCGTGTTTGAACAAACAGTAATAGCACGCGGGAGATCCCTAAAGAGTGGGTTTATTAATCCAAATAATCCCAATGCTATTTAGAAACATTTCATTTCAAATTCCGGAGCGTTTATTGCGCGTCCGATTTCGTTTCGTATTTTCAAACAGAATTCTAATCTCGTCGAAATAAATCCTCCTGATTGTACGAGAAGTTTTATGCTGAATGGGATTAATAGATTGTTGGGTGAGTAGTGGAATCGATAGACGAAGTCATTTCTAAATACGTGCACGCTTTTCTCTTTAGTTGCCTTGCAGTCTGAATTGGAGCGAGGACTTTGCCAGTGAATCATAGGAATTATGCGATTCCACGAAACAGCTATAATACGAATTTGGATAGGATCCAACGTGTTGCACGTGCTTAAAATTATGTACGATCTGTCGGATCGCCGTCATTTTTCTTCTTTTTCGCGTAAACCGCAAAATGGATTCATCTAGTCAATTCGTTTAAACATTATGAAATCCGAATTATTATGGAACATACTCGGAATGGTATATTGTGATTCCATAGGAACGCAGTATAATGTAAACCATTGGCATGCGACACACGTTTTAAAAAAATAATACGACAATTGAGGATCGGACAGCACGCGATAGATATGTAGATACGAATTGTAAAATTGTAAAATTGTAATACTTTTCAGGCATCAGCCCTCTTTCTAGTTATTGTCATCAAATTCTTCGCTATTTATTTTGCTTGTCCGACTAATGCTCTACCTATACTACTCCGCTAGTTCCAAATGGCTGCATCTTCCAGACTGAAACTGAAACAATTGGTTTGGGTCATACGAAGTACTCGAAGCTGCCAAGATTATGGTCTTGAAGCAATCTGAAATCCGAAGATATGACATTCTTCCCTCATACGTATCGAGTGGAAAGTGACGAGAATGGGTAAAGCGTTGGTCTCGTCTGTTCGATAAATCAGTTTTATTGAGTTCTATGTTTACAAGAATGCTGCTAATCGCATCGTAGGTCAACCTGGATCATCCGAGAGCCGGATAAAATTTCAACTCGCAACTTGGTCTCGTTCCATCTCTCGAGTTTGGTATATAGGGAATTGGAATTTTTATTAAGTCTGTAAATCAGTGTCAGCGTCAGAGGCAGATGCAACCCGCGTACTAGCTGCCACGCCAGTGATTTAAAATTACCCTTGAGAGAATTCTTATTAAGCTGAAATTACTTTGATCGACTTTTCATGAAACCAAACCTCACACTGACAAACAAATTAGTCTTCGTACCTCACGTGTGACGCTCACCCTCAAAACTTTAATAAACTAATTTCCAAACCACATTATGCACTGCGAAGAAACATCTGAAAACAAATTGCGCATTTGCTTCATCGATACTTGTTGAAATTTGTTGAAAGTTCTCCACCTACCTTCTGACATTCTGGTTAACAATAAGAAAATCAAATGTCAAAATATCCTGGATCGCGGGAACGTTGCGTCGGATATGTGAGAATAAAGAGATTCGAGGTGACACGCATCCTTTTTCGCCGGGATCCACTCTCCGGCAAGAACCTTTTCCGAGCCATTCTGGAGCGGAAAGTGAAAGGAGAGTAGTGAGTTAGAATGCACCCTGCGATGGGGATGCTGCCATTTGAAAGTCAAATAGTTGCGTAGGAGACGTGTGGCCGTGCTGTGTCAAGGATTTCCAGAGATCTTAGGCTAGAGGAGGGTGAAATGCGGTCAAGGAGGCGAGTCCTACGAGGTCTCAAGACGCTTGGGAGTGGGTATCCGGTACTTCTGTACCGAGACCGCAGACTTGATCCGATTAACGCGAACCTTTATAATGCGGCAACCCATGTCAAATTGGCTGTGGATAATTCGATTAAACTTCGCCATCCTACTACCATCCATTTGAACCCATCTTTCTGACTTAACGTGGATCAAAGACCGATCGAACCGGCCAATCTGCTGTTGGTTATGTAATTTTACAAAATTTCAAAGTAAGGAAACTACATGATGCAGCAGAGTTGCGAAAAATTAGAAATGAAAAATTCAGTAGAACTGTTACGAAGGCAAATCTTTATCGAGCGTAAGCTTGAAACATTTAAATCTAACTCGATGTATGTATAATGTAATATACCAGAGTCTTGTTTTACATGTTTCAGTTGTTAATTATCACAAAGTTGTTTATTCTTCATTAAAGGATTAAAATCGTGGCAGAGTGCATGACTCGAAGGTAGAACAACGTATGACAGGCGTTATAGCAACGAACAAGTGGGGACAACTTACGACCTACGTGTAAATGAGTCCCGCGCACAATAATTACGGAGCTGTAATTTATCCGGCGAGACGGACAGCAACGCGCAGTGCCTTCTGCCAAGTAAAAAAATTCATCAAACTTGCGAGTTGCTGCCGTGCCGTTTCCTGCGATTCTAATCCAACTTCTCCTTCGTCTCCAGCACTTTTTCCTGATGTGAAGATAATTGACGAATAATGGTCGATCTGCGAAGCAGCACACATTAGGAAAGTTACATTAAGCAACTATTTTGTGCCGCTGTTTTTCCCTGCTCGTCCTCTAGAAAGTTCATTAGTTTCGAGTGAATTTTTTCTTTTTCTTCTACTTTTTCTTTTTCTCTTTCTCTTTCGACTCCAATTTCAATTAAACTCGGACGAGGATTTCCTACTTTATTCGGTGCAGTATAATGAGTCGTTTGTGTAAAGAAAATAATTATTACTTAACACCCTTTTTTTTGAACGAACCTCCATCTATTTATATCAAAATGCATTTCGTAAGAATATAATGTTATAAACGTCGATTGGAAGTTAATACATATTTATATAGGTAATTGGATCGATGTAACTTTAGTAATTTGGATTTAGAGAATGTTTTTTCCGTGGTACATTTTACACGGTGTCTTCTTTCCAACGATTCGTGTTTCGGACCTTTTAATTCCTGGCATCTGTATAACGAAGTCAACCTGGGGAGGGTTGGAAATTGATTTATTCTAATTCCAGAGTACACCAAAAAAGCTAGTCAGACTCTTGCGTTTCGTTTCACTGCCGGCGAACAAATAGGAACACTTCGTGACACGCTCTCCGGAATTGAATTCGATCCTCGCTGGCATTACGAGTGTCTGATTATTCTGCAGCTAGGAGAAAGTGCGCTAAAGAACGGACAAATGCGCTAATAGTAGTAACACGAAAATTAGTTTTATGGCACAAGTAGTACGAATGCGTCCACTAAATTGAAAGAAAAAGAAAGTATTGTTTCGCCATTGTATTGTGGCAACAAGTATTGTAACCACGCCTTTACATAGTGAATATGATTTAAAAAGTTACGTTTATAGATGCTTCCACTGGAATGGTTCTAGCGGGCAAGATGTTCCTTGCATACTGACTACTCACTAAATTTATGTGTAACTCACGCGATAGTCAGTCTATCTCAACACAAATATTCCAGCAAGTCAATTCAGATCTCTACGGTGAAATTCTATTTAGTTTGCGAAGCCAATTTGAATTTACTGGACAAAGTGCAGAAGTAGCAAACGAGAGAGAGGTAGCGTATCGGTGCTGCCGCTTTCGTTGCACTGCGAATACCACTCTGGAGCGGGAGTCTCAATTCATCTTAATAAAAGTTAGTACTAGTAAACAGCTCGGAGCAAAATTCCTATAATTGAGTCGCCGCGCCGCGTCCCACCAGATGCACCACGGGCGCGCCACGCAGCGCCGTTCGCCTGATCTTTGCTCCTCTCACTCTATCTGGTTGCGCGAACAATAAGCAAGTAATGTTCTACTGTCAACTTATATTACTTGTTACTGACGAGTTCTTACTATACTCTTAAGTGAAATCTCCCTCCGCCCAGAGACAAACAGCGATGGCGGCCTTGCCTTTTTCAGTTGGATCAGATTCCACTGAAAGGATCAGTCCACCGAGAAGAATAATTTCTCGGTTTTCAAAGCTGCTAATAAATATCATCCATCTCTCTTTATTGACATTTTCATAAGAATCTACTTTCCCCAAAAGTAGACCAACCGAAGAGAAACAGTTTTCTTTATCTCTATAAATGTTTTAGCCTGATTCACAATTATGGTCTGATGGAGAAAATTCACGAAGAAGAAATGTTAGGGAATATTTAATCGCTTCCGGTAGTTCCAGTTATAATACCAACCTTTATTAGATTTCGGGATGAAACATTGGCGAGTTTGAACGGGTGAAATACGTATGACAACGCTCAAGTTGGAACTGACAGTAGTAAAATTAGACAGTGAGCATATTAGTTTCGGCGCAGACACGAACAAATTGAAAACTCTTAGAATAACACTGTTTACGTTAATCGGAGGTGAAACTCGAGAGTGAAATTGATCGTTTTGCTGCTACTAAATACACACGTGTATATGTATACAACCTTCGGTCTAATATACACGTATTGCATTATACTGTATCATCGTGTAACATCGCAAACCTAATACATAGAAAGGTGACGGCACAAAGAATGTCTTATATCATATACGAATGTTTGATACAAACTTATCGATTCGTTTAAGCAAAGTTTTCTTTTTACACGAACCCACATAATTATAGTTTTTTGGAGGAGCGTGGAACGAGTGCGAGAAATGTGCTTTTGCTAATGGCAGGAAGGTGTAAGGCTCTAAAAGATCGTAATTGATTCGACAGGGTTTCGGTTCCAGGTGAATGGCCGCGTGGGCGATGAAGGGTACTCGGGTGGAAGGACACCAAGATGCTGTAAGCGAACCCAGGGAAAGCGATTCGATTCGGCGAATTCCGATTTAAACTTTTTCTCGCTGCTGACACAAGGGCGCGCGAGTAATTTCCGTTTGATTAAGGAACCGGTTGGGTAAAGGGGGTGGAGGTGTCCGGAGGCCAAACAAATAGGGGACGGAGTGGAAAGGGCCCTGTGAATGGGGAACACCAAGCATTTGGGAATCCAATATTCACGGGGCTGGACGTGCCACGCGCCTTGGATGCGAGGATTCTACTTCGAGAGGTCACTCGTTCTCATTCTTCCACTTGCTGTTTGAGACACATAGACAAAGCTTCCTTTTTACCTCGTTTTATGACAATGATGCTTACCGAGCGGTTTCTCCTAATCTTGGTTGGAGAACTTGGAAAAATCTTATGGAAAAATCTTATGGAAAAATCTTATGGAAAAATCTTTCCTGGATGTATACATTTTCGATATTCGAGGGGAAAATTGACTCATCGCCCATCCAATTCCCACCAAAGTGTTTGGTCATGCAAACGTCCGTCTCGTTCGAGTAATGTTACCTTTTAGCCAGTTCAGTGCAGATCGGGCAAAGTAATAATTTAGCCTGCACCAATGAAGAGTCGACAATGCGCATTCATCGCGAAACGGTGCAGCTACTAAACACGGTTTATTTTCATCTAGGGGCTCTTCTCCCTCTGTGCCTCCGAATAATAAGCGTGTATAGCGCATATTAATCTCTCGCACGCGCAGGAAGCGGATGAATTTTGGCTTATCGCCGCGAATATTGCTCTAGCATTTGTCTTGGCGGCCACGGGGGAAAGACGATGAAAGGAACAGATTGCGTTCCGTGATATTGAGTTAACGGGCCGCAGTAAAACTGGCAGGCTTGCGTCAACCCATACGCTGAAAGGGCTGCAAAAGGAAGAGCCATTGTGTTGAAGGTAAGGGAGTTAGCGCAAAAATGAGATCAGATGTTACGTCAACTTTTTTAGTATCCTGCACATTTTTTACCAAGACTACCAGGCAGAATTACCTTGAGTAATATGCATTTTCAGAAGTATAGGTATAGGTTTTCTCAAGTAAAAGTCTGTGCGACCTAGACCCAAATTTAACGTTATAGGAATTTAGTTCTTTTTAATTTCATTTCATTTAAGAAGTATAGTTCTCAATGAAAATGACTCATTTGCTATTTATCACAGAGTAGCATTGTATTTATTGTATGTACATATGTACAGTATATAGTTTATAAGTTGTAACGATAGATTGTGCATCAAATCCCCTGAATTCATTATTCATGCGAGCAACATCACACTCAAACCAATTATCGGAACTTCTCCCACAATCTCGCGACAGATATCGGAAATAAGGAAAAAAGCGAGAAGGAGTCGGGGAGGGAAAAAACGTTGGAAGAAGGGGGAGACAGTGAGAATCCAATATTCACGGCTCGGAGAAGGGTTGTGGGAAGGTGGCGCAGCCGGCGATGAGAAAAATCCGTGGAAGGTTTGAAGGGACGGTCGAAACGTTTCGCGTCTGGTTCGCCTTTTCTGTCTCTCGAATTAAACGAAATCCGAACTTAATTCCACGCGCGGGGCCGATTAACGGCCTGAAAGAGATTTGTTTCGCGCGAAGAATACGGCTGTTGCGGTTATGTCGTTTCGTGATGCATCGTTCCCTGCATCCCTCGCGGAACGAAACAACACTCACTAATTATGTAATAATGGAATTATCTTGTTAGTACTACGCATACTATATCCGCAGCGGCTACCCTTCGCGTTTATTTAGTTCTCATTTTTCCCTCAATCATAGATGCTGCAATAATAAGTATGATGAGAGCAATTTCAATTATACTTATTCGTAAAAAGATTTTAAACCTACAGGAAAAGTGGAAAATTATGAAAATTTGATTTTTTACATTTAGGATTCCAAATTAGATCTCAATTGTTTGGCAGAAGACATCTGTTAAATGAATATGAAGAGGGATGATTAAATTTGGATTTGCACAATGTTGCGAAATTGAAAAATGCAGCGACAGCCTGTAAACGTGACATTTAAGGAATTGCGCGTTGAAGTCATGCTCTTCCGCGAAATTTTTGGAAGCTCCTCTTAGAGGCTTTTAGTGATCATTTAAATGGACGGATTCCGAAATGTTTTTGTTCAAATTTTAATGAGGCTCTAATGGCTCTCGCATAAATATCCACACGACAAGTCTTGAAATAAATATTTATTTTTGAGCCAGTGTCGTTTGAAAAATAATTACTTTTTAATTTCATCTGTCGTAGGGAAAAGAGTCAATTTGTCGAGTTACCATAACCAAAACTTTGAGATTGGCATCAGTAAAAAATTAACAAAAACTTTCGTCAAGACAACGAGCAGTAGTCTAAAATACTATTTAGTGGCATATTGCACCTGGAACATAAAATCCCGATGAGAATAGAAGCACGCTCCAAATATTTCAATTCGAAAGTAGAAATTAATAAGCTTGTCGAATTTCACTACAAATATCAACTATAACGATTTGCTTTTTCGCCAGGAAGTTCGATCGAAACGGGACAATAGTAGCTTCGCACTGTTATAGAAGATTCTCGTCCGACAATACGATCATATACTTGATCAATCAGTATTGTCTGCTTTTCCAAAATAATTGCAAATTCCACGCGGCTGCATACATACAGTGCGCGGAGATGAATCGAATGAGAATTCGGCCACCGCACTTCCATATACGCGCTTTCCACATTTTCCAATGAAAATGTATGCGAGTTGTCGAGCGACTGGAATAGAAATTTTCTACTGCAAATTATAAAGTGCCACGTATGCAATATCGAAATTGTGGCGAAAGCATATAATGTGCACGTAAGGCTGATTTGATCGGTGGCAGAGAAATAGGAACACGCATAATACCACACTTAGAAATTACAATATGGATGAAATATTACCGTGACCATAATATGGGATAACTGACATTAAAATTGACCACAGTGATATTTTTTGAAAGCTCTTCCGCTATTCCTTCAATTTAATATACGCACATATAATCACGTATATCTCGGCAAAATAGCTGAGAACTTCTTTACTCTTTACGCCTGCATATGCATACAATGTATGTACTTTTATCATAGGATATTGTCCTCATCCGCGGGAAAACAACAGTTGCGAGCTCCTTCGGGGTTCAGACCTCATCTGGCTCGGGATTAAACACGTTAGACACGTTCGAAGCATACGGACAATACTAACACAATAACGTAAGGAATTCCATTAGATCTACATATGTGGGGGGAAGGCAGAGAGGCGTAGAAAAGCTCGAAGGTGGCGAGGTTTGTGCGAACACAGGAGCGATAACATGCCAATTCTTTCGGCGGACCAATTTCCTTTGAAGATTCACCACGGGGCCACTTGGCCAGTGATATTTACCGAAGGACCAGGATCATCATTGGCAAGAATGCCTGCCAGTTTGGAGACGTAGGTCAAGTGTAACTGGCCGCCACGAAAATAGAGGCTTTGTCCGAGAAACGGAAGCTTCTACCAGAGGTTCCCTCCAATTCTGTCAGCCAGTGAGATAAAGAACGAAAGAGCGAGAGCGGAGTGGACGAGAGTCTGTAAAGGAACTCACTGGACGCAACAAGATCTAGGAAATATAGTGCGCTGGGTCAGCCCCTTTGGATACAATGCGTATCTCGTGAGTCGCGAGGTCCTCGAGGGACACTCCAGACAGCTAGCTCCTTTTAACCGCCAGGAAATTCACCTTTTGCAGTTCGCACTGCGAGGATAGTTATTATTTCTCTGCTTCCTTGAAGCCTCGGGTAGTTGAAAATTGCAAATGTAGAGGAAAAATAATTTCATGGAAATAAGATAATTTGATGAAAATGGAAAAAGATCCATGCTAATTCGGAGATGAGAAATTCGGAGAAAAGTGTGTTGCAAGCTCGGAGATGGGAGAGCAACCGAGGCGATGCAATGTTCAGGGAACTTTTTCATCCGTCGCGAAAAGTTCCAATCGTCCTCCTTCTTTGCGGGTGGCAAGGGACCAAAAAGCAGACCGTACAGATACTATACCCTTGCTAGCCCATTATCTTGCTTTGTGGGCGTCGCGCCTTGCCTCGCGCCTTGCCTCGCGCCTTGCCTCGCGCCTTGCCTCGCGCCTTGCCTCGTCCCTTGCCTCGTCCCTTGCCTCGCCCCTTGCATCGCGCTTTGCCCCAAATAGGGATCTCTTATTCCGTATTCACGAAACTTGTCGGATTTCGCCTTGGACTTCCGGCTCACTTGTCATGCGAGTAGAAACGTGGAACGTGGGACGGAATGCTCGCCAGTTGCCACGGAGTTGTCAACTGTTGTCACTTTTTTCTTTGCTTTCGACGATAGGTTACTTCCGTGAAAAATGGCTTGATTCGCTGGACTGAGGAAGCTACGTGTTTCTGGTATCTCTGGATATTATTGGACACTACTTTTGGTCGACGATAAATATTGCTACCCAGATTAACTTTCGGTATGCCAAAATAGGTCAACTTTTCTTGGATTCATAGTTCAAAGTTTGCAACTGCATTTCGAACAATTGAAAGTTACTATTAAATTAATACAAAATGTAATTCCAGATTTGGTGGGTTCAAAAGAAAAATCATACAGATTATGTGGTCATAATAAAACACCTTGATACTGCGATACCTATCGGCAACACCTAATTCCAATTCGAGCAAAGTAGAGCACGATTTTCTGTTTAGTAAGTTCCTTAACTCTACGTATTTCCTCGCAAAGTTACTCGTTATAACTTGAGCCATTCTGTTTCAATGTTTGAGTAATGTTTGATGGTACTTTCTCTCATCGACTCGAATCACAGTTATGATTGGCCTTTTATCCTCTGGGTGGTTCACAATTCAGAGCTAGATCGATTTAAGTTAAGGATGGAGGGCAGCCCTGTAGGAACAATAGCCGAACTAGTTAGTATGGTAATCACCACCAAGAAGCTAGACTGGAGTTTGGTTCCGACGAGTCTTCGTGACTTACATGACTATCGCCACGTGAAAGTAATACCTCCTTCCGTGTTCACCCATCAAACGTTTTAGCTGCAACTAATTCTGACTAATTGCGCGACACCGATGATTCATGAATCAAAATTCGCAGGCATAACACAAATTATCTAACGAGTAATTCTTAATGTAAATCAAATTAATAATTCCAAACAATATCGATACAATATCAATACGAATTATACAGTATATATGTGTATAGTACAGTATCTGTTTTATCGAAATGTCACGTTCGTGGCAGGCGTTTATGGTCCAATTTTCTCTATTCCGTTGAATCAACGTCGCGAACCAGTGTCTCCAGTGGCTTCGAATGAATTATTAAAAGTACTTTCGCTGATTCCTAAGCAGCTTGCACCGAGGCAAAAAGCTTGATAGCTGCAATCGCGTTGTCTCGTAAAACGATCGCCAGTGTCTTGCCCAAGTGCTCTTGGAACACTTCTTGTGCTCCGTAGGCATGTTCTCCTTTCCTTACTATTCTCGTAGCACTTTTAAGATGATCGAAAGTGGACAGTTGGAAAAAATGTCATCCAACAACTGTAAAAGTGATGCAGGGAATTTAAGAAGTAATTGATACTTGTGATGTTTCTGAGCAAATTGGATAATAACCTTAATGGTAATAATCTTGCCATCTTAATTAGACTTGGAATAAATGAGGTCACACTACACTAATGTAAGAAAAAAATAGAAAAAAATATAAAAATCGTATATCGAATCATCTACATGAATCCGACACGGGTATGAACGTAGAATTTGACGGAGCTAACAATAAATTGAACTCGATCATCGGATGTCGCGTCCGTTCCTCGAATACACATTATTTTTCATCGGACTGGAACAAGGGGAAAATCGAATTTAGCTCGATTCTGGGTCCCTCTCGCAAGTCCAATGACTACTGCTCCTTAGGATGCACGCGCGGACTATTTAAAACCCGATCCAAGCCCTCGGCGCTTGCTGATTTATTTTCGCTAAATTAATTTTGCAATCACGTCCGCTGGACGCGAGGAGCGATTGGGCTGGGGTCCTCACGCTCCATTGAATTCCGATTCGCAGACTCCGCTTTAACTCGATTACCGGATTGTACCTTCGTCCTCTTGCGCGTTGCTCGCCATCGATCTCGCCATCGATCTCGCCATCGATCTCGCCATCGATCTCACGAGCCGTATTTCACCCTCCAGCCTTTCCTGCATCTGTCGGGAATAATTATTTTTTTTTCTCCCTGCTAATCTTGACACTGATAACAGTACACAACTGCCTGCAATATTTATGTACTGCCGTGAACAGTGTGTACTGCTTTGTTCGAGCGACATCATTTCGAATAATATATTCTAAATAATAGAATAATACTGATTGGAAATTAATAATAATTAGAAGCATTAATGGAATATTATTTTAAATATCCTGAACGGTACAATACGTATAGTGTGTGTACCAATTGCATTAGTATTACGTTTACACCAATATTGAATAAGTAATATATCAACCGTGAGTAGAAATATAATTGTAATCTAATATGGAAACACTCTTTAGTTCTTATAAGCACCTGAAAGAGTGGATCCAACGGCATCGCGTCAGCTCGCAAGGCGATAGATCGGTATTAGCCAACTAATCCGTTAATTCCGAGATTTGCTCGCGACATCCCCTCGTGAATTCTAAGATATTCACACACAGCCCTTTTTCTGTGAATTAAATTCAGGGATGACTATTAAACTTTTTATCCCGCCAATTTATCGGGGCTGATCTCGATCGGGATCGTTAAAATATGGCCAACTGCGAATCTCATAATTATTGCAGTCTTCTCATTCAAGCTTTGCGGAAGGTACGAATTCTAGGATATCTCGATTTACTGTTTCTGTGAATATCAACAGTGAATTCCAATTCCAATTTTGTTTTCGGTATTTATCGCTATCTTGAATACGAATCACATGAAGTCAGCTCGAATTAAATAAAATACTATAAAAATACTATAGAAAGTAGCTGCAAGGCATTCAGATTTATTCGATCACCCAACGAGTCAGATGTTTCTGCTCCGCTATCATTAACGACCATTACTACCCAACGATCCATCAAATTGCAGAATTATGTAAATTTGTTATTTATCGTTAAACATGAATGGCGTAGGAAGAAACTTGTTCTTTCGCGGTTGAAAGTGGTCGGTGTTTCACCCGGCAGCAAATCGAGAGATCGTTGAACCGGTAGGAGCCGTCTTCCGAAGCGTGCCCTTAGGCATGCTCTTCTTCTCGACTCCCCCATTGCGCTTCTCCCCACACTGTAAACATTTGCTCGACTTTCACCTCACTTTACATTCGCCCCGAGACCGCGCGCGAGCCACCGCGATAAGTCGCGTAATTGTTTACCCTCCACTTACCGCCCGGCATTTACACGTCCGTAACCCCACCCCTCGGCCTTGCACTCGATTAACGATCCTGAGAGACCGGCTTGCCAATTGTACGCGAATCAGGCATCGATTTTTAGCCTTCGGCCAATTGAATTTTCAGATCGCGATTACGTACATGCGTTTGGTGGGAGAATTCTGATCATAGTTTTCTTTTAAAGGAGGCAGGATTGTAAGAAAATACGATTGGACTTGCTCATGGAAACCCCTGATTAACATGGAGAACTTGTTGCATAAAGAGTGTTACTTAATTCACATATACATACATGTGTGTATAATGTCGGACACTGTTTCTCGGGTCTAATTGTAAGATACCTGAAAGACTAACGAATAAACGCGAGATCCGAGTCGCATACCTCTTTAATACGCTCGCTTTAGTGCTTCGGCTTTGGGCAAATAATCAGGTTGTTAATAAAAGAACCGCGAAAAGTAATTCGGCCTCCCGTGAAGGAGTCGGAGCGTTTACAGTGCACTTGGGTGGTAGTCGTTCTAACGAGGTAGCGACACTAGGCAGACCTCTCTCGCGCTAATTTACACACTCTTCCACCACGCGGCCCTAATGAATCATAAGCTTGTAATTCAACCACCCCGATTCAAAGCTGTCAAGCTGGCAAAGCTGACTGTTAATCATTTCTTCGCTAATTGTTTTCGCGCTTTGGTTGCTAACGCCAAAGACATGGAGAGCATTGTTACTCGAGCGCAAGGAGAACGGCAGGGGTTCGCCCGAACAATAATTTATTCTTCGAATCTGGTCTCCTTTATCTCTCTTCTTACTTCCGGTAATTTGATCTGTTATTGGAAACACTGACCGATGCAATTAATTTATTTCATCAGATCCGTATTTCTAGTATATTTGTGACCTTACAATGGTGTAAGGACTTGTAATTTTCTAAAAATGTAGATATTTACAAACTCATTCTTTTTCATTGTAGTAACTTAGTTAAATATTCTTTTACGCGTTTCGTCGTGCATATACATATCTGTTTTTCTGCCGTAGGCAAACGTGAAAACCGTGAAGAGAAATTTGGAAGACGAAACTGGAGATTGTACGCTCGCATTATGGCACGCGAATGCACTTTTCTATCGTGGCCTTTGTACAGATCCGCTAACAAAGAGGCCCCTCTGTATTTTATTTGGGACGATAGCCATACTCCCATTATGGAATTTCCTAACAAGCAAAGTTTACCGGAGCCAGTCGCTTTTTCGAGCTGCGAGCGCCGCCGCTTTTATCGCTTTATTATTCCGAAATTAGATTGTGCCAGGCTGAAATTTAGAGAAACTGGGCCAGCGTAATGAGAGATAATAACGAGATATTTAAGAGTTTACGCAGCTGATGAAGCTCCGAGTACTTGGCGCGAACCACGCGAGAGATGTATAAACAGAGTTTTTCCAGTGGCCTCACCCTGTTACCACTTAGGAATTGTTTCATCCCTATTTCATTTGTACAATAGAGGGAGTGCTAAGGGGAGGGAAAGAACTACTGATTATTCGCGTTGACATAAAATTTTTCTCAGTCAGTTTCAATTGATAAGTTTTATTCCAAAACCTTCCGGAATACATATTTGTTATATTTGTTATATTGCTCGAGGCGAATTATAAAAATATCACTCTCGCAATTGTTTCCGCGAGTAGGCAAATTCTATTTTCACACGTGACAGTATAAATTGCGTCCCGCGAATGCAAAGATCTCTCGGAGGAAGTTGGCGTAACTCGGGCAGGAAATCATAATCTTCGCTTCGTAAGTTTCGCAATTTCAACTGACGTCGCTAACTAGAATATTTCGAAACAAGTTTTGGTTTCTCTTGGATATTAAAAAGGTCTGATCCAATGATGTATTATTAATAAGTAGTGGGCAGCACCCCAGGAAAATTAGATCATAAAAAATGACTTAACATTGATTGAACCAGCGCGGTGGAAGGTGGAAGGTGGAAGGTGGAAGGTCTCATTCAAGCGAGCTAACGACGAACCATCCAGGAATATCGGAATAGCGCATGTCCCGCACAATTGCTAGCAAATTCGGAGTGTTTAAGAGGCAAGCGTTGTATAGATTCGTAACGAGGACATTCAAAGGGACATGGGATTAGCGTTTGCCTCGGAAAGAGCCAATTTCGGTAGCTCATTATGGCTGGACGCGAGGGGCTAAATCGGAAGAAATCTCCCTGCCGAATGCCTGAAATTTTCCGTATTAAACCCTTCCGCCTCGTTTCTCTCTCGTTAATGCGTCTTTGCCCACTTTTGTTGGGGTTTTGCATGGGATTATTTAGTTGCATGTACATTATTGGTAAATCGCGTTACGGAATCAATGAACCATGCAAAGAAAGAAAGTATTCTCCAACCTATCCGTAGTAGTTTGGCGTGTAATTTGTGCAAGATTGCGCTCCGTGAAACTGAAAAGCAGAAGCTGGAAATCTCGGAAATCTCCATTCTCGTTCTGTGGCAAGCTGAGGATGCGAGGGATTATCGGTCGCGATGCGCCATTACGTGGCGCCACGCGTGCCCCACGTCACAGCCAGAAAGAAAAGACCGTCAAGATTCGTGAGCAGCAAAGCTGATTCACTTCCTCCACTTCTCTCTTCGGTTCGTAGACCCTGCGAAATTCCATCTCCCAGACGGCCTCGATAATCAGGCATGCCCTAATAATTAACGAGGAACACGATGCGCATCTTAGTCCTCGGTGGACCCACTCGCAATTTATCCCAATCGGAAAATTAGACTCTGCCTGACTGGCATTCGCCGTTGGGCCTGCCGGCAAACATTCGCCAAATTGACATCGAGATGCGAATTTACAATTAGAGCGGCATTCGTTCACAAATCTGACGTCCACTGGCCGATCCTAATTGTGGGGATTATTGTGGGTCCAGTTGCGGGAAGAATTCTTGATATTGTGCCTGCCTGCCTGCCTGCCTGCCTGCCTGCCTGCCACAGCTAAAGTCTGTTCACTCGGGAACGTGACTGCTGTGATTGATTTTCCAACCCGACTACGATTCGATTTGTCGATATGTCTTTGTGGTGTTTTTCCCCCGCTCGCGAGTGATTGCTTCTCGTTAGACTAATTGTAAGTGCTCGGAGATTGATGCGGTAGCCTCTATTGGCCAGCACCTTCATTTTTATTCATTATTCTCTTATATCGTATTTCTCACTGCTGCGACAAGACTCGACGACTTGTCCCAATAGTTTTCACTTATTTTCAACACTAATTTCAATATATTTTTGCTATTGACTCGTGCGAAAACAGTTAAGTTGGTCATTAATGGTGGAGAAGCGCGTTAGTGGGGGCGCTTGGGGAGCGTTAGTTTTGAATTTTGTAAGGTTCGTCACGATGTGTGCATCGTGACCTCCTCCGTTTGGTGTGCCGATGGCACGAAATTTCTATTACACACATGCTTTGCATTATGCAGTATCAGAAAATCTTACCAAAGTCCTTAAAAAGAAAATGCGAGGATTTGAGAACTACGCGAGTGGAACCTCAAATTATACAGTAGACAGGCTCTGTTTTAATTCCTACATAAATTATTGGTAATCTTCTTAGTTTCACGGGCTCCATTTGAAAGTTTCGCCACTCCGATGATCGCGACAGAGATTAAGTTGGAATTCGAAAATTTTCGCCATCTGGTAACACCGGTGTCTTTAAGTTCCACTATTCTTCTCTCTTAGTCCTAATTAACATATTCCAACCGTCGACTAATCCTCTTCGAAAGTCTACTTTTACGCCTGGTTTCGAGTATTTTAGAACAAACCAACTTTAGTTTTTGACCCTACTTCCAATAATCTTTTTAGTTTTCCCCACACGTTCAAAACACATCTTCAATAATCACGAGTAACAAATTGCAAAAATTCAAGTATTTCGACTGTCAAGAATGTCCGGAATTGGCCGAAAGTACAGCACAGTCTGTTTTACAATTTGGATTTTCTCTCCAGTGTCAACAGGTTTAATTAATTAAATTGCAACTTGACGAAAACTAATAGAAGATTCTCTCTCGTTTGGCAGAAGAGGCAGAAGGTCTTGCGCGAAATTCAGCCTGCTCGAGATTGAGTGCCGGTCGAGTGTTAGCGGCTAGTTCCGTTCGCGCAAATTCTATCAAAGTTTCAGAAGAGAATTTCTTCTCGCGCACTGATTTCTCATTATGCTTCCGCGCCGCCGACGAACTTAATTATGTCAATTTATTTGGAATTATTCGATGCTCAGTCGCGCATTCAGGGAGCCTAAAC
The DNA here is from genome assembly GCA_963989405.1 of Trypoxylon attenuatum. Taxonomy (NCBI): domain Eukaryota; kingdom Metazoa; phylum Arthropoda; class Insecta; order Hymenoptera; family Crabronidae; genus Trypoxylon; species Trypoxylon attenuatum. The sequence continues at coordinate 13,541,070 of OZ022493.1, read as the reverse complement.
AAACTTTAAAAGTTCTCGATCTTGAAGATATGCGAAATTAATGGATCCGGAATTCGATTGGTAGCTTTAATAAAAATCCGATTAGCGCGTCTCTCGAAGCTCATAATTGTCATAGTGCAACAGGTGCAATTTGCAATGCAGAATGATTTGAATAATTTCTAAAAGCTATTTTCTGCTAAATTAATTGAAAACCTGCTCAATTTTATCGGCCTACAAATTTTTGAATTTCTGAAACATACATAACTACATGTAAATAGTTTGCTACGTCTGAAAGTGCATTTCCTAGGAGAACGAATAAAGTCTTTTACTTTGCAGCGGTTACCTTTTATTTTTCAGTCGTCAATTCGTTTAACACATTGACTACAAAGTCGAGTTTACGAGATCCAAGTAATTCCAGCCATTTTATCGCCGTCTATCAACCGGTATTTGGAACCAGCTTTTTTATTCTCCCTCTTTATAACTCTGGAAATTGATGTATCGGTAATAAATTGGTCGCTTTATTTCGGGGGCTAAAAATTCGCCAAATATTTCGCCATAATATTGACCCAGAGAGTTCAATGCAGATGGCAATCGCTCATTGCAATACAAATATAAAATAGTGTAGTTCTACAAAGAATTTCGTGAGCACCAAAACTGAAGGCTGCTCGAGATATAGGAATAGAAAAATATTAATTTTACTGGAAAGTTTCATCAGTTCAAGGATTTTGTTGCGCTGATTTCGCAAGCTTTACCTCTGCATTCGAGTAATGCACTTCGGTATTCAGAGGACCTTATCGGTTGGAAAATTGTGCAAGACGTAAGGAACTAATGGAATATGCGAGAGACATCATCGAGCGCTTCACCTGAGCGCGAGATAAGGGCCATCATTTTCTCCTATTGACTCGCATTTGCAAGCGGCTATCGACTCCTTTACGACAGCTCCTCTGTCGACTGTAAACTAAACTCCAGTCTTGATATTCCTCCCTCTAGAACCGATAAACCGTGCTTTTACAGCTGCAATTAGCAATCAATTATTCTGAACATTAACATATCGATATAGCTAACACTGTATATCTATAATTTACTAATTTACTATTTTACTAATTTATTACTCTTGCAACGGGTCTTAAAGAAAACAAGTTTCCTTCAGACTTTCCCTCAGGTTTTCCTTTAGATTTTCCGAGAAACGAACGACTGAGACGGTGAAACGCACACCGACGCGACGCGGCGATACGAGGCTGAAGCCAATATTGGCAAGAGCGTGAAAGTTACTCAGCTACTGGGACTAATCGACAGAGGATAAACCGCGCGATCGCCTCTGAATTTTCGTATTCGGAGGAGCCTGGTACCAGCAGACTATGTTTGCCGATTTCGAATGAACGACGTCCTCGGAATCTGTCAACTCTTCGATTATCCGTTCCTATAATTAGGCACCTGTTCGATGGTCCATGATTGTAACACTATTAAGTTGAACAATGATCATGATTTCTCTCAAGAACCTTCAAGTTGAATAGAATTGATAAAATACATACTTTTAATTTTGCAAACACACATTTGCAAGTTAAAAATTGTAAATTCCGTTTCTATATTTTACTCTCTCGCGTAGTTACGCGCTGCTAAGTTACCAGTGCTTTTAGGAATGTACATGTCATGTATAGACGCACCCACATACAGGACGTGTACAAAGAAGTATTCGTTTATTGTCAAAACTTTCCTCGCTGAATGTACACTCAGGTTGAAGCAACTCTTACGAGAACCAAGAGAGGGCGTACCCTACATTTTCGTCGAGTTTCGGTCTGAGAGTTGCGAAATTATAATGCACACCCCTTTGTCGACGTTAGACTATAACTGGAAATTGAATGAAGCTAGTTGGCTAGTTAAATGTCTGATGTTGACGCAACTCAAAAACCTGTTTCTCCGGAGGTTATAAGATTACTTCATATTGTATACAATAGAGATCTAAATATTTTCATGCTGATTGTCCAACGGACATGCTTATATAATAAAAAAAAAGCCACGGATCTCGTTCTCAATTTAACGCAAATTTAATTTAACTCGATATAACTTGATTTAACTCAATTTAATTTGATTAATATAATTTTCAAAGCAATTTTTCTGCCGCAAGTTGAATTGAATTTGAAACTAAAATAATATGACTCGATATATTGCGTGAAGCCGCACCTAAATAAACAGAAATGTGAGACTTTGTTATCGATAATACATTGGATAATTCGAGTAAATTGTTACAGAATTGTTATTTCGTTACCGCAGGTACGCGAGCGACTAATAGCAGTGGGTGGAATATTCCATCCGCGAAACGAGAAACGATTAACAAACTCAACTAGCAATTAAGAGCGTCCGAAAACGATTACAAAAGTCTGGCTGGAGCTCCGGTCGTGGGTGAACCGCCTGCTGATTATTAGAATCGCGAGATTGATTGACGTCGGTGAATATTGTCGTCGCGGCGAGGAAATTGATAACGATCTCGTTAGTATTATCGCTATATCACTAGCGTATCGCATCCCCGTATGCGGAGTCCCGATGTTTTAATTAATTTTCCTTGCGCTCCGTTCCGTGGTATTCCACCAGCCAGCGAATACGTAACCGGACAAATGATTCCTACGCTTCTCATTCAGCTAAAATGCTCATTCGTGTTGTGCAACTTAAATACTTGCTCCAGTAAGATTCTTCCTACCGTAAAGTATAGATAATTCAATACAACTTGAAAATAGGATTATTCTTTTGCTAATTGGCACGATATAATACAAATTGTAATAAGATTTATTACAATAATTATTTTTAATCATAAGCAAAGATGGCTTATTCTAATCGTTACAATGAGGAGGCCAGTAAAGTTTTCAAATTTCTCCGTGTAAATATTCTTCGATGATAATAGTGACAGCTAGACGTCACTCGAGTTCCTCTGAAACTATTCGATCGGGTAAGTAATTTCACATTGGTTATTGGATTACATTACTTCCGGAAAAATCAGAAATTTCTCCAAATGGAAGGTTCGAGACAAACCGATACGAGTTTAGTCCGGATTGTCAGTGAAATCACGATCGAAAATATATCGTATCCGTCACGTTCTTTTGTTGCAGGCGATGAAGATGAGCAAAGTGGGCAACCAGACCAATTCGCAGGACCCACAGGCGGTGAATTCCCGGGTTTTCGTCGGGAATCTAAACACGTTTCAGTGCAGCAAGACCGATGTGGAGCGAATGTTTCAGCGGTACGGCCGCCTGGCAGGTAAGCCAACCCCTACTCCCTAAAAAATCATAGAAATGAGAAGACCCCTGGATCAGCTACCCTGCGTTTTGAAGATTTCCTTTCCATGCTTCTCTCGCGTTTCGAATTCGTTCCGAGACACGTTGAGCTCCATCACTCCATTCGACAATTTTTCAACATTTCTTTTTGCACCCCCGACAAATCAAGAATTGCTGGAAAAAAATGGAAAAACTCTCCTTCGCATGGTTTTACCCCGCGGAATGCAACACTGAAATTTTGAAACGAGGCCACAAGAATCACTTAACCTTTCGTCTAGCTGGACTTTTCTAATTAGGGAATCGGTAGAAGAAGGGGAGCTTCGCAGCTTCTGAAAAATTCACGCGAGACAGAACGGGGAGCAATGATAGGTACCGGAGTTAGCGATATCTGAAATCGAGCCGAATGAGAGGAAAAACTCAAGCCATTATCCGGCATGAAAACGAGGTAGCTTGGTTACCGGTGGGAAAAATAGAGAGCTGGAAATCGGATTTTCCTCGGGTACGCTTCACCCTCGGTAACCCAATTTGTGCAGCGATAGCTCCTTGACCTTCGATTTCCCCGATTGGATATCCGTCTAGAGTCCTGAGAAGCGGGATGACTTGATTGCTTTCATTACGCCGCGGCAGAGTCTGACTTGGTTTGCTCCTACCGCTTCGTCGCAAAGAACTATACGCGTATATACGTGTACATCTTCTATCGCAGTGAGGTAACAAATTGGAGATCCTTCCTACAGGGTCGAGTGAATTCTATTGGTTGCGACTGATACAGGATACAGGAACTGCCATACAACAGATAGTTCTTCGATGCGAAAGATAACTCATCGAGTGGAAGTTATCAGCTACGGTGTTTTCATTGTTGTTTTCAAATTTGACCACTTTTGTTTCATCAATTATATCCTTGAAATTTTGTCCTCTATTGTAGATATTATCTAATCGAACCTTTAATTAAAAGTTGCCAATTGCGCGACTATGGAAGGAAATAATGAATTGTGAGACTTATCGAAATGGACAGATCGTACGACCGTGAAAATAGCTTTGGAATAGTTTGCTGACCTGAGACCCAGTATCCAACTATTTAACAATAACCAAAGTATCTAGTAATAGCCATAGTTGGAATTATTTCCAAGGACCCGGATCGAAATTAGGAATTATTCAATAATCTAGGAGATACATATTCTCGTGGACAACTACACACATTTACACACATTTACACACATTTTCATTACGTTCTTCGGAAATATAGAGTTTTCAAATTGCGCTATCGTAATACGTAGCTGACCGTAAACGATCACAGAGAAATCGTGGCGCAAAACTTGAGCGAGTGGCTTCGCATTTCCGAAGAGGGTTCAATATAAAACGAGCCCGAAGTTCGCGAGTAGTTAAAGCACTCGAGTCTCGCAATCTGCGAGCTACAGCTGTCACGGGTGGCTGTGCTGGTGCCGAGTGGAGCCAGGTTGTCAGCAGAGGCCATCTTATTTGGCAGATCGGACGCGCGGCATTGTCAGGAGCGCGACACGCTCATTGTCTCCGTGGGTCATCGAGGCAGCACTGCTGGCGGAAAGTAAGCTGTTTATCGGCTGCCAGCAGACAGCCGACTTTGAATTCCGTGATACTCGAATTCAAAGAGCACCCACTGTGGATCAACTACCCGATCGCTTCGGTGCAGAAGGTCGCTTCGGTCGCTCAGCCGAAGGCTGAGCCTCTCCGAGTCCTCGATAATTCCGGCCAAAGTTCTTTCCTCTTAATACTCCCGGCTTTTGAGCTTCTCGCGACAAGAGGATTGTTTGGAGGTTCTTCGTTATTTCGAAGCGGTATCGTTTCATTTCTCTGCTCCTCGGATAACTTTCCATTTCTTCCTTGCCTCGATCTTGGTAGAAACCGACGAACGAGCGAACCTACGTGACTTTCGACCGAAAAATTCTTCATTAGTACCGGTAGTGTTGTTTGAAATGTAGTTAAAAAAAAAACTTTAAATTTCTCTGTACTACACGTCGCAACAATTTTGTGCTTTACATAAATCCAACGAAACCCACGCAATTAAGTGGAACACGGTCATCGTGGAAGTGGTTGCCGGGTAGTACAACATTTGTCGGAATCAGGTTGCCCCTTTTGTTGCGTTTTCTCAGCAAACGAAAATCGGTACACGCACTTGTAGCGGGAAGGCCGTGGAGTCAGGAGGCAAGGGTCGGGGCAAAAGGGTTGCGGAGAGACCGCAACAAGCCCTAGCTATAATACCAAAACCACAGTTAAACGAGAGGCCACGGTGACAGCTGTAGGTAGCAGATTGCACGAATCGAGGCGGACGAACGAGAGGAGCAAGCAAAATCGCATTAGAGGGCACACGGCTATCGGCACGGGTACAAGCGCGTTCCACATTTCGCTTTCGATTTGCAAAACCTAATAATTCGCGGGGTTTCGCGCTCACTCGTACGATGCTGTTTGCACGGCAAACCTCTGCGGCCCTGACTAACCGGATATTTCTTCTACTGCGGCTGTCGCCGCCTACGTTATTTTCCAATGAAAATCTCCCCACGGTCACTGTTCGAACAAGAAACGGGACCGTTACGGATACGGAATTCCATTAAAAAATGGCTGTGCCATCGTGCACAGCCAGATGGCCAGATGGCTTCGTATCTCGTGGATCGCGTTTCATTTTGACCGCTTGAATAATACAGATCTCAAGGCCTATAACCTATGGTGTTTGCAGCTCGCGCTATGCGATTTCGGTCGCTGAGCATTGCTAATGTCATTTGGCTCGATTTTCAATGCCTTTTCTTTTGTCTCCTTTCGACTCCAATTTCATGCTGTTGGCTCAAGAATTTCAATAATCTCGTACAAGTTGTGCCAACAATAAGTATCAAGGAACGGTATAATCACAACTATACACATTCGTCATTCATCGATTCCTTACTTTTAATATATTAGATTCCAACATTGAAGCCATTGCAACGTAAGAATTCGCCTCTCAGTTTCCTAAGTTTCCATCAGAGCGGAAGACAACTCTGGAGATAAACTAGCGCGTACGATATTCATAGATTTCCACTGTTTGCTAGTCGCGTCGTCGTAGGCAAGGCGAAAAAAACCAGGAGAATTGAAACGACAGAGTCGCATCGATTCCGAGAGCTCTCTGCTTTTTCCTCAAGCATCGCATCCGTACATTCCGGAGCCGAAGAATGAGTAGCTTTATTGTAACGTATACACGTCACCTTCGTGAGACGGTGCTGCAATCCTTCGGTACTATCTGCATCCTCGAAATATACACGTATACACGTATACACGTATACACGTATGTAGCGAGCGAGCAAAGAGAGACGCTTGCGAAACTCGGATATCGAATCTACGTGCTTCAACGTATGTCGGTGTGTGCTCGGTTGATCCGTAAAGTCGACGTTCGCAAGCCGGTTTGCGATTTAAATTCGGAAATAAGCCTTATAATACTTTTCCCGACGGAGTGGTGAGTTATTTCGGACTCACCGATAAATCAAGTGTCTTGTAACTCCGATATCAGGAAGTTCTCCCGTATAAGGATAAATGCATACACATTTTTATTCTATTCGCAATCTCGTTAATCCGAAATATTCACATTCGCTTATACCTAATCCCTTGCAACCAGAATTGGCATTCAATTGACATTGAATGGGTTCGCGTGCACTTTGTCTCTCGAGACGTCTTCCGCCGATAGTTTTGATCTTCCCTTCTCTATCCACAGTGTGTCTAGAGTCAAAGGCATATTTGAACTCGAATAAGAGTAGCGTATTCTTCACCTTCCGTGTCTGTGTCTCACTGGAAACGACCCTTGATGGAAGTTGTGCGACACGAAAACTTTGGTCCGATGGCTGAAAGCAGGCTGCCATATCGTCCATATTTCTACTGATCCCACACGTATCAGTAGATTTTTTTCCTAAGAGCTTCGTTTCTCTCGTGTTTACGCTTTCTTCTTGTTTGCGTCACTTCATTACTTTAATAATGCTGAAATAGAAACGGTGAATTTAATGTTGGTATTCGATTGGAAGATTTGTGAGGTAGAGTAGTGTATTAATAACTCTTAACTAATATCATTTTCTTTTGCCAACGGATACTTTACTTAGTTAGGAGTATGTACCTACGATATTTATGAAAAAGATTTTTTTTAGCATTTTCATGTCGAAATGTGGTTCTTGTAAATGATTTCACAGTGGTGCTGATGGAAGGAAATTCTAGGCTGTCGACTGCATATTAAATCCCTGAAATCGCTGAACAAAAGTATGTATAGCGGATCCAGAGGTTTAAGCTAGGCACATTCATTTTTATTTACTATCATCCAGAGGATGACACTGTAGAGTATCGACCTCAGTGTCCAAACCACAGCAGCCAGTAATCTCGTTGACCTGTAATACCTTCCGTGAGCTGACCGTGCACGAAATCCATTGTGTCAAGAGAAATACATACATGCGCAGATGTATTCTAATTTTTCATATTCCAAATCGACCAATTTTTGAGAGATTTGCTTGAATCTTCCTAGTTCCATTAATTCCCTTGATCTCGGTGGTCAAGAAGAAATATCTGCGGACAGACCATGTAGCAGAAAGTTATTTCTCTAAATGAGAAATATAATATTCGGAAGTTTGCCAAGTCAACAGGTTGCCATATTGTGACGCGAGCCCTCTCATTTTGCCAAAGCTAACGATTTCGTCGAGAATTTTCCTGCCACGGATGACAGAGGACGCAGTATGTCAAGAAAGCTTTCTCCGGCGTTCGTGAAACCGCTTTTAATTAGATCACTCTTTCTCATTATTTTGACGAAATCCGTCTAGTCTTTCCTCCCACCGCACCTCGCGCACCGGTCTCAGCGAGCGGTGAAGAAAAGCGACGACTGGAAGAACAATTCTGAAATGTCACGGTTGTCTGTTGTTTCAGGAATATCCATGCACAAAGGCTATGCGTTCGTGCAATTTACAAATCCCTTTGACGCTCGCAGCGCCTGTCTCGGGGAAGATGGCCGCACAGTTCTCAGCCAGATCCTCGGTAAGTAATTTTGCCTGTCACGGGGGCGTAATTTTGGCTCATTTGCCTTGTTTCGCGACATTAATTGGTTCCTTTGCCAGTATTCCCCCTTCTCTCGTTCTCGACGAACATTATTCGGTATTAGATGCGTTCTTTGGCAGGCTTCTGCTAAGGAGACCCACCAATCGTACCTTAGTGCATGCAATGTTGCAAATGTTAATTACCTGACTGTTGGGCGAGCTTGACACGATTTGCCTCGTGCCCGGTGCCCTGCACCATGACTCTCCTTGTCTCAATTTGTCAAAATATGTTTTCTCCAATCGTTTTACTTTGTTCATAATACAATCATAATATAAGTTTTGTATTTTGTTCCGCAAGACAATTTTCGAATCGTATTATCTGTCACACGGTAGAAAATTCGCATGAAAACATTCATAAATTGATTTCGGAGAAGCGGAGAGAAAAATCAAGTGCAATATTCGGAGTAGGGATATATGTCGAAGAAACTCCCGCTATTACCGCGGAAACTGTTACCAAATTGTGCCATTAATTTTCGACCGGAGCTCTTCGAGGCAAACTCGGAAAACACAGAGCTGCTTCCGAGCTCGCCTAGCCACGGGAAAATTACGAAAGGAAATTCCAAACTGCGATCGAACCAGCGGCCGATCGTTTCCGAAACGAGCCAAACCAAATCCAGACTCCTCGAATGTAGCGTACTTGGGTTCGGGAAAACCCGCGAAAGAATCCGCGAGCATGTTAAAAGTAGTATCGACTTTCAGACATTAGTTTTAAAGTTTGGCAAAGGTTTCTCCTTCGGCGCTTGGTAAGCTCGACAAACTCGTTCTCCTCCTAGTCGTCCTCCTATCCACTGTTTCACAAACACAAAATTAACTTTGTCATGCCTGATCTCGACAATTGAAAGCGAAAGATAATCCAGCAATTGTAAATGGCCAGCGACAGTGAATTTGTCAGCGGTTTCGAATTATGCGAAGAACCACTGGCAGCCTGGCGGGATTTCGTGGGTCCTAGTGTGGCAGGTTTCCGTCCTCGTCGGGATGTCTGGCTTTATCCGGTGGTCCAATTCAGCCGAGGCGTGTGTCTACGTCGCGCCCGATTCGCCGGAAATCTTTCTTCGGCTAATGCAAGAACTGTGTTCGCAGCCGCCTACCTTCCGGCGACCATGTACCCGATGTACACGTACGCGACCCCGCGAGGGCTTCGCCTCAGCTTGTCGCGTTCCGGGAAACTCGCATTTACCGGCCGCGCTACGCTACGTCCGCCACACAGTCTGATACCACTCGCCAACGGAATTGTATCCCTTTCACGAAAATACCCTTCTTTTCTTCTTCCTTCTCTCTCGCTTCCTGACTTTCGTCTTCTGCCGCAATAAGAGCCTGAGAACCAAGAAAAATAAGAGCTAAAGCGATTAAAGTAATTATTGTTTTACAAACTTGCGCATTTTGGCAAACTTACGCAAAGTACATATATTATACGTATATCGTCAAACGATAATCTAATCTCTAGGATATTAATAATCAGACTAGCAGTAAGTACGAGGCCCGTCGTAATTGCAATCGTGTTCGCGTATCAACGCGTATCAAAGCTTTTACACTTGAACGCTTCCGGGCAATGCAACGGGCTCTTCACAGTTAAACGGTAGGATATCATGCAGCGCGCACTGGATGTAATTATCTTGGAAAGTGCATCCCGGCAGAATATCTACATTAACTGAGAAATGAACTGTCAGGAGGAGAATAAGTTGATGCCAGATATACATACATATTGTATATATATAGAATATCTATAATGCAGAAATCAGGCCGCTGATGAACGCGGCATTAGTTCTTCCGCTTCTTAATGCTTTAACACGCAAATGGCATCGGCAAAACGATTCATTGTAGGAAGCGCGAACTATTTTTCCATTAAAATGATTTCTCTGTTGGTCGGTTAAATTGCTCGGTGAATTATATGCTACCGCGGTAATTGAATTTATTCGCCATATCGAAGGACAACGTATCCATTGAACTTTCGTCCGATTTACAGTTTTACATATTAGTTTCTCGCCAAATGTCACATATCGAATACTCGATCGATGATCAGAAATGTACATCAACCACTGCTCCGTTGAAAGGAGTCATTGAAATTAAACCTGTTGAAATAGGAATTGAAAGTAGTGCATATTCGGAGCGTGTTCCGCATGTAGTATAATTTAATGAATTCTAATCCCAGGTGAGCAAATATTCTCGGGCGACATTTCTCAGCAGACATCAGAAAAGTTAAAAGATTTATGCGACAGGAAGGGTATTGGTCGAAGCGCGTTCGAGCGGGACATTCCCTCCCCGTTGAAGGCGAAGAACACGTGGCTCGTGATGCACTTCATCGCGAATGTCGTTGAATAAATTATTATCGTGGCAATCAGCAAATTGTCGGGACAGAGAGTATTTTCTTCGGTTGCTGCGGTTCCTACTTCCTACTGCTGCTACTAGAGATGACTGAATGCGCAGATCAGTCGATATAAGCAAGAGTGGAAAAATATCGAGCAGCATCCAAAGCAGAAATGACCATTATAATTTTTAAACAAATATCTTCACTTTATGATTATTCTCGTGTTTTTTTAAATTACCTCTAAGCTAATGTAACAAAATTCAATGGAGAATTAATTGGTGTATTGCGATGCGAAATTGTTACCATTGGGAATGTGTCGCCTCTGAGGATCGCCTTTGAGAATCGGTATTGAAAATTGGAAAATGTCAACAATTATCGGAAATTCGCAAGGTGTGTGCGCGCGATGCTGCGGTGAATCTGGGTCATCTGTAACGCAGCTCCGCACGAGCGACGAACGAGCGACGAACGCGAGAGAGGAACGATGATTTATTATGCTAATCTCGTTACGAATTAATGCCTTGATTTATGGTGACGTCGCAATCCTTTTTCGGTTCGCAAACTATAACCCGTTCCCCAAAGGTGTGAAATCTTGTGGTTTTTAAGGAATCTTTGTAATCTCTTATCGTTCGGCGTGCGTCAATATTACATGACTCTATGGCTAAACTGTATCACTCAAAATTTGTATTAATATTTTATCTTCCAAAAATTTCACCGTCGGTCTTTGCATCCTAATTCTCCTGTTTCGATAGTCATGGAAATTCCACGAACTCGTTCTTCCTGCATTTTTTTTTGCGTTTCATTTCTCGAAGCGATCATGAATACGGAGACACATAAATTCTGAATGCGATGTAGAGATTATGGAATACATGTAAAAAAGTTTCCATTGAATCGGATAAAGTTTATCGCGCGCGGTAATATATTATTGCGAGCGTTCGGGGCTTCGTACAAATACTGTTCAATTAATCGAATTTCTAAAAGGGCAGCGACAGTTAAAGAAATAACTGCTGCGAATTGTGGATATTAATTTCAGTAATAAATACCTTCCATCAACAATTGCGAGCATTAACGCTGTGCTCTTTCATTCTTCGTCGTAATTGCGCAGAGGTATTGAAATATCAGCGGAATATCAAATAAATATGTAAATAACCTAAAAATTGCAACAACGATAAGAAATAACTTCGAAAGAATTTCGATGTAAATTTGCTCAAATTACATTCCCACGGTACTAGAAACATTTTGACAAAGGCGAAAATTTGATTTCAATCTACAGCTGCCCAAATTTCATAATCCGCGTTTTCTTTACCGCACTTCCAACAATTCCACATTGTTGTATTATTCCAGAGTTATCGAGAGAAGAGGCACTCTCCGAATTAGTTAGTTAAGAATACGTACGTTCGCCGGACGCAAAATGGCTTTGTCTCTCGCAAACGCGCCACGTCGAACTTGAATTTCACGTCAGAGCCTCGCGGATTTTCAATTTTCCTAAAAACCTGGTGACACCTTTATTGCGAACATATTCATTCCAATACGGATGAAAATTTCATTACTTCACACTCTGTCCGCAGAATTCCCAACTTTGCATCATTGGTGAAATTAATTAAAAAAATCCACGTACTATCTTGCATTCTGTACATATATCGAGGTTTTACTCGTCGACGGATAGAAGACAATGTTGGTATAGGAATGCCGAAATATTCCTATTAAATTCGCAATAGTGGACATTGACTCGATTTCGCGTCAAGTAATCCCAGTGTCCATCGTATCGTATCCCGCGTTAACGGTAATTGAATCGACGTAGTCAAGTCCAGTCAAGTCAGCTTTACTACGGGTCTGCGAATCGTATTCGCACAATTTCGATTTATGCGGCGCGTTCTCGATTCGCGTAAAGCCTTCCAGTGCTTGTGTTATAACTTATGAGACAGTCGTCTAACAAATTTCGTATTGGTACTGTGCAGTCGGTTTCCGTATGAGGGTGCCAATAGTGGAGAAAGCTTCAAAGTACGTGAGTCTCGCGTGTGTTACTGCTCTGATCGAGAACACTAAAAGTCACGTGGTATTTACCCGAGAATCTTCGAATACCAATAGGTACACACTGATTGCTCCTCAAATCCATCGATCCCTCCATCGATTCCTCCATCGATCCCTCCGTCTATACCTCCCGATTGTAGTCTCTCTGTATTGTAACAAGCAGTTGCGATTTGGTTGGGATGCTATCTCAAAAGTGACTTTTGAAAGCGGAACGCGGTTTCCGCGACGAAACGGTCGCGCGCGGGTGTTCACACGCTTGTTAGCGCTTACAATGCTTACATAATCATTAGCACGATGCAGGGCTTTCAGTTCGTCGTTGACAGGAACTTTGGAGTCCCTCCGATTCGTTGTGTGTATTCGACGCCCGCGATATTACCCCGTCGACAATGATCAAACCAGACCGTTTGTTGCGCTTCGCTTTTGGATTACAGCGGAACGCGTTATTTAATTGGGTTAATTAAATTCGTTAGTTGTAGCGCGATTGGCATCGAGAGGAATTCCAGTTTCGTGCGGGAATCACTCTTCGTAATGGTGCATTGTGTAACATCGGTAGTTTAATAGGATTGACAGGTGGATTCGAGGGTGCTAATATAAAGATTTAGCCGCCACCTGATCGTTTTGTTAATATTAATACTAAAAGACATAAAAGTGTCTCTCGTAACAGCTGAATTAATTAATTTCATGTCAAATATAGATTTAGATATGAAGAGATCGAGATATTGCGAGCTCATCGTCAGTGCTGACAGACTTTAAAACCTCCCCAAAGGTCGTCTGCGGGTCTTCTCTCATAATAGACAGATGATGCAGAATGGCGCAAAGATCACCGAATAATACATAGAAGAGAGAGAGAGAGAGAGAGAGCACGTATGCTGCCGTGGGATAAAAGCACCCCCATCGACTGGAGACCGGATTCATCCTAAGGCTCCTAAGCCCTTGAATCATTCTTCCTTAGCAATGCTGGTACAATGTCACCACAGCTAGGGTTATTTTATTTTACGATCGGTATTTTTATGCATATGCCTGCCACCCTACAATTCTGAGTTAATCCATAGGGAGAAGCGTTTACGGCCGTGATTCGCGGATTTCGAAGCACCATTCATGCGTGGATCGAGGGGTGATCAGATTCTGAAAAGACTTTTAGCCTCAACTTTATTATATTTTTTTCTCTTACTTTTCGCATTCACGCTGTTCATAATAAATTGACACTTTATGAGACAGTAAGAATAACTTCGAATACCAAAGATAGCAGTCGGATTATAATATTTAGGAAAAAATTATGTACATTATAGATTATATGTGTTTGCGTTAATATGCTGCCACAAACATATCCGTATTGTAGATTGTATCTTTAGCCAGTACTCAAAAGACAACCAAACTGTCCCAGAGATAATCCAAGCAGGATCAGTCGATATCGTTACATCCTGATGATGCCTATTATCCCTGGAAGGATAAAGCCAAGTTTTTTCCATGCGATTTCTTCGCGACTTGCCCCGGGATTCATACGCTCTTTTCCGGCAACGAGTCTGTTCTTATGCCTCTTTTAAGTCCCTTAATCCATAAGATTGGATACTTTGAGGTCACAATTGCCTCTATTCGGGAATATAAGCTCAATTGTACCTCGGTTTTTAGTTTTTCCCCGCAGCAGAGTCACAGTTTACCTTGTGTCGTTGAACGTGATGGCAATTACCAGTTTGCAGCTTTAACAATAAGAGTAATATTTGACAATATATTGCAGAAATATGTATGTTTTACAAAAAAGAATCCCTCAACAATCCCTAACAAATACTACGTCATTTAATAATTCGGTATATCAGCGGAGCCTAATTAGACTTCTAGATAAATTAGAACTCGTAAACTTGTCACCCCGCGGACTTTAACACTTTTTCATAATTTAAACTCCGTAAATTAGATACCTCGGTGCATTCGCAACTGACTTGGTAGATTCGCGTGTTAATCCCTAAGTATTTCGCGGTACACAAAAGTTATAGTTTCCCGTAAATCCTACTCGAGCACGGGAATATCTCGCTGCGCAAAGAAAAAGAATTATTATTTTCCCTTGAACACCAGCGTATAACTAACTTTCCGCACACTGGTAGGTATGTGGGGAAGGAATTTTGAAACCCTAACATTTCACCGGCACATTCCCGAGTTGATTAAGACACACGCATCCGCGAACCGCAGATGCAAATTTCTGCCTTCCAAAAGGAGTTAAGAGCCCCCCGGGAAGCTGTCGCCCCAATTGAGCGAATCGGCGAAATTTCCAGGATGGCGCGAAGAGAGCTCTATTTTCAATTGGAAAAGTTGATCTTCGAGGGTACGGAAGACTGATACTGCGGGTAATTTTGAGCCTCTTGATTCTCGGGAGGACGCATACGTGTACTCGAAGAACGTGTTCGCGTAAATTTATCGCGGAATGTCGCTGCCATTCCCATATATCGTGGTTTATCCTCGCGCGCATGCCGCGAAATTTCCCCGCGTAATCTGGCTCGATGCCCTTGTTATTCCATTATATTTAAATATCTCCATCGTTACTATACAGTACTATTTTGCAAAGTAAGCAATTCTCCTTTCGGCACAATTTCCTATTGAGTTTTGCTTGTCTCTCGATAGAATTATGCAAACAATATAAACTCGCGGAGCAAAAGTGTTTAAGCTCGCAAGAATGCATATACATACACATGCATATACATCGTATAATCGGAGAATCTTTCATTTTTCCATTCGAGAGTCGAGTCGTTTGCATAAATCCGCGCTAGTCAGTATCGTCAGCTAGGGGATATCCGGTAATGCATTGTGCCGTGTTTTCACTACACTACAAGTGCCAAAGAGCTAACGACGCGTATAAAATACATACCGTATATGTATCTACCTCGGTCGCGAATGTCCTTCCGCATTTACGGGCCACTTGGTTCAACTCGAACCTCTTTCTTCCCTATATCCAAAAACTCTGCAGCATTTCATTCGAAAATTCTCCACGATTCTCCGACAGGATTTTGCTATTTACCGAAACACAATTCGATTACAAAAAGTTAATATGTTAACAAACTGTGCAACCGAAATGTGCGCATCGTTGTCACCAGTTAAACTTAAAGCGTTCATAAGACAGCTTGTTTAGCCGATGAAATTTTCCGCTAAGCGATTTAATTAGTACTCTCTAATTAAGACCGCGAGCTTCGTTATTCGCGCAGCGTTATCCCTGGAGTAATTAGATGTCTACCTCCGTCCTTTGTAAGTTCTTCGTAACTATATTGGAATATCAAAGTCTCCGATAAACACGGATAAGATTGATTGCACCTTTACCTGGTTAAATCTGTCGCGGAAAGTTGCAAAATGAAATCGTTAAAGCGATATTCTAACGGATGCTAAAATGGTCCAGAAGGTTTTTTGCTCCTCGAAACGGAGTCAATATATTCTGTCAATAATGAAATTCACTGACAATGTTGATTATTTCGCAATTATTAACCGTCTATTGGTATTATGGGCTTAACAGTTGGTACAGAGGTTATTTGTGACATTAATTATGGTAGTCGTTAAGGGATAATTAATATACCTTCGGTCTGAAGCTTTTTCGGAAATTCGAGCAATTTAAAATACATTTTATGGAATAATGAATATTCAGCATTAACATTCTTTCTAAAACCAGTCCCAGAATAAGATGAATTCCACGGACTAAGAAATCCTTAAAACGCTTATTGCACAATTTCTAATGTATGTATGAAACCGTAAACTCGACGTTCGCGTCGTCCTTAAACGTGAAACCGAGATCGATAAAATGCAGAGTATATTCTTGTTGATTAGGAATGTGAAAAACCACTTACTCTTCTCTCACTGTCAAAAGATTAGAATCCCATTGGTAGGGAAGGCTCGAAGAGAGCACTGTTGCACGAGGCAAGCCACTAATTCCAAGAGCAGGAAAAATCATGTTTGCGAGACTCGAGCAAAGCAGAGGAACGGTATCGAGGAGCTGCCGGCCGACGTCTAGGGAAAAAAGTCGACTGGCTTAAAAAAGAATCGAGCGAAGAGAGCGAAAAAGAGTGAAAGAGAGCTAACTAACATAGATAGACGGGAGAAAGCAGAGGCAGGGCTGGAGGGAACCGAAAGCATTCGCGTGTCCTGTGTGACGCGCGCGACCAGAGTACAGGAAACTCTCTCTCTCCCCCTCCCTTTCTCTGTCTCTATGAAGCAGCCAGAAACTAATTTAAGTTTGAGAATCACTTTGGCTGTTTCGATTTATTTCCCGCGAGAGACTGGACGTTCCACGCTCGACGTCTGCTCCTTGCTCGCTCGCCGCATTCGGATAACGCAATCCTCGCTATCGATATGTAGATGCGGATTTAAGGGGAAAAATTGGAAGCGGAGCGCTCTCAATAGAGCGACTCGCGCCTTTGTTTCGGGGACTGAATCGTAAATGTAGTTGTCATGCCAACTTGTCGACAATTTTTCATTCGAACACTCAAGTCAAATTTCAGATGTTTCGTCGAAATATACAAAATGATTAATGGCGAAAAAATTTGGACACTAATAAAGTCTCAGAATGAATTTCCTATTTATTTATACCGATAACGAAATAGCGATTCCTAATAGAATAATTAAATGAACTGTTTTGCTACAAGTACATATAAAAGATAGGAATGAAAGACCATACATTACATAATTATAATCGAAACGCATTAGAGATACGTGCGCTTCCCACTTTCAAGTCCACAATTTTGAAACTTTGTAGCTGGTGTTGAGGCATTCCCTGCGCCGCCGCGCGAAGTAATTGAGTTTACTATTAATTAAAAACATCCACATGGGTACATTTAAATGAATAATCACCTCGGATATGATACGAAGCACAGTTTCGCCCGCAGGTCAATTAATTGCAATCATTTAAAGAATTATAGCGAATCCACTCCTATTAACATTTCAAGAATTCGGTATATGTGTTAGACAGTACTGTAACATCAGGAATTAATAGTTCCGGAAACAATTGCGAAAATATCGGATTGGCGTATTAATGGAATTGTGTATCATTTGCCATATTGATATTTCATATGTATCATACAATGATCCCTTATTTAAGTGTAACTATAAATACCATTATAAATTTTGACGTTTGAATAATTTCTACAAATGTCTGCATACTTGAAATATAAAGAAAATATAAAAGATACATAAAAATCTCCAAATCCTGTATGTAGTCATTTTGATCAGTACGGCAGATGTAGAACTTAAATTAAGTTTGGCTCTGCTATGTTTATTTGTCGCATAGCACAGTTTCTTGGAAAAACATAGAAGCACGAAACACAAAACGTGGACACGGAGGAAAAAACAGTACCTTTTGTCGCGAAGCTATTTTACTCGTTTTGCCATGAACGGTAATTTTTGGTTCCATGCGAAGTCTGGTTTGCATGCAAATGGCTCTTCTCTCCATTTCTCCTTTGTACTGTTTACGCGGCATAATGTTTCGACGTAATCCATACGATTTTTCTCCATTTAAAAGCTAATCTGCCATTGTAGCGCGTAGTCGAGAACGGAGAAACGTTGACATTATAATGAAGAAATACATTATCATTAACATTATTATTATTATTATTTATTTGAATATTTATATTTTAAGCGCGTTACTTCCATCGATATTTCGATCATTCCATATTCAGTCGGAAAACCGACTGAAATTCCATTTCTATCAGAAGCAAGATATTACCAGAATATTTCCGCAAGCTCTTGTCGAGCATAGTCGTAAAACTCGTAAATACAGTATGTATTTATAATAGTCCGCCGCTTTTTACCGGATTACACTTGACGCAAAGTGGCTCGGAATCCACTTTTACATTCAATTTTTATGATCTTTGGAAAATTGGCGAGTTGCGCTGAAGCGTTTTCGAATTCCGGCCAATTGTCGGGAAAATAATTGTCATGAAGCGGTGCGGCGTAGGACGCGCGGCGCATGGAGCGCTGCGCTGCGAATACGCTGCGCTACGACGCGCATCTGTGAGTAGCCGAACAGATGGGTATTTTCCAACAGCGATGACACAATTAAATCGGAAGCCGATGCGATTTCGAATTTGAGTATCGATTGCTCTCTGATGAATGGATGGGCCAATGAATTTACGAGTCGTCGAGTGCAATGACACACGGCAACGGCACACTCTCAATTACTCTTTTGGCAGGGAACGCGCTGCTCGACCTATGCATCGATGAAGCAGTCGACTGAATAGAAAACTAGATCCCCTTTGTGTTGGGGGAATCTCAAATATGCTCGCTATGTGTTTTAGCCTCGCAACATCGGAAGGTCGACAATCGCGCTCTACCGGAAGGGAGAAGCATCGAGAGATCGACTGATTTTTTACGTAAAATAATATTTTTCGTTATGTATAGTGAGCAGGACCTTTTCCATAAATGATTCAAATTTAACTGCAACCGGTCCCATTGAGGTACAAGCGTCATATTATTATTATTATTCAATTCGTTTCTCTTTGAGTAGGAAATTGCACAGTTTCAATTACCAATGTATTTTTATTCGAAACGTCAAAGCGCCTTTAATACTCGAGGTACCAAAGGATCAAAGGATTTTTGTTTCAACGCTACGTTAAACACCTCGACCGGAATACAAAGAAACGCTTACCTTCTATTATTCCCCGAGGAGAAAATTAATCAATTTAATTATGTACTGGGACAACTAAGCGGATCAATTGAAATCTTAACTTAAACATGAAAATGAATGGGACAAATGAAACGCAAAGCAACAGATTCTCTTTCAAATACGCATTTAACGAGACAAATTCTTTGGATGATTAATGAGAAAGTGAAAACACTTTTAGTTGTATCGAAACGAGGAGTTGAACTAACAACGCCATCTATTCTCATGGTTGAGCGTTAAACACTAAAAATCACAATAAACAGAGCTCATGCATGCCCAGTTATCGTACAAGATAACTTTAGGCAACGTTAAATATGTGAAATTTTGGTGTCAGAGAGCTTAGAGAAAGAGTGGGAAGTTGAAAAACATGAAACAAGCGGATGGAAGTTGGAAAGCAGTCGGTTTGGCGGCAGATAACACTGTCAGCCAGTGTTCCCGAGATTTAAACTCGATGCCAGTTCGATTTCTCTCCAGGCAGGTATGGCTGGGCATTATCGACCCCTCGAAAAACCACAGCATGCTCGGGAAATCTGCTGCTCTATCTGACGCTTCAACATTCGCCGAGTATAAGATATACAGCGATCGCTGGCATTTTTACAACACCCCTGGGTGTTTGTCGCGAGGGTCGCGACGCGAGTTATTGTCGAGCTTCGCTCGCGACACAATAAAGTCAGCTGGCTGTTCGTAAACATGGTGCCGAATGCTAACACGCTAGAGGAATGCTCGTTGGCAGATAGTAACATGCCACCCTCATAGATTTGCCCAGTGAACGATGGAACGACTGTCTAACCCAGGACAGCCCAATATCCTACTGACGGCAATATCACCGTGCTATGTATTTTAATTTCATAAATAATTTCATAAATAATTTCATAAATAATTTCATATACGTTAATATTTCAAAATCCTAATCTTGTCTCGCGAGCGAAATATCAGTCGATACACTTGGGTTGGTCATTGGCGAATCACGATCGTCTCCAGGACGTCTCGATTAGATATTAACGATCCTAATTGATTAACTGGAACACGCAGAACCGTGTGCGGCTAACGAATTCGTCAAGTATGGGGCGCCAGAGATCGAGAGTCTTTGTCGAGATTCCCAGGTTAACCGCATCGAGGGTGGCTCCCAAAGGCAGGACAATGCAATGCTGGCATTGATACCGAGGATTCCCAGCAGCAGTTAAAGACGAAAGCGACGCGGAACGAGAGGAGCATTGCGCGAACTGAATCTACATCCC